>JAPQRP010000002.1:17986039-17998585 GCA_037367295.1 Apogon hyalosoma
TTGTGTGTGTTCTCTAGACATCTATTTTAACATTTTGAAGTTCTCACACATTATCTGATCAAATTTCAGGGGAACCAGGTCTTTTGTATTTTGTTCCAGTGCGGTTCAAATCTGGATTTCTGCACTGAAGATTATTTTTGAAAACACATCTCATGGGAATTGTTTATCTCTTGTATGTCCTCCTACAGTATACAGGGGTGCCAAGAAAATCAGACCTGATACGATCGCTTGTTGCCAACAGCAGAACTGGGGCTGTCAAAGTGGTGAAGGGAAAATAAGAGAAGAGTAAAAGCATATTTGTTACTATGGTAATTAGCGGTGCTGTTTGATTAGAGCAATATGATTATGTTGCATAATCATGTTTACAGTCAGAATCAGTTGTTTGTTTAAAATAAGTTTTGCCGGCAGGATTGTATTTGTAATCTGCATAATTTATTTTCCAATTTATGATGCAGATTGTGAACACTGCATCGGCATTATGTCCAAGATGAAGACATCTAGGGAGAAGCTGTGGACCGATATAATTTTTGTTATCGCCCTGGGGTGTCATGCAGAGGGATATACCGGTTAGCATGTCTGTCTGTCCGTCATCTTTTTTTTCCAAATCCTACCTAGCAAAAACTTAAATATTTCCCACCAAACTTGCCAGAACCTTTTGTTATTTAGCAACTTGCACAAGATACAATAAATGCTAGTTTGTTTTGGGAACATCCCTGGAAAATAATTCAATATTTTTTCAAGAGACTTGTTACTATTTATCAGTTATGTCAGGGGTGTCAAAATCATTTAATTCAGTTTGATCTCTAGTAAAATAATAAATACCATTTTTCTCTTTGTTTTAGTGCAAAACAGTAAAATTAAAGTAAGATAAGTAAAATTAAATTCTGAAAATATTTACATTTACTATTCTCTCACAAAACTAATGTGAAAAACCTGAACAACTTGAAATTTCATAAGAAAAATAAATGTGATTTTAATAATATTAAGCCTAAACTCATCATTTCTACATGTGCATCTACAACATATTTGGTAACATGTATAATATTGTTACAATTTTGGAGTTTGGAACATAAATGAGTTTTACATTCTTAATGGTTAATATAGTCAGTGTAATTTTATCTATATTGTAATTAAATTGGAACCTTTGGTGGGCCGGTTTTGGCCTACAGGCAGGATTTTAGACACCCCTGAGTTATGTAATTTGCCATTCATCCATGTTAACCGTCATGCTGTTTATCGCATTTTTGTTTTCAGAGTAGAACTACATTACAAGCTACTCAAGACCAGACTCCTTTGTTTTCAGTGGGCAAACTCAATGAACCTGAGCTAACATCACTGATAAGATATGTTGCTCCGCATTATGTAATAATGGTGCAGTACGTAATGTAATAATTTTTCACCTCATTATGTAATAACACTAAATTTTGTAATAAAATTCTTGAACACATTTTGTAATAAACTTTGCCGCATTTTGATAGTAATACTTAATTAGTGCAGCTTTTGTCTCTAGTTTGCAAACACATTCTCCTTTATAAAGAATACAGTTACATTTGATTTACATTTGACCAATGAAACATCCTCCTAGTTTTTTTTTTTTTTTTAATGAATTCTAATTAAGCTGGAATGCTTAATGTTGTTCTGCTGATATGACGGTTTTTCCATATAAGTCATCCAATTAAGGCATCAATGCCACACCCACATATTGTAATAGCTGTTGCCATAAGTAATACGTTCTTATAAAATGCCGTAAAGTTTATTACAAAATGTGTTCAAGAATTTTATTACAAATTGCAGCATGTTATTAGAAAATGCGATGAAAAATGATCACATTATTACATATTGCACTGTTAGTACATAATGTGGCGCTACAAGATGATAAAGTTCAAGGTAACTGTCATCACCGAAGACACAGGACAGACTGGCTTAACTTGACCAACATGACTTTTATACTGAAAAAAAAACATCTTATCTTATATTACATTATATGATTTATTCACGTTTATACAGTCACTTCCCTATGTCTACGGTCGTCTGTCTTTCCCCCTCTCTCTCCTTCGTATGCTTCCTTGATCAACCTTACTTGACCTCTCCATTATCCTCTCCATCCCCTCTCTCTGACTCTGTTTCTCTCTCATTGCCCTTGTCATCCAACAAGGAGACAGTGACAATGAGGGCTTGTGTCCTTGGACATGGAGTAAAGCTCTACTATTGACTGGCATGATGAGCTGCTCTTTCCTTGTTCCTTCCACACAATCCCTATAATCCCTCTGTCTTAGCTGCCAACACGGCACACACATCAGGACCACAGGGGCATCTGATGGGATGGGGGGGGTGTGGGGTCTACTGTCGCCACTTATTATATCAGAGCACGGCCATGCCTTCACTTACTGTCACACACATGTTGTATGCATGCAGAAGAAACACCACAGATCAGCAAATGCAAAGACATTTAGATTATTATATGAGCATGTACTCATATACATGATGCACATATGACCTGTTACACTTTGACAAACACCTGTTATACATCCTGTCAAGGCTGCTCCACAGGCCTGGGAGGAGAGGACATTTTGTTGCATCCATAGGTCACGCGGTTGCATCGTACTCTAGGTCAGCATAAGAATAAATCAACACATTTGTAAGAACTGAATCTGTACTGTTGATTATCTCTCTTTCTCTGACTCCTTCCTGACATTTTAGCTGGTCACGAAAGAGGAGGAGGATATCTTTCTCCCTCCTCAGAGACAGTCACACTGCTGCTACATTTTCATTTCTCATACACTCGATCCCCCATATTGTCAAAGGAAATATGCTAGCATGGGACATATGTCTGATGATCAGCCTTTTTATATATGCATAATGTGCTGTATTAATACATTATTGACAACGGATCATTTCTGTGCTACTGAAATATGTAAAGCAGTGCAGAGGCGAACAGACAAATGGGGTTGTTTAAAAAAAAAAAAAAAAAAAAGCCCATACACAAGGCATGATATATTGTTTATTCCGGCAGCTTATCTTTAACTATCAAAACCTTCTCAGAATAAGAATTTGCTGATGGCATGCTGCTGCCTCTGAACACTATACAGTAGTGAAGACACTAAAAGAGTGATGGTGGCAGAAGCCAGATTCTGATTTTATCTTTGTGTGTGTGTGTGTGTGTGTGTGTGTGTGTGTGTGTGCGTGCGTGCGTGCGTGCGTGCGTGCGTGCGTGCGTGCGTGTGCGTGTGTGTTTATGTATGTGTGCCTCATCAGGAAGCAGTGAAGGAGAACCACAAGAAGAGGGAGATGGAGGAGAAGATCAAGAGAGCCAAGCTGGCGAAGGAGAAAGCAGAGCGTGAGAAGCAGGAGCGCCAGCAGAAGAAGAAGCAGCTGATTGACATGAACAAAGGTATGCCACTTCTCCCTGTGCCACCTAAGAGACAGAGACGAGGAGGCGGATGGGGAGTTTGGAGGAGAACAGGAGGATGGAGAGGGGGTTTCATGGAATTGTACTTCACACGGATTTGAACTCGGAAGGAAGAGGATAATGTGTGGGAGTAGGGGGGGAGTCATCTTTTCAACTGTGAAGGAATCTTATAGTTACTCCCATAGCTGATACAATCTCTCCAAACAAAAGACAGATTATGCTACTTTTAGCTTGTTTTTTTGTCCATTTGCTCATATGCACAGCAACACAGCCTGATGTGTTGTAACTATCCAATATTTGTACACAATTTATACATTTTAAAATCTTCAGGTAACAGGCAAAAGTGCTGTAATTCATGTGCAAAAGATTTTATTTAAAGCAGCATATGACTTTCATCACACATTTTTCTTCAAATTTGTAAAACCCGAGTGATATGTCATTGTGTAGGCTTATCATGCACATACTGTAAGTGAGCGGTGAGGGCCCGGCCATACCCTGTATGCTTGTAAGGCATGTACGATAAGCCTACACAATGACATATTCTGAAAATGCCATTAAACTGATGTCATAAGTATTATTTTTCACGATTACACACACCGTATTATAAGATGACAGTTGACTTACAGTGATTCCTTTCATTTCTTCTGACCCGGTAACGGACACAGTTTCATTGCTTGTTGTCTCCATGTTTGTTGCTGCTGCAGCTGCGTGGAATTCCCATTCCCACAATGCACTTCGTGACAAAATTTCCAAAAAAGCCTGAGTGTTGTTTCGGTTTGGCATATAAACAAACAGACTGCTTGTGATGGAGTCATCCTCAGAGTTGTTCACCGTGAGGGAAGTGATTTAGGTCTGTAAACACGGAAAGACTAATGGATCAGTGATAATTAGGCTATCACTCGGGTTTTGCAAATTTGAAGAAAAATTTGTGATGAAAGTCATACGCTGCTTTAAATATGCATGGGCACAATAGATATGACACATGGTTTGATGGGAGGACAGAAAGCTGAGAGTAAACAGGGTGAGAGTAGATTGTAGATTACAGTCCTGACATGCCCTTCTTGTTTTTAATTTTTCACTGGTCAAGCACATGTTAAATGACAGAAAATTATCTCTATTTCAGTCTCGTTCCTTGCTTTCGGCAGTTTGCTATATTTATCATGTGAATCATTTGAATTACTCTATCGTGCAGCCATGCTAGTAAACTGTGTATTGATCAGTGTGAGCTGCTGCTGTTCAGACATGGAAAATTAGAGGGACAGAGCTAGATGCGTGTGTCTAGCTATGCCAATGACATTGAGAAGGAATTTCAAGCCTGAAGGGTCTTTGCAAGCCATCAGTCTGGTCTTTTTGTCCATTTTTTTTGACAACCAGACTGGAATTTTCACAATTCACCAGCTTCTAAATGTCAGTGCCAGCCAAAGACCTCTCTGTAGCTCAGCCACATTGAGAAATGTGACAAGACAGTCCTCAGTATGCCACAAACTCTCCAGGATAATTGATGCATGCTACATTTTTTTCCCCGTTTTTTTCACCCTCCCAGAGCAGTGACCTCTTTGAAAGCTTCACTTTTAATAATCCAACATGGCTGAGCTGAAAGAGGCTGTCTACCCCTCTCTCTCATTCGGGCTAACCAGATGGAGAAGGGTAGAGTAGTAGGTATAATATTAAATATTTCTGCCAGAGCAGATTTTGATCTCAGTTTCTGAATGCCATAATATGACTTTTATGAATAAAACATGAGGATGACATGGGCAACGTTGCCTGCAGCCTTGTAGATAGTGAGTATTGTCCTCCACACCAACACCTAGCACATTGGACAGTTCCGATCACAATGACCTTGGCAGTTATGAAATGCACTTAAAAATTCAAGATGTGCTGAACCTAGGTTTTTTTTTTCCTGTCAAGGTTTTTACCTGCAATGTTTACACATATTATCAAACCTTGAATAGTCGCCTTTGTGTACTAACTTGTCACTGTGTGAAATGTAATCAGAGAAAGGACAACCAAATATGAAGGTCTTTAAATGGATCCTGTGAATGGAAAGCTGAACTTCAGTCAGAAGCAGGTTGTAGGTTACAACAGCTTGGTGTTCCACTTGTGTGTTTTCTCTCAGCTTCTTTTGAAGCTGCTTGGTTGGAAACACACACATATCAGGATATTCAGTGTTTTCTCGTTGCACATTTTTCTTTTCTCTGCCTCTCGTCCTCTCTAGTTGATAGCCTTGGCCTGAGAGTCTTGGTTCTTTTCTTCCATTCTGTTCTAAAATTCTATATGTGCTTCAGATATTTGAGGAGTTAGTTATTTGAGGAGACTTTTCATATCAATATTTCATGGTGGGCATCAGCTGTGTTTTCTGTGAAGGCTGATCAAAATAAGGTAGTCTTTGACAGAGGGACTCACTGAATTCCTCTTACAATGAATTAATCATGTTCGAACATTTTCCAAACATTAATTTTGCATTTAAAAGGTTGGTAGGGTAATTGAAACGCTGAAGTGGATCCCCAGTTTGATAAACCTAGTGCGGTAGTCATTATTCCAATCCTAGTCTTGGTCACACACCATATAGGTAGATAAGACAGACAGACATAAAAGTGATATCCCGCATTACTGACCTAAATATGCTGTTTTATGTTAACAAATCCATTAGCATGAACAGATGGAGAAAACATATGGCCATTATATTAAGAGAATATACAGGTCAATATCCTGTCCTTTATGGATTTATTTATTTTATTGCTTTAAAACATGTTCATGGATCCTACTATTGTATTTAATGCAGATGCAAAAGGCTATTTTTGAGAGGGGATAGATTTTATGTCATTTCACAAATTGCAACCTAATCCTTCCCCTTGCAAATGATTAACAATGAAATGCATATTTAATGAGAGCTTAATTCATTTAGCTTTTACCAGGATGGTACCAGGATGGGGGAAGGGGACACTGATAGATGCTTTTAGGAAACAGATAAGCAAAAAAAATGTTTCCCCACTTCCCAGAGGATGAAACTTGGAAGTACGCCGTCTGAAAGCTCTGTGACAAACGCACTTCTTCAACAACCATGACTGATAGATAGACAAGAGCAGAGCCAAACGTGTTTGCTTTGTGAAATATTAGAAATCCTAATGTAGGAAATTGCTTATGAAATCATTACCCGGTCACCCCATTTGTTTTAATTTGCTCTAAGTGGATTTTCATATCCTGTTGAACTGACCAGATGTTCAGCGTTTACTAAATCACTTTACTTGACTAGAAATAACTGTTGAACACTGTAAAATAAACTCAAACTAATGCTTCTGTCTAAAACAGGAGATGATGGTTTATCATGGGGGGGGGGTATTTTTAGTGCGGCAAATGAAAGAGTGTCACAAGCAGCGTGCCAAGTGTGTCAAAGGCCTGAGCATGGTAGAGCATCTGGACTTTCTATCTCTAAGGCATTAGTGAGGAGAAGCAATCGCCTTTGGCCGCCTACTCGGCTGGCATCACCGGGGTCAGTGCCCCATACTGGGGCGGGTGTCTGCACCCACATGTCAACTGTGTACCCTAGTCAAGTTTACTAAACTGTGAACAGAGCCAAAAAGCACACATGCTGCTTTGAACACAATACAGCTTGGCGTAAGGCACATAGGAATAAACAAACAGCATTTTCTTTAGCCAAGGCTGTCTCTCAGGTAGCACAGAAGGAAAGCAAAAGACTTTGTTTTAGATGTTTTTTGTACATTTTTCACAGACCTTATTTATTCATTAGATTCTTTTTATATATGGGTATAAAACTCTCTTTATATACACACCATATAAACACTTTAAAAATAAATCTCCAAAAGTTTTTTTTTTATTACCCACCTGAGGAATATCAAGATGTGGAACATACTGGCTGTAACCTGCAAATTTTTACTGTACCTTTTTATCTATGCACCAACTGTTCCTTATCATATTTGCACATGGTAATCCAGCTGTACTAATCTAGCAGCAGTTTAATGTGTAATTGACTACCTTTAGAGCCAAAAATAATTCTATTTGATCTATAAAAAAAAAAAAAACTTTCTGTAAAAGAGTTACTTATATTGATGTAGATGACCCTTAAACCCCCAAAACATATGTAGAGGCTCCACAGATGGTGTTTTTATGATAAAGTTACCTGTAAAGTGATAATTTTTTTATTGCATAAATTAGGGCCCACTCAGCCGCTTCAATTCATTCTCACAACAGCTTGCAGACACACAAGCAGAGTGCTGGCATATTCACCATCTTACTCAGTGGGAATATTAAAGGGTATAAAGTAATTTTTCTTGTTAATATAGTCATTGAAAGATGTTATAATCATCTCTAATACAGTTATCTTTTCACAGTTGGTATTTTTGCATACAACATATTCAGTCTTTTTAAAAATCACCATTAATGATGTACTGAGCATTGTTTTTTTGTTTTTTGTTTTTTTTGTTGTTGTTATTGTGGTTGTAGGTCCCTGTCATTTTTAATACATTTCAAGATAGTGTCCTCCTCGCCCCTCTGAGGCTTATTTTGTGCGCGGGTGATAGACATCTAGGCACTTTCAGCAAAGCCTCCAGGATGAGGTCTCCGTGTCTCTATGATTCTCAGCAGAAAGAAGTTGGCATGTTGACAATGATGGGCCTGCAGCTTCTATTTATGCATCCTCTTTGTCAACCTTTCACACTTTGAGGATGAACTAGCATATATTTACAACAAACAAAAGTAGGTGTAAATAAAGTATCTGATTTGGTAAATGTTAATGAAGTAAATTAGTCTAGATGTAATTTTAAACTACAGTGCCTGTGTTTATGTCATATTTTTTTTCAGTGTTCTGCGTATGCATCAGCTTCTTTTTACATGTTAATACAGAAATGTACAATCACATTCAACTTTTGCAGGATAATTTACATCAACGATTGATTATTCAGATCAAAACACTGTCATGAGTTTGTGTTTCCTCCGTCAGGCTTGTTTCTTTTGTCCAAGACTTTTATTTTATTTTTTTTTTTTTTTTTGTCTTGTTTACCAAGACACATTTTTCAAGTTCAAGTCTGCATGAGTGGGGCACGCTTAACTAAACTAACATATTTCTCTGCAGCTGATTGACTGGTTGTGGCTGGCGGAGCCCTGTCAGAAATGACAGTGGCAGATGTGGATTGATGGCTTTGTGTGACACTGACAGCTGCCGGTAGGCCAGTGCATACCTGCATCGAAGCAATGCCAGCAAGGAAATCATACACAAGTGCTGACAGGCAGTGGTGGGGTGGACAGGTTAGCTCACCAAGTTTGCACAGTGTCTCACAGCTCAGCAGACATGGCAAACAATATTATCAGGGGAGATAGCTTGTAGAGATGTGAAGGTCAGAAACCCAAGTAGATAAAAGAAATGTTTCTGAAAGAAATTCTCACTATTCCTCAGCTTAGCTCGGGAAATGAAGGCAGTCTTAGGAGGTAAATCTGACCTTTGTGTTTTATTTAGAATTTAACGAACAAGGACAGACCTTTCCAGAATTCAATGAAGATGTATGGCACGGTTCTTTTGCATTCTTGGCCTGTTTATTCAAGTGTCACTTATTTGTCATGCTTGTGATAGCCTCTGTATCTGCGTATGCATTAAGAGTATCTGCATATGGATGTCACAGCAGTGTAATGCCAAACTCTGAGGAAATTACTTTTTTGCTATGTCCTTGTATTTGTGCTGCAGTGAACCAGAGTGCAGAGAGTACAAGGCATCCTCAGAAACTCCTCAGTATGGATTGGTGAATTCCATCATTACCTTGAAAGATGGGAACAAGGACACAGGATTATCTGCTGTCATAAACCCATTGTAATAAATAACAGCATATTAGATTGTGCTATATCTGCAGTCAAAATCGGAATCTGCCTCAAGGCGATGATGGCCCCCTGAATATGGCTGACTGCCTCATAGCTCAGGCCTGTAAGAAAATGCAGACAGATGAGAAACACATAGAAATAGAGTATAAGCCACAAACAAATGACATGCACGGATTAAATACATGTGACTGACTCCAAAATGACACTTTGTAGGGGAAGGTGATACAATAAAATACTTATCCACCCAGATTATAACATTTCCAATGCACTGCCAGAAATAAATGTCAGTATGAGGAAAATGAGCCTAGCTTCACAGGAAGCCTTTTAATGTTCTATGATAAATACCACAGTTCATTAGCAATTAAAGGCAGCACCAGGGAATAGTCCTTCCCATATTTTTGCCTGCATCTCTGTTGCAGCAGATGCATTAAATTGTCAAGAGGTGCATTATGTTTTTTTTTCTTTTCTTTTAATTTTGTGCCACCCTCTTTTCCAGAGAAAGACAAAGAACACTAATTAGATTTCACTTTAGAGCTTTTAATGATTTTTATCCTTTATCTTTAATTTAATTAAGTTAAGGTCACAATCAAGGAAGTGACACATGCATCAGATATCTGTCTTCCTGTTTTCCTTTTCCCTCCATCTCCTTGTGAGTTTCTCTGTCTCACACAGAGAGAGACCTAGTACACTCTCTCCGCCATTTACTTTTCTCTCTCCCATTGCTTTCATAAATGTTCCTCTTCTCCTTGGTGAAATCAGCTCAGGCACAGTTGAATCTCATTAATTTGTGGGTGGTTCAAGTGTCTGATCATTTCCCCTCCCAGATCTGGACCTCACCAGTCACTTTACAGTCAATCAAACCTAATTACCCTCACTACAAAGACCATCAAATCCCATTGTCAAATCCATTTAGCCTCCCCAGACAGCACCGCCTTTTACTGATGCAAACAGCCCATGTGGGGTTTGGTTCAGATGTTATCTTGATCTGGATTCCAGAACTCAGTATTCGCTATCCAAATGTGCCATTGGTTTAATATGGAAGTCTGTGCTGCACTGAATGGATGAGGCAGAGTGTGTTTATACTTACACCACATACTTCCACATTTCAAAGCTTCTTTGACGTACCTTTCATCTTAATAACCTGGTTTATTCAAGTCAACCCTGCATGAACAGTCACGTATGCTAAAATGTCCATAAAGTTTAAGAAACCACATGCTATGTTATACCCAGCCAGTAATGTTGGCCTGGCACCAGCAGTTCAAGGCTATTCCTTTAAGCCAGCAATGGCACAGAAAAGGACATATTTTTCGCTCATAAATATTTCTTCTCAGATTCCTTCATCCTGCATCATCAAGACCTTTTTGCAATAATGAGCTGAATGAAACACTGAAAAAATGAAGACATAAATTTAGCCACAAGGACCGATGTTTTACTTACCGGGATAATTAAAGCTACACTTGCTGTTGCTTTTTCACAATACAGTGATCTTATGGTCATGCAAAAGTGTTTTAATGCAAAGCAGAAACAATAAAGAATGGTAAGATTATATCAAAGCTGCTGTATGATTGTGTGTGTGTATTGAATTTTTATACCTTATCTTAAAACCTTAAAACCCTGAGACTCACTAATTAGCAGTGAAACATACAAAATGTCAACTTTAATAGGATAGAAATAGACATAAACCCTATTCACACAGGGCTAGTAATACCTGTGACTCTTAGGTGATTTGTAATGTTTGTGGAGGTCATCTGTGATCTTAAACCTGTGTGAATCAGCCATGTCTGTAATGTGTAAAGTAAATATTCCACTGATAATGACCTGCCTTATAGTATTATCATAATTGTGTTCATGTTAGTTCTGTGCAAATAGACATCTCTGTTATTTGGTGGGGTATGGACAATTTTTTGTTTCCACTGTGCATTTATTTATCATGTTTCCTGGTTGAGGAGTATGGATGTGAAATGAAAGTAGTTTTAGGCTGAATCCCAATTCACCCCTTGGCCCTACCCCTCCGTTTTGCGTGTACACGTGAAGGGGTAGTGTTGTCCCAATCCTCGATTAGACAGAGGGGAAGGGCTAAGGTGGAGGGCTGTGTAGCCCTCGAAATGGAGATTTTTCAGGACCACACTACGAACGGAGGGTTAGGAGAAATCTCCCATAATTCTGTTCAAATCATCGGTCAGATGGAGGTAAACACAGCAAAAAAGTGCAGCAGCGTGATGAAAGAAACACACAAATGTATGGATTTTCTTTGTAAACAACTTAATCATTTGATTGACCGTTATTACCATTTTAATGTGTAATAGATCACATTTCTGCGGTTTACAGTTGATTACCACAAAAAGATGACCAAAGCCCATGGAACAGAGATACTTACAGCTACTGGTGTGTGCATGGTGAACACTTTTGGAAACAAAGTTTTCACATCTGTTAATAGCAGCATCTGTTGCAGCATTTCCACTACATGGAACCGGCTCAGCTCAGCTCAACTCAACTCGGGTACCAGGTACTATTCCTGGAGACTGTTTCCATTACGGGACACTACCGACTTTACAGTACCTGTTCGTCATGGTGGTGTGGTGCGTTACTTCTGTGTCGTCTGCTCAGTTGCTGATAAACTCGCTCATTGTGTGTTGTCTCGTCTAAATTTTTATGTCGGCCATCAAGGACTGAATCTGCTCAACTGACCATGGTGTAGTTTTGGGCTGTCATCATGTGGATTAACCTACCACTATATTTACTGTCAACTTCTGCATCTGTTTTTTGTAAAATGGCAGGTCACAGAGACTACTGATGATGTAACAGGTCGTGAAGTGTTGTCCCATTTCATAGGGGAATGTTTCAACCCCTACCCCTTGCATCTCCATTTCAAGAGGTAGTGCCAAGGGCAAGGGGGAGGGGTAAGGGGGAGGGCTAAAGGGAGAATTAGGATTGGGCCTTAGTGTTTTGGGGGGTAATTCAGGATGTATGTCATGATATAACAAAAAGAGCAAAAGCTAAGGAGATAATAAGATGGATGACAAACATGACAGATACAGCAAGGTCTTTCTACAGTTATCTGTGTTTAGACATTAGAATTGTGGAAAAAAAATGTAAGTAAATTTGAGTAAAAAACTGCTTATCCAGTGTAAATGCAGCACATGAAACACTGGTGATTTGGAAATTTAGCTCCCACACCTTAGTTCCACAGGTTATGTTACACCCATATGAATAGGGCTATAGACAGTGTGTTTAGATGGATGGATGGATGGATGGATGGATGGATGGATGGATGGATGGATGGATGGATGGATAGAGAGAGAGAGAGAGAG
>JAPQRP010000002.1:17998685-18009188 GCA_037367295.1 Apogon hyalosoma
ATGGATAGAGAGAGAGAGAGAGAGAGAGAGAGAGAGAGAGAGAGAGAGAGAGAGAGATTGGTCTCTCATCCAGGGAAAGAAGCACAGAAAATACACACATCCAGATTCAGAGATAAAGGGTAAAAACAGATAACTTCTAACATTCAGTGTTATATTCAAATGGTTCCAAGAGTAGAAGGAAATTGTCAACGCTTTTCCAGTATTGTGATATCTTACTGAAAGTGGAAGGGTCTACCATACTGAAGCTAAATTTAGCCATACTGAACCCATAGAAAAGGGGCAGCAGTCGTCTCCTCTGCTGTTAGCACTGGCTCCCATGGCCCTGCTGGCATCCTGACATGTTGACCCCATGTGGCTCAGAGAAAGTGTGTCAATTTAACATCTGTCAGTGCTCGGGTGAAGCCTTCCCTAGTGTGTTGGTGGTGTTACTGGGCAAACTAGCCGAGAGCAGTGGATAGATGGTGATAGCAATATGGTAACTGAGGGGGGGGCCGCAGGCAGTGTAAGTAAATGATAGCAGAAGAAGCAGAAGAAGCACAGTGTGGTGGTTGCGACGTTGCAAGCACCCCCCACCCCACTCCCCCTCCCATCTCCCAACCTCCCCTCCCTACTCTTTCTCACTTGGGGCCTGGCAGCATCCATCCAGATGGAGGGTTTATTTTTGTTTTTGTTTGTTTACTTATTCATGCATCCAGCTATTCGGGGCATCGCAGGGGCTTTCGTTCCACCACAGAATGCAAATCGCCACGGCGGCTAATCCACTTTCATCTCTCCCTTGTCGACATCCAACTTCTTTCCACGTTTCCCCAGTCTCTTACAGTCAGGAGGACATCTCTCTTGCTTTCAGGCTTTGCGAGTAGGCCTGCAATGACCAGGCCAGGCTGACTTCAGCGTTTGTCTCTGCATCATGAATGTCAAACTTAATGCACCTCTGAGCTCTCACCTTTCTTTCTTATCTCCAGAACAACCTTTCTCCATATTGTTCCATCTCCTCTTACTTGCACACTTTGCAAGTAACAGCACCACTACAAATTCCTTTGGAATGGAGGCTTGTAGTGGGATGGCTGATTCCGTAAGTAACGACAAGGCTGAGTTCACAATTTAAAAAAAAATAAAATAAAAATCAAAGTTAACTCGTCCGTGCATGACATTACTGCAGTGGACACACATTCAGTCTTCAATTAAAGCTACAATATTTGCAGTAATGAACCCAACTCTTAATTGTTGTGCCATTGCATTTTCTAATATTTGTTAAGCCCACTTTCCTCTAAATGCTACTGTGATACTTGAATTTCCCCACTGTGTGGTAAAGAAGGTCTTATCTTATATTATCTTATTCTAATACATTGTTTAATGAATCCAAAACATGCGGTTACTTAGACATTCTCTAATAAGCTACAGTTTAGGGAATAGCATGTTCACAGTTTAATCCTTATGGTTTTTGTCATTTTTTTCTCAGTGACTAAAGTTTCCCAGAATATAATTACTGATTGATTGAAGTTGGATTGATGACATTTCCCCACAGTGGACAGTTACATTTTATACCAAAAAGATATGTTTTCTTAAAGCAGTGATAGCTCTGTTTGTGGAAGGAGCTTTATGGATTTGTTTATGCTTAAAAAATTAATACTATTACATGTTAAACTGTTAATGAATGGGATCTACTACAATGAATAGCTGGGTGTTACGCTGAAGAAATGAGCTGTTGGGAAAAAAAAACACTAACAATTAACAATTAATGCATGAAAGGATTAATTAGGATGTGAATCTGATTTTTTTTTTTGCCACCTTAGCCCTTTTTCCTCCCTCTTACAAACATGCACACAAACAGCTACAAATGAAAATCTGGACAAAGTGTACTGAGGTTTTGTGGGTCATTGTAGTGAAACTATTGTCAGGGTTGGTTGGTTGGTTGTACTGCAGGGTGATGGTGAAAGAGACTAGAGAGAGAGAAAAAACAAAGGAGAGGCATCTAACAGGTGCATGACTGCTGTCCTTCGGGCACTTGTGTTCTCGGTGCACTCTGTGCAGACCGTGGCAGTAATGGTGTGTGTCTGCTGGGGTCTGAGGAACTGCTGGGACTGCAGGGGAGGAGGCAGAGAGGAGGGGGCAGCCATGCTCAAAGCCAGACAGCCAAGCACCGTGGGGAAGGGGATGCTGAGTAATGCAGGTGGCTGTGTACATTTAGGTGGCTAAGCCTAAAGTCAGGTGTGAAAGTAACTGAAAAACCAGGTGCGTACAAGTGAGAGTAAAAAACCGAGACATGAGATTAAAGAAAGCGTGGTTGTTGCATCTCCACCTGGCCATAAAGCAGCACCCCCTCCCTCCACTGAGGCCTTTGTTTCACGGCTAATGGTCCAGGTTAATTGCACAGGTGACTTTCTGTGGGGGAACAGATGGGCTCAAATGTGTTCAAAAACAATCTGCAGCAGTGAAAAAAAATAGCCATGAGTTGCACCTCTCTCCTCTCCCTTTCTTTCTCATCCTCTCCACTGGATTCACAGAGGGTGAGTAGGGTGAGGTTAAACTCTCTGTGTTCCTCTCTCACAAAGGTTTCAATTCATCAAGCACAAGGCCTGTAAGCTTTCATTAGATCTCATTACACTGCAAATTAGACTCTGGGATTGACCACTGGAAGGAAAGGATGGGAGGGTAGTAGCGGATAACAGACATCTCTCTGATGCTCAATGTTCCTCATGTCAAACACTTTAATTTGGTTAGAAAGGGAAAATACTGTGCATTTGTAAAAACTGCAGGATATCTGGAAGTGATTGATTAAACTATGGGGAGATGGGGGAAAAAAGCTTTTGTTTGTCGCACTTTCTGTTATTTATCTTTGCAGTTAACTTGACGCTCTTGCTATTAGTTTTACTCATGGCACATTGGATGTCTTCATGTGCCGTTGTATTACGAGTCCACACGTACCAGACTGAGGCTTTTTAGAATTCCAAGACTTGTCTGTCTCCTTTCCCCTGTGAATCATGAAGGCTGCATGTGAGCCATCAGAAATTGAGTCCTCAATTGATCCACTGTGTTTTTTCTCCCCAGAACAACATGCAGGAGATGACAGATAGCAAATCGAATTTATGAACAGCCTTTGTTGACACTGCTGCATAATTATAGAAATACCATGCGTTTGGTGTGTAAAAAGACAGTGCAGCATTTCTTTCAAATACATCAGTGCCTTTATGCTTCAATGCATGAGCAAAACTCTTCAGCAGCTGTTCCTTTAGCGTGTAGTTATATACATTTTTGGCACGTTGAGCACAAATTATCTTAATTGGCAGAAAATAAACAATAAAATATTATGTTTGGCATAACCTAAGCTACTGTCTTATCTTAATTGTCCAAGGTTTGTACACAGGCTTTGATAATGTCCCGCTTATATAAAATATTTGACTACATCTCTATTTCTTGTAACAGATCCACAAGCAGCCATAAGAATACAAGTTCCTCGTAGGCACACTTGCCCTGTTTCCAATCCTCCTCCATGTGCATACATACCTGTAACTACACAGAGCATGTTTGTCGATCTTTTACCCACTCGTCGCTCAAGAAATCTGGCCTTTTAACTTGCGTTTAGTTGCAGCAAAGAAACATACATTTGTATCAGTGTGAGCTCTGGGCAGGCTTTCACTGTAGTGTAGGTGTGTGTGCTTGCATACTGCAGTGTATGTTTTAGAAGTAATTAAATGTCACAGGACTCAGACCGTCAAGTATCCGGGAAGTGTTTTGCGACCTTGTGTCTTGCTTCGCTCCACTAGTCCCTCTCAATAACCCACTTCAACACATGCAACACTGCATTTACAAAAACCCTCTTTGCTTTTTCCTCCCTTGCTGCTTTCTTCGCTCTGTCTTTCTCTGTTCTTGTTGCCTGTATTCTCTCTCGTCTCTTATTCTAGCCTTCAGTGTACATCTCCCTTCCCCAGTAGTGACGCTCAGCCTGTCCAGGCTTATTCTTCTCCCAGTCCTTCCCTTGCAACTGTTAACACCTGACTTTGTGTTTTGCTCCTGGGATTGGTGAATGGTACGTTGCAGCTGCTTCCACTTTTACAGTACTTTTTTTCTTAAAGAAAAACTAATCTGATGTGTGAAGTTTTTATGCCAATCCTACTGAGAGCACATTGCTCTTGTTATCCTCCTAATTAGAAAATGTGATACTGGTGCTTGTAAATATATTGCAGACTGAGCCAATCCCCATGGCTCACTGTTACATTTGGCACAGCCTCTGGGTCTAGGTACCACCTGATATTCAGGTGAGGGAGGGGGAGATGGGGGAGTGGAGGTAGGCAGGGATCAAAGGGAAAGACATAGAACAGGTACACCGTCTCTCAGTGGGAGGTAGAGTTTCACAGAGCTTCATTTCTGCTCCTAAAGGTTTAACTGTTTAAGAAAGTACCTAAAAGTGCAAAAGCCACAACCGTGTTCCACACTCTCACAAGCTTTAATAAGATCATTAAGGTACCCCGGGGCTGTCTGTTGAGGTACCCACCAAGGTGTTTCATCACTGGAAGGGTTTGTCAATGTCTTGGGTCTTAGCCCATCTTAACCCATTTAGAAAGCAATTTCCTGCGAGCAGAGGGGATCTTTCCTCTTGAGAAAGATCTTTGGGCATAAAAGGTTAGCTTTTCTGTAATTCCTCGGCATGCAATCTACCACTGCTGCTAATGAGAAGCGGTTGAATATTTGCCCTAGGTTTAACAGCTCAAAATAAGACGAGTGAATTGAAGGAATGAGGCAGAAAATGTCTGCTAAAGTGGGCAGTGTTACAATAATTATGAGGAAAGTTTGCTCTAAGGATTACAGGAACAAGTGTAGTCAAATATTATTCAGCGTTATTTTTTTTACATTTAAAACTTACCTGTCTTTGCAAATTGTTGAATATATGGTGTACTACATGTGCGTTAATAAGTTCATAGTCTCAAGGCTTATCTGTGAGACGCTCTTGCTGAGGGTAAGGCTTGCTTAAGTTTAAATTAGGGTCCAAAAGGACATAGTTAATTGAGCGCTCCGAGGTGACTGGGGAGTATGTTTCCCATTTTAGTCATTTTGGGTTTCTGTGTCTGCAGCCCTTCCCCTAAACCCCAGTCTACTAGGGCTCCCAAGTCTTGGTCATTACAAATGATGAATTGTGCTACAGTTAAGCTAGAAGTAGGACAAATTGATCAAAGTGTCAGGTGCCCCCTGTGATGTCTAGGTCTCCATGAAGAAGGCAGTGAAGAAGGAGCTGTCAAAAAGTTTCTAGTGCCAAGGTGGCTGTAGATAAATGTTTACCTGCCACTTAACACGTTCTACCTTCTGTCACACTCACAATGTCCTTGGTAGCCTACATAAGAAGTTGAAGTCGCTGATGCTGGGAGTTCAACATACTGTTCTTCAGGTCCAAAGCCGGCGAAACCCATGCTCCCCCTTTTAAACCAATGAGCTTGCTATCTGAGGTGTAGTGCTGCAATTTGAGATAAGCACTACTTACTTGGCTTGGCTTTGGTTTTGTTCTGATAAAGCTGGTCTAATTAAGCTTGATTTAATCGGGATTGCTTTTAAGCACAGCACACAGCCGGAATAGATACTTTGATTTCAAAGTAGCCCTTGGGAAGGACTTGAGGAAGAAAGAGAAGAAATAGATAGAGAGCAAAATTAGTGTGAGTACGAGTGAAGTGTTGCTTTTTTAACATTTGCATAAGACATGTTTCTATTCTTAGTTGTACCATCTTCTCTTTCTTGCTTGAATGATTGCAGGTTGTACACTTTATTGCTGGAGAAGGGAAAAACGTGCAGCCCTGACGTTCTGTCTTAATGGCAGAAATGTGCTATTTTCCAAAATTAATCGTGTAGCATTCTTTGTTAAAGTGTTTTGTTCAGCAGACAGGAGTAACAAAAGATTGATCACTCGACTGTCTGGGAATCGAGCTTTATGCTGAAGCAGTTGTCTCCACTTATTTTCAGATGTTTCACCTCAGCTGTAGCTGTGAAAACAGTGAAGAAACAACATGCTCAGACCCTGGTGGTAAACACTAGGGAAGAGCTAGTTCATTCATGTATGCAAAAGAATTGATGGCCAAGTCTCCAGCTCCACAATAAGTCACCATAATGATCTTACTTTAAAATAATGTCTTTTCTGGACCAGAATGATAAAAGGGTGCCCCTCTGACTCATTAGTATTGGGGCATAAAGATAGATGACCCAGATATAGAACCTTAGCTTGTGTTTGAATCCTGTTTCCATTGAGCATTATGCTGCATGTGTATAACGTGGACACATCTTGTCATACCGCTGGTTTCACAGTACTTTCAAGTGTTTTGTGACTGTCTCTTCAGTTATGCCAACTGCTTCAAACTCTCTGGTTTCACGGATCTACACGACAGCTGAACGGTGGGCAGGAGGAATGTTTTTCGAAGGCCAGTCCTGGTGTCATTGACTGAACAATGATAGAGCGCCTGGGTATTGAGCGGCTCCACACTAAATCTTTGTAAAGAGCACTTAGCTCCCCTGCGTTAGCCACAGAAAGAATATCTGTCAATGACCATCAGTGGATGCTTTTATCCTGAGGCTCCTCTGCCTGTATTAGCTGCTAAGGTCTGTGTGTACTTTTCCTTCTCCCCAGCCGTTTGACTGAGAAAAAGGACATACCTGAGTGACAGGCCTCTGTCTTAACACTCATACACTCTATGAAAGGCTTGTTTATATATCTTTTAGTTCCTGTTCTTTCTATTTCTGGAATGTAGCTTCATTATTCATGCTCATGAAGTCAAAGAGCATTAATTGCTGTAGCAGTCATGTATAAGTTGAGTGTTTGGGGTTATGTGTGTGCTCACATATGCACATGAGTTATTTTGTACATCACCCCATTATGTCAATGTCCCTGTTTGAAACACCTTTCCCTCTTTTGTTTGGGCTCTTACAGAGGGAGATGAGACTGGTGTGATGGATAGCCTAATGGAAGCGCTACAGTCTGGAGCAGCCTTCAGAGATCGGCGAAAACGAACACCACGCAATGGTAAGGCAGTGAGGAGACGGCTTTTATGTTGATGTATCGTTTCTTTTTTTCTGCTTCCTGTACAAAAGTGGCTAACACCTGTATGTTTAATGCAGTTTAAACACATTAATTAGTGTTTATTTATATGCTAAAAACAATGATCAGTGATTGGTGATTTTCTAAAATATGAAAGCAGATAGAAACCTTTTTATATTTATTCATACAGGTGCCATAGAAACCTGTACACATGTGGCCTTGTACAAGTCATTAGTAATTATCATTATTGTCCCTTTGCCATTTATAAAGCGCTTATTATAATGTAGCCATGCTGGCTGCAGATGGACCGAGGCTGATTTAGTGTAATTCTGGTGCTAGCAGATTCTATTCTGTCATGATGAATGGCTGTGCCCAGGAGAGTACCACCTAGTAGGGGTGCCAGGGTCAGTGGATACGCAGGGTACAGTTCTAGAAAAGAGCTACAGGTGTTTTTATGACCATGGTAAAAAAAAAAGAAAATAAAGAAAATAAGAGAAAACCTCAGATTGAATGCTTCTCCACAAAGCAAGACTTACTCTAAAAGTAGTAAGGCAAACATATTTTAGCCTGAGCAAAGTGATATTTGTCTGAAAGCTGAAGTATTTGAATATCTTAGATTCCTGCTGATAGTAGTTACTGCAAAGATTTTTTTCTGTTAAAAGCAGAGTGCAGTGTTCAGTAAAATGCTTTGAGATTAAATTATTTTCGTCAGCTCCAACAGTTACTTTTATGTTTTTTTTTTCCACCACAGCAAGGGGATATAGAAGATTTTCTATATAATAATTCAGCTAGTTTTCCAGTACGCTCTGAACCATTATTTCTGTGACCCCCTACAGTCTGATTCCACTATACTGACAATAAAATGGGTTGGTGCATTTCTCTAAAATTATTATAATAATAAAAAAAAAAGATGTAAGATTTTTCAAAATATGTGGCAAGGTACTATAAAATTATGCGTAATGTGTGTAATCTAATTCCAACTTTATTTTACCTTTTAAGGATTTTTCAGAGTAAATACTAAACACCATGATTAAACCTAATCACATACAATGCATGTACACTTTGGTTTCAATATCTACAATACTGGTACAAAAAACATCTGCATTCTTCAGCTACTTCTTTTTCATCCCATATTTCTTCATCTTAATTTTAACGCAGGTCTCTATCTGTGGTTAAGTGGGTATACTTACAGCTTAAATTCTGGGAGTGGTTATTTCCTGTCATTTATCTGAAATGTTTCATCTCTGATGCCTTTCTCTTTTCTTCTTTTTCCCCATCCTTCCCTTCTTTTCTTCCTCTCCTTTTTTTATGATCAACATCATTACAGGTGATCAAAGTCCTTCCAGTCCTGCCTCTCGGTGGCCGGGTGCTAACTATGGTAACAGAACCTTAGGTGTGTGCATTTAACCTTTCTTTTTTAAACCCAGAGCAAGTAATTCCCTTCCTCCTTTTGCACTTTTCCTTGTCACATAACCCACATGTCCTTGTCGGAACACTCCAACTGAGCTGCTCTACAACCTGTTCTGAGATTTAATGTAAGATTTACTGTAAAAAATGTAAAAGCAACTACAAAAGCCTTAGATGAAGAATAAAATTAATTCAAAGCAATGGTATGATCTACCTGTTATAACGTAGATGCAGTCCATCTGAGGATTTTTTTTTCTTTGCGTTTAATAGAAATTGCATAAATGACTTAATGAAGCAGTAGAATCAAGCAGAATCACAGTTCAAAGTGTAACATGCCCAATAATTTGAAGCTGCCATAACATAGGTGGCTTCATTTGAATTGCTTTTTTCTATTTCACATCAAAACTAGAGAAAAAAAACAGACTTAATTTTATTTTTCATTAACAGTAAGCAACCAGGTAAAGCTCATCATCACTGTAGCTGGTATTTCTAATCCTTCTTTTATCTGCCTTTTGCACATAGAATTACAGCACAAAATACATACAAAACTAACCCTCTAATTAAAATGAAATCTGCACTTGTCATTGAAAAGCCTGACACTGCTAGCATACTTAAAGAGCTAATGACATTCACAGCATTCAGTCACTAAAGAAATGTAATGTGGAAATATAGTAAATAACACATCCCCATTTTCTCTGGCTTTATTAATAAACAAACCTAATAAAGTAAACAAGGTTTGTGGAAAATATAATTCATAAACATTCCATATAGATTAGATAAATTCAAATATGAATGGACACCATTTGATGTATTGCATTTATAAAATATCCAGATGTCATCATGCATTACAAGAAAAATAATGGTATGACTTCAATAAATATTAATATTTGTACTGACTTCATGATGTAAATCTTACATTGATATCTAAAAAATGCAATGCAGTAATATATGTAAAAATACAGAGCAAATGAATGCAAATGAAATTGCTCATTAATGTTTAATCTTAGAACACAAATGCAGTTTTATTAGCAGTTATGTATAAATAGTTTATGATTGACTCTGCATGGTTTCTGTTCAGTAGAGCAGCTACAGTTTTCAAGTACTTGCTGTCGAAGCATGATATCACTTCTGTCTTGTGGCGAGGTCCAGGACCTGTTTTCCTGGGTATATCTGTAGATGTTTCATGCTTTGGGCACTCCAAGTAGTTTTTAACACCTTTATTTTTCCTTTGTCTGATAAATGTCAAGATGATGTGGATGATGTATATCCCTGTCTAAAGGATTCTTGCTTTTTATTCTACGCAGACGCCAAATGTGGTCAAAAATCAATTGACTGCAAATCTCAACAGATTGTTTCTTTGTGTGTTGCATCAGTGTCTCTTGCTATAATCTGTTTTTGGTTGCATGGCTCCAAGTGCCTGATGTGAATGAGTGTGAAGATTCTGTAAAGTGTGAAGCTAAAACACTGAATTTATTTATTTATTTACTTTGTTTGGAAAGCAAGGTGTGTATTTTGTCAGAAAAGTATATTCTCCTCTCAATATCCCCTGTGGTTGCACTTGAAGTAGAAGGTGAGCTGTTTTTTTCATAACACTAAACAAGCACTTAGGACACTTTAAAAAGAAATGTGAAACTATACTTGTAGAAATGTTTGTTAATATTTAATGTAAAGTCAGTTTTTTAAAAGCAATATATGCTTTAAATATTGCACGGCAAGGCTAGTCGATATGAGACATGATAAGCTGATTTCTGGGTGTGAAAACTGTTTGAATGTTACCACTCCGATGAGAAAAAAAACTGTTTTCAGTGTGGAAGTATCCATTACATATTTGTAGCTAAGTTCATCTCTAAACAACATTTCCACTACCACTACAAAACCAAGCTCATGAACAGGAGCAAAAACAGTTCTTCCCAGCTGGTTCAATAGATCTGTTAGAGAAGAGCATTGTTACCCCCAAAGGGGAGGTAAGGGGTACTGTTTTTGGTTCGTTTTTTTTGTCTGTCTGTTTGTGTTTGTTTGTTTGTTTGTTTGTCAGCAACTTTACGCAAAAACTACTGGACCAATTTCCATGAAATTTTCAGGAA
>JAPQRP010000002.1:18016233-18071920 GCA_037367295.1 Apogon hyalosoma
TGTGTATGTGTGTGTATCTGTGTGTGTGTGTATCTGTGTATCTGTGTGTGTGTGTGTGTGTGTGTGTGTGTGTGTGTGTGTGTGTGTGTTGTGAAATAGAAGAGAGGGGCACAGTAAACAGTGAAGCAAAGCAAGTTGTGGTGGTGCTTGTTGTGATAGTGATGACAGCTAAAAGTTAAAGGACAGTAGAGGCAGGGAAGGAAAAATGAAGGTATTAAAGACAGACTATCCTGCACACAAACACAAACAAACACACACACATCCTGTGTGTGTGCAATCAGCAGAATGTTCCCTACACTCAGGCACTCCCCCCTCCAGTCAAGCATGATTGTGCTTGACGTGGTTCCATCACTAATGCTGACTGATGCCCATTTGCTAGGCTCTTCACATTTATTTATTTATCTGTTTATTTGTGTCAAGTTTATTTATTGATGGGCCTTGAGGATATGATGGCAACTCTCCATGTTCTCATATAGGATAGTAAGAAATGGAAGGCTATAAGGGTGTGCAGCATTTACACGCGAATGAACAAAAGGCAGAAGGAGCACAGGGTTCACCTTTTTTATTTAGATTCCTCCAGTCGAAATAGCTATTCCTCTCTGGTAATGGAAAAGTGATATGGCCCATTTAGTTACTTAGCACTAATCCCAATGGTTTAGCCGTTTTTTTTCCTATTTTTTCTTCCCTTTTATCTCTTTGTCTTACTTCATTCGTTCTTTTGACTTCTATTTGGTTAGTGTCTGATGGAAGGATTTGAGTGGGGTCAAATTACTCCCTTGCCACTCACAGCGACGTTAAGTGCGTGCAGCACATTTCAGTTGTAGCTGACCACCAAATACCCATGAGGGTTTTAAATGTATGCTCTGTTTAATGTCCAATGTTCACATAACTCCCCATTTTTGCATGAATCGATTTTGAAGCGGAATGTGGTTTTCTGTTGTATTAAGCTTTACACATTTTTAGTTTGTTGCCTTTTAATAAGATGGTCCTTTGCTTATGGCTGTTACATAGGATGATGCAATTAAATCATAATGAGTGTAAGTGTAATTGTTGTTTATTCTCACAATGACATATTTGCTGTTGTAAGCTACTGAGGGAACAGTGATGCTTAATTACTCACAAGTGTACAATTTGAGGTCATTAGCTTCAGAAGCCAATATCTCTGGCCAGAGGTCTGCCAGAGGACCTTTGTTCTGCTCCAGTGGTACAAAGAATGCCAAGTTAAAAAAAGATTAAAAAAAAAAAAAAAAGAAATAAAACTCCTACGTATTACTGTTTTTGTCAATCCAAATTTAATTTTGCCACACAATCCAGTGATGAATTTACTATAAATTTAATTTGCTGTTTAGTAGCTGTTGTCTTACTGATTTTAACTGCATTTCCATGGACAGGAATAACTGAACTATGAATGGTGATTTAGCAGTTGATATAAAATTGATGATGACTAGTAAAGGTAGATTAAAAGAACAAAGAGAGATGAGGACCTCCTCTAAAGAAAGGGGTCAGTTTTCTCTTTGTGACAGGGAATATAAATTCCCTTAATAGGAGAGGATGAAAGCCGTTTTGCCTGTTCGTCTTCATTCATTTGTTCATAAATTCTTTTTCTGAAACTGCTTAATCCCTTAAAAGGTCGTGTCGAGCTGGAGCCAATCCCAGCTAACATCATCTGTGCATCTGAAAGAAACTGCAAAAAATTCTCCTGTTGGGGAACCGAAGAGGACAAAAATCAGCAATGACTTTTCACACATATTACCACATGCCCGAAAAGTGTGAGGAGCTACCAAACACCTTCCTTCAGCAGAAACTGATTGGCATCTGTGCTCGCATGGAGACAGAGATTCTACCCCACTGCAACTATGAGTTTATTTGAATTAATCCGAAGCAGTTACACTATGCAGAGAAGGAGGAGGAATAAGCAAGAAAACACAACAGCTTAGTATTCATGAATTCCATAAATTACAATGTTACTCCCCTAAGAAATGACTAATATGTCAAGTATAAAAATAGACACTTTGGCACAGTACAGACCCTCTGCTTCCAGTAGATGAGGATTAAGCAGATACATTATGAAGATGTTATTTATATGGTTATACCTGCACAGATTTACATGTGTACTGTACATTATTGTGTGTGTGATAGTGTTAACACATACACACGGTGTGTATGTACAGTCTTTGTTTAGTTCCTCTGTATGTAAACTAACCTGGGTCGTGTATTGGTGATGTTACAACAGACGGATGAGGGTCGAAGAAACAACAAAACAATATGGGGGTCATGCATTAGTGCAGAGTCAGTGGAGGTTGCTGAGTTTGTAACATCTCCACCCTGAAGGCATTGCCAGCTAAGTAAAGGAAGGCTGCACAGTGCATTACCTCAACTATTATTATTTCTTTCCCCTACACTCTAGATGAGTCTCTTCCAGTGGCTCAGGTCACTGTTGCCCCTGGGCAGATTATGGCAGATGGAAGCTGTGATGTTCCTGAACATTTCCGACAAGTGAGAGAGGGAGCGTGTCTATACATTTGATCTTTTTTTGTTTTGTTTGTTTATTTAGTATATGTGCGATTGTGCACACTCTTTAGTCGTGGGGGTGTTTACCGAAGCCTCATATTCCTTGGTAGGCCAGGGGCTGACCTGATTTCTGTGTCACAGCATGAATCATACAGGTTAGCTTTTTACGGAGACGGCAGGGTCAGCGTCAAACCAAAGCTGTGAGTGCACCTGAACATGCATGCTTACTCAAAGGTACAACTCGTGTATGTCTAAATATTCTATGTTAGCTAAATATAGCATTCAGCTATTGCAAATATTCAGGCACCGTACATTATGATTAGTGAGAGAGCATGTATAGTCATTTATGACCTGCATTATTTAAGTCTTCTACATGGTAGGCCTCTTTTCTCACCCCTGGTACTGCCATTAATATGTTTACAGTGGTGGCAACAGTCTGTCAGAGAAATTGATTTTTCTTTTGCCAGTTGTAAAAGTTTTATGATATTCAATATGGCTGAAGAAGCAGCCCTTTCATTATTTTACTGGATCTGCTGCTAGCTGAATAGATGGTTCTTGCTTATAAACCTTGAATAATTGAACAGGGGAATCAGTCAATGAGAGAGGGAGAGGCACAAAGTCTTGATGGCTTGATGGCAAAGATGACAGCTTGTGAAAGAAAACGACAGCAGACTGATTAGCCACTGTGTCATATTGCTTCATGACTGTCTGTACACTATGCTCTGTCATCTCTTTTCTGCCCTCTTCCACTCTCACATTCCCTTTCTTAGTCTATTACCCTTTCAGCTTGATCCATCTGCCCCCTTCCTTTTCCCTCTTTCATTCACTTGTACATCTGCCTATTTACCCTTGTATTTCTTCCTTATCAACCTCATTCCTCACTATTTCCACTTTTCAACTGTAATGCCCTGTTTTCTTTAAATGTCTTATATTCCCTTTCAATCCATCCCAATGACCCCGTGTCACTCTGGACAGAATTATTACTCTTGGATGGAACATCGGCTCAGTGGCGCCGTACTTTGCTCTCTCTGCCCACATTATCCATTTATGGAGTATCCCCTTTTGTGGTGAGCCATCTTCCTATAGCCCAGTAATGATAGGAGTCTTGGCGACCCTGTGCATTTGCACTGTAATATAAGACATTCTCATTAGTCGAAGGATTGCGCTCTCTCTCATGTCCATTACATTAATTGCTACACATCACTGCCTGCAATGGCCCTCCGTATTCTGTTACATTGCTGGCATACTCTGTCCTGGATCTGTGGTCTTCAATCGCTTTGCACAGGAAGGTAAGAAAAGTAATTGAAAAACCTTATATAGAGAATTGGATTTGGTGTTTTTTTTGTCAAAAAATCTTAAGAAGATAATACCCAGTTTGTTTGTGTTTTGTTACTTGAGTGGATGCCAATGAATGGAAAAATGTTTTCAGATCAAATAAATTGAAGCCAAGTGCCCTTCCACCCCCGCACCATCCCTCTGTTGTCAGTCATCTCTCCTCATAAAGGGAAGCAGGCCGCTACCATAATTGCTTTGATGGTCCAGCCTGAACAAATCACTTCTGGGCATAAAGAGAGGCCTTGGAGATGGCAGCCAGAGAGAAAAGGTGCGAATGAATTAAAGCACTTTGCGTTCCTCTGGGGCATGTGGCCCAGATTTTTCTTCAAAGAAAAAATATAAGGAAGGGAGGAAGAAGTGTGGGGGTGGGGTGTGCCTCTTTCCCTAGAATAAATGGCAGTAAAAGCAATAATACACATCCAGCCTCCATTATGCCAAAATGGAGAGCTTTTTCAGGGAAAACACAATGGCACTGACATAGTTAACTGGCAGGTGGAGAAAGGAGGATTTCACTGGAAATAATCTGATTTTGAACGGGGCTCCCATCTATGCAAGAACCTCTGGTCAGGCCTTTTGTGGATGAACAAAAGTTTGGTCCTCTGGAAGGAAAGCTTTGAATGTTTCAGTGGCGCTGGGTGAATGGGCCATGTGGATGTCCTACGGCCCTCACTGCAGAGCACTGCAACACGTCACATGTCGCACAAAACACTGTGCAGCACGACCCAGCTTCCTTAGAACCGATCAATGTCACAGCCAACTTATTTTTTCCATCCTTTCTTGTTATAATTTAAAGAGTCTGATTTTACATATTTGCTTTTATGAATCAGTTGAGCAGTTTAATTATATCCACTCAAATGCCGGTAATTCGGTGGCATCTGTAGACACCCAGTGAATGACCCAGCATGAACTTCTGATATTATGTCACAACTACTCAGCTGTAGTAATCTCTTTGCATGGAGGAACTGCAGTCTTATATATCAAGACTCCTGGTTTGATCGGTTGAACAGCCGAGGTGACAGAGAGTTAGAGATATGGCTGATACAGCTGCAAAGACAGATATTGAGTAAGCTTAGTGTAACAACACTGTTCATATCTCAAAAAGCTATGTAACATTCTTTTGAAATTGCATTTTTCTGTCAAATCGAAGTCTGGTAGATGTAAGACAAAACTTAAAGTTTCCTCTGACTAAGTGACATGCACATAATTCAGATATTTTCATGTTTGTGTTTTGAAACAGAGGAGGGGGGTGAATAGATGGTGCCTGTAGCTGGTGGGTGACTGAGGGGAGTCTGCCGTTTTCAGTAAAAGTTCAATTATAACTGCAAGCTGCACAGGGTGAGTTGTCATGAGTGTGGCACAAAAGCTGTGGGGCCATTTGACTAATCCTCCTACAACTCCACAAAACCTCCAGGGGTCACAAGCCCCCAAAACAAGGCTCCATGGGGGTCTAGAACATCATTCTTTCTCAATGGCCTTGTCTATTTTCCCATGCAGCCTAAGTTACACCCCCTTTTAGTTCCAGCCTGATCCTTTTGCTTCTCTTTAAGTCATCCCACTAACCCAGTCTGCTTCCCCCAAGTACTTGCTATCAGACAAACCTCTGACCCTCTTTTGGGAGGGCGTTGCTTTTGTTTGTGGTTGACAGCCCATTACAATCCTTCAGAGCTCCAGGTGCATGTTGCAAAGGAATCATCAGACCACAAACGCAGACACTTGATGTAACCTAACGTTAGATCTGTTAAAGGAAAAATCTGTCAAATATTTGTGTCATCTGCCAAAATGTACATTTAAAAACAAAGATAATGAAAGTGGTATATTTTCCCCAAAAGAAAGTTTTGACAGAAGTCAACTTCAATGCCTTGTTCTCTCCTTTTAAGGATTTCTTTTATGTGACTATCAACCTCCACATCATTCTATGAGGATGAGGAGTAGTTAATAATTGAATTGCTTTTCATATAATCATTTTGCTTCTTTATTGTCGACAAGAGCACAGTTTCCCTTGTCAGCTAGAGTTAAGCATATTTATCTTATGCACTCATTTGAAGAGTATTCTTTAACAGAAATGAGGTTGAATGCATCCACATGCAACAAAGACCAGCCATTATCAGTGCCTACTAGCTAATTAAGGAGTCTCTCTGACTTGTTACTTGCCAAGAAGTCTGCAGTGGGTACATAGCAAAGTATCCAACCATGTGTTTCAGGGAAATATCTAAGGCATTACTTCTGCCCTCCCCCCATCCATAATTAACCTCCCTCCATTCATAATTCAGATGTGTTCTTCACACGTCTTCTAGTGAAATGACATTATCTTGCAGTGGCTAAACAGTCATTGTGACACCCCCTGTGTCTGCCTGACATACTTTTGTTACTGTTGTGGCTCCACCCCAGCCACAAGTGTAAGGTGGAAGACAAACCTGCTACCATTTTCTGTCATCGATATTTTACAGCTGCAGGAGGGGAATGATATGTCAGCTCATCTTTTTGATTGAAAAGACTCAGAACTGCTACAAAACTGCTTTATCCATTAATGAGAGCAGACGAACTGTACTAGCAGGATTCACAGAACAAGTACATGTGCAGGCAATTTAGAAGAGCTCAGTGATATTATTTTCAATTTTGTAATCCCTCAACTTCTTAAATAATATATTTGCGATACAGAGTTTGAATCATTGAGCATGCACGCTAAAGAAAATAAACACCTCTTACATGGAGATGATTCACAACATGTTTTTCTGAGCATCTTATGAGAGACTATACCGAGACTGTAACGTGGGACAGATAGGCACTGAGTGAAAAAAACAGGAAAAGTGAGGGATTGAGAAAGGGGAGAAATAGATGCATGATGGCATGAGGTGATACAGAAAGGTCATGGGAGAAAAGACTGTAACAAAGAGAGGCAGAGAAGCAGAGTAGGCGTCCCATTGCCAAAGCACTCAATATTGTGTCCAGTCCTGAAGGATGTGACATATTTCTCCAGTCTTTGTTGGCTGTTTTAATCAGCTTACATATGTCCTGGATGGAAATTGAATTTGTCTGGAAGAGAGGAAGATACTATTGGCGCTACCACTGCCTCTTGATTTTGTGTGTGTGTGTGTGTGTGTGTGTGCGCGTGTGTGTGTGTGTGTGTGTCTGTCTGTCTGTTCCCGCCTTCTTTCTTGTGATCGCGTGTGTGTGTGTGTGTGTGTGCGTGTGTGTGTGTGTGTGTGTGAGAGAGAGAGAGAGTGTGTGAGTATTGTCCGCACCAGAGCCAACCAATTCATAACAGCAATGGATTGTGTTTCTCCCATACATCATTGTCAATGCGGCTCACCTCTGCAGAGCAAGCTTATTTAATGGCCAAGACCTAAACTCAGCATGCACAAAAGACCCCCACTCCCCCCTTTTCTACCCATTTGCCCTTTGGCATTTGGAAGTGTGCTTGTGCTGACTTCACGTGTGAAACAGCTGATTTGTGTACGTGTGTTTGCATGCGTGTTTGTTCTTTTTTTTTAATGTGTAGACATCAGGTTTTATGGAAAGTTTGTGCAATATCAATGAGTTACATACAGTACACTCACCTGAATTCATTTAGCACCTACAGTGTGTCACCCACTGGGGAGCGAACAATTGCACCCAACTTTGTCTTGGATTTAAGATGACTAGTATATATATGAAGGCACAGTCCATTAATCTGTCCATCTACTGGGGGTTTTGAATAGTCTGTCTGGCACAGCTAGACTTCTCTCAAAGGAGTTCATCCCTCAGCAGATCACCACTTTATGGATAGCATCTTTTTTATTATTTTTGAGCCAGTGCAATCTTTTTCTGCAGTTATGATTGATCACAAATATCACACAGTATGTTCCTGACTTGCAGCAGAGATTTTAAATAGGAAAGACTGGTGCCTTTGAACTGCATAGTGCACTGGAGTGAGTCAAGTATTCTCTAAAAATCAAGGCCAAGATTATTCACCATTTTCTATGATGCACTCTTGTCCTGTCTTTTGTTCACAGAAGTAGGGCATGTCAGGGTAAAAAGAGCAGCACAAGATACAGTAAGGATACAGACATCCTACAAAAAAAAAAAAAAACCTAGTTATGGCAGTAAAGAAATATAGGAGCAACTGCTACTTTAATAGTCTATCTTTAACCTCATATCATTCAGATGATGATAAATGCAAGTAACCTGATACCATCTACATGATGTCTCCTGTACCGTGGGGTTTAGTCTCCTTCCAAATCAACGCAACCCCCAGAGTAGGTCACAGTTGCTCACAAACAACTAAATACAGTACCTGCTCTTTTTAGGTCACTTCATTTGCATGGGGGCGGTGGTTTAGGGGGGAAGGTTATAAGGCATTCTTGATTCAGATGCAAATGGGACAGTTATCAGCAGCCAGGACCTGATGAATAATGGGATGTACAAAACGCACGGCCCTGCATAAGGAAATGAAAGAGCGCCTCTTTTCTGCTCCACTGATTTCATTATAGACACTATTATTGGCTTAGAATGGCAACATCTATTATCTAGAGTCCAAATGTGAGCATTTTTTTCTTCTTTTATTTATTTATTTTTATGTGGACAGTCTTTTACTACTGTCGAACCTCATCAAATATCACTGCCCCAGATAGGACAACGTGCACAATGTGTACGGCCCTCAGGCGGCAGGCAGATATAGGAACTGTTGATGTGTCTTTAGCCTTGAGATGGAGCCCCCGTGACAGACATTCATGCTTCTAACTTCCTTATTTCAAATATCAGGGCCGAGTCCATGCCAGCGTTTATGTGTTGTTAACCTACAAGGCCATCAGCTGTAAACATACATGAAATGAGCAGCTGCATCTCAGTCTGTTTGTTATTTGTCATTTATATTAAGGATACTTTTTGTTTTCTTGTGAGCAAATCAAAACACATCACTGAGCTGATTGTTTTTGTGCTGCTTGTTTGGTACAGTAAAGAGGAAAAAATTAATCTGGAAGTGTTTAACTACAATATTTAGTCAGCCGTAACATTATGTATATGTATCTGAGCTGCCATTCATTCTTATAGACAGATATATACTGATAGTAATGACAGGATACAACAGTATAATCACTTTTCATTACATTTGTCCTTCTTGAAGCGCACTGATGTGCCTACCAAACTGAAGTGCATTCGAATTCCCCATAATACAGGGGCAAAAAAAGTGAAAAGTAGATCATTTGGATCTAAGAATAGAGGACAGCCTGTGGCATAGGGCAGCGGGAACAAAAAAGGCAGAAGGATTGGCTGTGAATAAGACTCACTGACAATGTGATAACACTGTAACTAACCTCCTGGGATGTATTTCTTTACCTTAGCTAATGCTACCCTCTGACTTTCCCACAGAATTCACATATATTGTCATCCTGTTCTCATTTTGCCGTGTTTTAACGGTAAATTAAGTGCGGCTGTTAGAATGTCAAAATGTAATGCAGTGCATCAGTTACAGATGCTATTAATAATTAACAAGATTGATCCATGTTTATTCTGCCTGTCGTTTCAGATGAGCGAATATGTTGCCATTACATTTTAAGAGAGGTTGTTTTTTTTCTTTTTTCTTTTTTTGAGTGTGTGTTTGCTCTGTGCTTCTAGAATGTTAACTACATGCCTTACATAATATCTGAAGTTCCTAAAAAAAAAAGTAGGTTGGTTTTTAATATGCATCCTGCTCTAAAAATTTACATTCTGCAAGATGAACCGGGTATTCATTTTCACATATTTTTTAAATCATCGGTACAGGGACAAAAGTTTAATAGCGCCACGAAAAAACGGAATTGTTAATTTAGGTGTTGTAGTGAGGATTTCTAAGAGCCAGTGTTTAAGATAACAGACAAAAGGTGAATCTTGGACGGCCTTGCTTTCATATATCCCAAATGACTGTCTTGCTTCCCCAAAAGCATGTGATTACAGTACACCTCCAGTCTAATCCCTAAATTACCCCACAACGATTGCTATCTGTCCTGCAAAAATTGAGTAAGCTGGCAAGGTGGCAGAAGAACAAAGTGGATAACAATATCTTTGCCAGCCACGGCATAGGACACACACTTTTATCGGCGGGCCCCTGCATGTTTTGAAGTTAAGCAAATTGGTTCTGCTTTCAGTGAAGCACGGTGTAGTTTAGGCACCTTATAAAAGGGTTTACGACGCCTCTTGCCAACTGGGTAGAAACATTCTTTTCTTCACAAAAATATCTGGCTTTGGTAAGATTATGTCTGTTTCTATTCCTGCGCTTGGTGTGTTGGGGCTCAATTCGCCAGGCCCTTCACCTCTCAGAGCTTAGCCTTAATCTGCATTTAACGGAGGCCCGGAAAAGACAGAAGTGATTATCATAATGTTATATTCTCAAAAGCCTTTATTTAATAATTTGTTTTAATGTCTTTGACTTTTTTCAATATATCATCTGGATGACAGAGTCAGAGGTTAAATTATTTTATTTTTTTGTCCCATAAGAGGATAAACAAACAGTCTGAGAGTATCAAGAGACGACAGCTAATTTTAGCATCTGAGAATTCCCCATTTAATCTTGTTGTATTTGTGTATTTTTACAGTTAAGTTGCTGTCGGACTTCTAGGACAAGAATTATATGTAAATAGGATATAATTTAGTGTAGAAAGCTCTTAAACAGGATCGTCACAGAGGAGCCACAAAGGGAGAACTCTTGCATATGTTCTATTAACTGATCAGTTTTTATCATCTCAAATAAGCAAATCATGCCGCGGTGCTTATTTCATAGTGCAATTTCTTCTTCCCTCTGACAGTTAAGGCTGCGTTTTTTTTTTTTAAGCCATTATTTATATTCCTTGTTTTAGCCTTGTTCTCCTCACTTCCTCTCCTATTCACTGTCATATTTTAGAAACCTTCAGGCACCTTGTCCTCCACATGCACACACAGACAGACACACACCATCCCCTATCCTCCTCTGGTCCTGTATGTCGTCCAAGTGATTGGATGAATAAGTTGTGCCATCCCATATGGTGGGCTGTCCTACTGGATCTGATCACAGTAGTGAATGAAGGAGCCCATGAGTCACCACCGGTTTGTTCTGCCGCAGTTGTCACGCTCTGCTGTCGCATACTTCCCCCTCTCCCTCCGTCCATCCTGCCAGCCAACAGACGCCGTGCCTTTTAAACTCTTTCGCCCTGTCGTTCACTGTCTCCCTCTCTCATGTGCATCATAACGGCAATCTCTCACATGCCCCCTTACACTCCTCCATGTTGTCTTCTCTCTCTCTCTCTCTCTCTCTCTCTCTCCTCCTTTTCTTTCATTTTGCTTCCTTAGATGAACTAAAGTCTGTGCCCTGTTCACTGACAGCCTGAACATCAGTGTGTTCCCCATGCTCAGTACTTCCTTCACAGTCAGTGCCAACATCATTGTCATTTATAAACATTTTATGCCATCTCTGTAGGGTAATGGCTAATTTCTCCCACCACACAGCTCTTCATTAAAACTTGATTTTCTGTCAAAATGTATCCCAATCAAATTAGCTCTAGAAACGCGGACTTAACTAAGGCGTATGTCGGAGTCGCTCACTCTGATGCATCCATGGTTATATTTTTAATCAGTAAAGATGTTCATGTGTTTATTTTTGAATGAATTCTGCCCAGTTAAATGCAGGTTAAAGCACAATGGGGTGTTTGAACAACATAACAAAAACAACGTAATACAGAAAAATGCTTTGACTTGATTTAAATGATTTCCTTGATGATTTCCCAAAGACATAATTTCCTCTGCATTATTTTGTATTTAGACACTTCTCAAGTCATTGTCTTGGATATCATCTAATTAAAGAACATAACAACATGGTTCAAATAAAAACACTTGGAAAAAAAGGTAAAATGTATCTGTTGATACTGCCATCAAATTAATTTATAAAGACCCAAACAGCCACTGGGGACCAAAATCATCCACTGATCTAAAATGTTTAATAACTTCTGATCCATTAATCCTATCAATACATGTAAATAATTGGTGTAAAATACAGTTTGTCATCTTTTCATGGTCATCAGATATGACCCATTTGGACATTCAGAGACTCTGTAGTGAACGTGGAAACACCGTCATCTTCTACACCATTGAGTTTGATAAATGACAGTGCATGGAGACACATGGTTTATGTTCAGTTAATGATATATTTTACTGAAAAAGTCAATTTTTCCTCAGTTTTCTCTGTTTTGATATAATAACTTTTGAACTTACTCTGAGTTTTTATGAACATTTACATGATCAATAAATTTAATATATAGAAAAGTAATGATTTTCACTGGAAAAAATGCAAAATACAGAGGACAATATTATAATAAATGGTAATAAATCACTTCAGAAGGTTAAATCTATAGAAAAAATTTTTTTGAAAACTGCCACAAAAGTAGCACTGGGTCTTCATGAGTTAAACGCAACTCATAAATGTAACGTTCAATTGACCTAAAACTCAAAGTTTGGACACAAACTTCTAGGCTGAAATGATTGATGGGAGATAGATAAACACAAGGAAGCCTGGTGAGAGTCATGAATTTGGGTCCAGGGTGTGTGTGATGGTCATCTGCAGGCGGTCGGCTCTCAAGCTACTTAGATGCTACTTGTGTTGTTCAATATTGTAGAAATCAATGTATAACCAACAGGTTCACATGCACAAATGAGCAATGGGTGTAAAAAAAATAGCCTCATTTCAAGGGTTCAAACTTTCCACTACAGTACCATAAAAGAAAGTCTTTTATGTTTCCCCCTTCCTCTTCTCCATAACATGCTTTAGTTTTTTTCTCCTTTATTTATGTTCCTTTCTTCGTCTGTATTATTTTTCTGAAAAGGAAAATCAATATGCTCTCTATCTCAACCGTGAAAAAAACAGCTGAGAAAGTAAACACTTACAATAAGTCTGGAGTGTTTTTTGTTGTTGTTTTTTTTTTTTTCTTTTTTTTTTTTTTTCTTTGTCCAAATTCCAAGGTGTTTTTTTTTTTTTTGTTGTTTGTTTTGTTTTGTTTTTTTTGTTTTAATCTGCGTAAGCGAACGTGTGTGCACATGCTCTTTGGTTAATTATCTACTTTTGTCATGTTGCCTTCAATAACACCAGTGGGTACTTGAGTGGCTGATATCAGGAGCATATCATCACTATAGAATGACTGCACTGGCAATAGTGTTAGCAGTGTCTAAATTACTGCTCTCTGAGGTACTGGCTGCTTTACCATCATTAGCACGGCCATTACATAGATTGGTGAAGGAAGGATGCTGAGGCCCTGGCAGGAGACCAGCTGAGTGTTCCTCAGGCTGACAGGGTCATTCAGGAAGTGTAGTCTGCTTCTACCACAGCCCCCCAAACACCACCCACTATTCCCCCTGCGAGAGCTGGCCTCAGCCTGCAGAAAAACTGGAGATTAAGTGTGTGTGTGTGTTCATGTGACTGTCCCTGTAGACCCCCCATTATTGTGAGGACAAAAAAAAATCCTCATAATTATAATGAGGGTAAAATAAAATAAATGAGGATATGATTTTGGTGCTTACATACACCAAGTTAATTTGGTTTATATAATTTAGTGTGCTGTTGTAGGGTTTATGTTTGGAGCTTGGATTAAGATTCAAATTCTAAATATTGTTTCTCTCACAGCATTCAATTTTTGGTCCCCACAGACATAGATGACATTTGTGTGCGAGTGTGAAGAAGGAAGTGAACGGAGGTCGGAGTTATTAGTCCAAAATCTCGCCTAGGGCACCAAATGCCAGCCCTGGAGGCAGTGAGCAATCATTCTACTAAGACTGCTGCCACTTCTATCGAGTTACTCAACCAACTCATAAAAGAATAGTGACCCACTCATCTTGTCGTCTTCTGTTACACGACTCCACACCCTGTCGTAATATGACCTCTGCCTATTACATTACTCGGTTAACAAAGGTGAAAGAACTCTTAATTAACACCCAGTTCCACTCGGTGCTGTGTGGATGACATTTCACTAAAGCCGACTAGATTTATGAGTGATGACTTCAAATAAACATGTTTGCATGAGTGAGTGACAGAGCATGAAAGATAAAATAAGACATGGCCCTATGTTTAGTCGATTAAAGTGTGGGTATGGGAGTGAGCCAGCTCATATAAGCACAGCGTCATCAAGAACAGAAGCTGGAGTTGAGTGGATTCACCTTGCCAATAACATGACATTTTCCACCAGCAATAATGCAGGCTAAATTTGGCTCTGAACAGCATCTGGTGCAAATTGGACATAGTTGCTCTTTACCATCATTCATGAATGATAGACCTTCTGTTTATACCTCACTCCAGTCTGATAATGGCTGACAGTTGGATAGTAGATGCGCTGTAAAGATATACGATAAGAATTGCAAAGAAAAGTAGTAAAACACAAATTGTGCCTGTGCTTGTTACATTAGAAGTACATACATGTATGCATCTTGCTTGTGTCCAAGTGTGTAGGTATGCATTTGCATGTACCTACGTATGTGTGTGTACATGTGGTACCTGGGTGTGTGTGTCATCGGGGGCCACTGAGGAGGAGCATGTTAACCAGAGGAGCAGCCGGTCCACCAGATGTTCATATTCCCACTAGGCTTGTCACAAGTGGACCTTTACTTTCTCTCCCTGCAGTACACACAAACACACACACACACACACACACACACACTCATTCAGAACTACCTCGGCAGACTATACATAGTCCAAGCGCACCAACCCAGAATGGAAGCTGCTTCTGTCATAGATTTGCATACACACACTACAATGAGGATCTCCTTTGAAGGAAGCTCCAGTGAGGAACACATAAAATCACCTGGCCTCGATGGAATAACTGTATTTTCCAACAGTAGTACGTATTGTGTAACAAGGCGCTCTTAGACAACGTATAATGTTTCTTCACATTGCCTGGGTGTGTGTTGTAAATTTGCAAGTATTGTTTGTATAATTCACACTGAGTATTATGTCGTGTTTTTTCATTGAAAGAATATTCATGTGTACACAGAAACACATTTTTAACAACCGATGCCAATTTGTGTTGCCATTTCACAACAACGGCAGTTTATTTGCCCCCTCATGCTCGGTGTGGCGCACTCATTCTCATCTTCATATACTATGGTTGGGTGCCCTTCATGGTGCCATGATCCTAGGTAGAGGATGTGGCCATTTGGAAATGTCATGAGAAAGGTCACGACCATCATTGCATCCAAGTTCAACAGGCTGATTTATGAGGTTCTAGCAAATGAAATATAGTAAGGGGATGGTGGAACAAGCAGGTCCCTATGGGCACCCCAAAGGTCACCAACTTAATTTCAATTAGGCCTAGGGAGGGCAGGTAAATATGTCACTGGTGGAAAGAGTGCTGAGGAAATGGATTTACTTGTAATGACATTGTGTTTATGGGGATTAAGATAAGGCTAATCAGTTGAAGAAGGTGGATATGTTAGCAGAGTATTGATTGAAGAGTTGAGGAAAGAGATGCCAAATGAAATAATCATTCCACTGAAGTCCACACATCGCACAAATGCAGTATATTGTTTATTATTTACAGAGGGAGAAAAGTGCAAGTCTCAGCGCTTCCCCCACTCCCTATCAATCACACTGAATTGTACCCGCACTGAATCCCATCAATTACTGCTTTGTGTTTGACAGATGCAACACAAATTCTGATTAGCCAACAATTCTCTGCAAAAAGCAGGCATTGTAAAGAACAAACAGCTTGACATTTTAAATATACAAGTCAAAGTTTACCACCAGACCCAACTCCCTTCATCCCAGCTCGTCGTTTCTATATGTGTCAAAAACACCCCCCGTCTCACACACACACACACACACACACACACACACGCACACACGCACACACGCACACACGCACACACACACGCACACACACGCACACACAAAATGCTTCAAAATGAGTCACAAATTGCCAGCAAATGATTTCCTGCTCAGGGAGAATAACAGGGTCCCACTCTGCCTTTGATTCTGTCTCTTTTTTCATTCCCTCTTTGTTTACCCATGCTGTCTGGCAGTCGCTCTGCTGGAATTCCTATTGATAGCCGTCTGACAGGGAGGCTGGGTGCTAAACAGCCCAGGGGTTGTAGTGTGCTGTACAATTTGTTGTACATCGTATAAATGTTTAAGAATAAATCTGTATAACATTTTATGTATATTTTAGTGGATGTTTCTGTTGTGTTTGTATCAACATTGTGTCTTCATACATGCCACCCAGTCACCAGGTGTGTGTATGGATCTGTCTGTCTGCGTAGGTTGCGCGTCTGTTTGTGTGTAGTCATGTGTTTGTGTGCCTGGCGAGGGTGATGTGGCATGGAGGTCACTTCTGTCAGATCCAATGTCCAGGCCCATGCTGTGATGTGAAGGGCACTGTCAAGAGACAACCACGAGGCAGCGCAGGTACAGCTGCCCTCAGTGCTCTTTTTCTTCTGTGGCACATACACATTGGCTGGGACACTTAGACAAACACATCCATGCCGCCTGTAAACTGACACATGGTGGTGGGAAAGCCCCCCAGGGTGAAAGCCCCAGGACTGCATGGTCTTTTCAAAACAAACGCTGCCACCTACTTGTTGACTATCTGTTTTCTGGTGACTACCTCGTGATGCTTTAAGAAACTGGGATGAGAGGAGCTTCTGCATAATCTGTGACTTAAGATGAAGGATAAAAGATGATATGCATTATATTTATAGTCCTGTGTTTATGGGCAACTTTGGAAAAGAGCAACATCAATAAACTGTGGGTGGTTGAGACATAATTTACAGGCAAGTTGAGTTTATAAGACTGAAAGTACTCATCGTTTAGGATGTAGATAGAATACCAAAACAGGAGAGGCTGCAAAATAGTTCTGAAAATGGTGTGATATCTTCCCTGTTATTCCAATAATGAAAAAAAAACGTGGAAATACAGTTGCATACAATATTTTCAGAATTGTTCTTACACCATTGCTGAGAGGTCACTCAAGTAACCTGAAGCAGTTCTGTATCATATTTCAACATCTCACTGAAATTCCTCTGCATTTATTCTTGAGTAAATTGTACTGTCAAAGTTCAGTAAGCTTGTTTAAGTGTGTGAGAAGTACGCATTAGCAAAGAGAGAACAAGTCAGTCGAATGGAGGAGGAAGAGTGATCAGTAAAGGCAGTCGACATATAATACAGTTAGAACCACACTAGAATATGTGAAGTGTACTTGTGTCCTCATAGATGTATTAGTGTTCTACTTGGCAGAATGTGAGATGTATGTGGGGGTGTTTTATACGTGTACAAATTGTAAACATTTTCTGCTGCTCGCTATCAGCATTGGACCTTCAACTAACTACAATTTTCAATATGAGTAAATTGATGTAAAGACTAATTTATTGAAAGTATTCCTTTTGACAGCATAATTAATTCCAGGAATACTGAATTCAATTCAGTTTTATTTGTAGAGCCTTATATCACAACAAGGTTGTCTCACAGGGCTTTACAGAGTTAGTTGGATATAAACAAACAACAGTCAAATAAACAGCAGATGAAGGAAATGGATTAATGTCCCGGGCATACCCTGTCCTAAGACCCTCCTTCTCGGCAAGGAAAATCTCCAAACACCCTGTGGGAAAAGAGAAACCTCAGGAAGGAGAGATCCACTCCCATGGACAGACAGACTATAGATGCACCAGAACTGATGGACGTCCATTTGCAGATGTAGTTCCAGTCTGTAAGGATACAGTAGGGTGGGGGCACATGAGGGGGTCCATCTAGTCAGATGAGACATGTGGGGGTGAGGAGGTCCATCCAGACTGGTGAGGGTGGGGGAGGAGGTCCGTGGTCACAGGTCAGGACAATTGCCTATATTACCTGTTTTAGGCTCGTTATGGATGAGACATTTGTGCTTCTTCACTGCTTTGTGAAGTTTGAGTGTCGCCGACAGTGTTAAATCCGTAACATAAAAAAACAAATATAGATACGTTTCATTAATTGTAGTTATAGTTCATTGTACATTTAAAAAAACAAGTTAGTTTTATTTTTCAATAAAATAAATTACAGTATATGTATTTACTGTCTTACAACACAATGGAGATTAATAAATTGAGAAATTTCAATTTGTAGATGTAATCATGTACGTGTGATATTTACATGAGTAGTTATTAAGTAATTAATAAAGGCATGCAAAATCAGGACAAGGTAGACCCACAACTGCTACTGTAGAAGCAATCAATCCTTTAGTCCTTAAAAAGTACAAAAAAATGCCAAAAAATGTTCAGAGAATGACATTTCTGAGAATTAATTTTCTTTAAAATTGGTATTAAAATAGTGGTAATTATTGTGGCTGTAGTGAGCAATAAAGAGTTAACGATCCTCAAATCGGGGCATAAAAATATACGGTAAAAAGTTTTGGATTAAAGGTGAAAGAAGATTGTGTACAATTTGTGTGACGGCTGTGATGTGTGTCTACAAATCTGTCTCCTGCTTCACGTCTCTGTCAGTCTTTTTCTGTAGCTGTTCTCAGGCTGTACCCCTCCAGTGTACACTATGTCCACACGGCGGGAGAGCAGCTCTGAAACTTTAATGCTAATTGATCCCAGTGAAGAAGTGTGGACACAGGTGTGTTGCCGCAGGCCGTGGCTCTGACATGGATGCCAAGGGATTCTGAGTAACCAAGGGGCCTAAAGGGCCACAGCAGAGAAGTGCCACTAGCCAGGGCACAAGTGACCTAGTTCTGTTCTAATCAGCACAGGTTGATGTGCACAGTTGGTGTGTGTGCATGTGCGTATCAGTGAGAAAGAAAGAAGTGTAATGGACCTTTTCAGCCAAATAGTCCCAGAAAATCAAATGCTTCAGGAACAAAATCTGACAACTAAGTGCTAATTCACTAGTTGTGGCTATATTCTAATTTAACCTACAATGGTGAAGAAAGCAGCTTCCTGTCATTTAGCAAAAGTGCAGACAACTACAACAGCAATCCCAGTTAGGCTCTTCTAGTTTATAGGATCTTATGGCTGAAATGCTTGTAAAACTCTTACATTCTTGGAGGATTGTCTGTAGAATAAAGGACAGTGATTCAGGACATGACTTGATCTTCACTATAAAGCTCCTGAGTGACTGCATGCACAGGTTTGAGTCGTGTAATCTATGTGTTAGTTTTTGAGCAAGGATGGTAATTGTGAGCCCTTGAGCCCCTGGAAAACTCACGTCTAAATCAGACTCAAGCTGCTGTGTAACTCCAAGATTTTCTCTCTAAATTTGCAGTCTTGGTTTTGTGGATGTGGGTGGGTAGTTGTATCTATCTATGCGTGTGTATTGGTCTGGATGGAAAAGAGTCCTAGTACTGCCAAGACGCAGGTGTGCGGATTAGGTGAGATCCCTTCTCATATTCTCAGTAGTATATCTTATTTGATGGCTTTTCTGCCATGTAAATCTCATCAAAAACTAGCTAACAATAGCACCACGTTGACAGACGCCCAAGCATCTGGCGAGTCACCATTCTGAATGTTCAAACTGCTGTGAACAACCTGTCTCCAGAAAGAGGGAAAATAACTAGGAAGGAAACTCAAGGAGTTTGTGTATGCTTGCGTGTAAATGTGCGTGCTTTTGTGTGAGCATGAAAGAGAGAAAGAAGGAATGAGAATGAGATGAAAGTGTAAAGTGCATGTTGATAGTCTCATAAATCATGAAACTGATAGTGCTGTATCTTAAACATTGTTGAGCCAGGTGATGGCATGATGATGATCTGAATGCACCTACGCGTCTCCTATTTCTACTATCTCGATTGACTTTGTTCTCTCATTCTGCTCAAAGATAGAGAAAGATAGGAAAAGGGAGAGAGGGAGAAAGGATAGAAATAACTTTGGCCGGTACAGGGCCCCATTAAACTGTGATGAGTGGCCTCAGTGAGGAGCTCTGTGTACAGCACTTTATTCAGGAACAATCACTTATTTATAGGTGTTGGAATTGTGTTGTTTGCTTGTTTTATTGAAAACCTTGTGGGTAAAGTGGCGACGGGCCGCCTGGCATGTGAGCGCCATATCTCTGGAGGGCATCCCTGCAGAAAAATCTTCCTCCTTGATGAATAAGTGAAGGGGCGGATGAATTTTTCATTCACACAGAATCCATTGTCGCTTGAGATGTCTGGTCTGTGGGTATATGTGTAGTCAACCTGGACGCAGTTTTAAAAAAACGACGATGATGGCACTCATGCACGTACATGCATAAGCACACTATGTATATCAGTGACATCACACATGCATGCAGAATGGACCTCATTCAAGTTGTGGACATCATGAAGCTCTGATAGGCAGTGACTGTCAGAAGTTGCTAAAGAAGATAAATGAATTTGTAATTTGTGTTTACTCAGCCACAGGACTGTATCCAAGCTTATCAGCCGTGACGCAGACATATCCACAGCCGTGTTTGGAGAGGTGAATAAATTACTATCTTTCTATCAAGGCTTTAAAAAAAAACTATTGTTTTCTTAGAAACTTTTTTTTTTTCATACATTTTGGTCGATTTTAAATAAAGAATACCCAACATCAATTGATCCAAAAAGCCACATTACTACTGTTTTTTGTTTTTTTTTTTGTTTTAAACTAGCCTGTCTGTACGTCCTGTGTCTACCACCTCGACTTTAACTCCTGTGCAGTAAAACTCACACTGACAGCCACAAAGGCAAAGCACAAGCAAAAACATGAAGGTAGCAAAGTGTACCCCATCACAGGAATGGTTGTGGTATTTTGTGTACATGAGGGAGCATCTCTCAGTATGAATGATTTATATTAAAAGAAAGTCTTTCTGGAAGTACACCCACCCTGCACCCCCTGTGTGAACAGAAGGGAGCATCTTCACATGGCCAAATGGGTCTGATGGTGATGGCATTGAGGAAAAAGCAAGGCAGCTCGCTTGCACAGCCCTCTATGATCTCCACCACCACTCTCACTGCGCACTGGGATGCATCAAAAGGGGGATTAATAAATAAATAACACACAACACCATGTTTTATTAACTGAGATAAGGCATCAGTGGTAAGGGGTCCTAGAGAATCCTGAGATTGGATGTCAGCTAGGACTGTAGCACAAAACTTGCAGCGGCTGTTCAAGAAAACTCCTTGCAAAACAAAGCTGTCTGTGTTAAAAAGCAATGTTTGTGTACAACATGTAACGTGAAGAAAATTTATCAATTGTTTTATTTCTGATGTGTGAATGGACTGTAGTGTTAAAAAAAGAGCATCCTCCCTAACTTTCACTGTTGTCTATTTACTCTGGTCAGAGTAAATATCCCTCCAAATCACAGAGTGAGTAGATTTTAAAATGACTGTGTATTATAGGCATGTACGTGAATACATAAATGTGCAAATGCACTTTTCTGTGTATGTGTTTAAGTATTTACGAATTAATTTGTACAGATACCCTTCTGGTTTTAGTAAACCCTATGGCAAATGCTCATATCGACAGATAATTATTTAATGTTTTTTGATTTAAAAAAAAAACGTATTGACGTCAGAAAATTGTTCAATATGATAAATCAACCCCCAGACATTTTCATATGGCTCATTTTGTTTGTATTATAATAATAATTCTAAATATAAGTCAAAAAATATGCAACATCATCAGATTTGAGTCAGCAACTGGAGCAACATTTTTGTTTTGTTTTTTTTTTCCTGTTGACATGAGAATTTGTGAATCCCAAAGTAAAATACACTACAACCTATTTTAATAATATAATAGCAAAAATAAGATGGACATAAAAAAGAGCGTGGAGGATAGTAGTATTTACTCTACATGTATACTTAGATTGATGTCCATACTAAAACTTAGGGTCAGAGCACTAGATACTTTAGCTACTTGCTTGGTTTTGACAGAAATCTGACACTATTCCTGGAAATGGGTTTTTAGCTTATTTTTGTTTACAGTGAGGGAGATGTACTCCTTCCTTAACATGACACAAACAGGTGTTTGTTTCTATAACCCCCTTCTAGGAGTGAATGCAGGGTGTTTTTATAGCCGTACTTGTTTTATAAGTATTAATACTGTCAGCTTGATGCTGAGATTCCACTTGTCAGGCATTATCTCCACATCGCAAATGGATTAGTGTATGTGAGCGTGCCTATGAGTGTGCATACACATGTGTTTATGTATATATGTGTGTAATTGTGCATGTGTGCTGCCAAACTTATTGGTGGTTCTGTGAATATGTGTCTGAGCATTATGCACCTATGAGCATGTGTTTGTGTGTCATCTTGAGTGCACTGTGAAGGTGTCATTGTGGAGCCTAGGCCCTGTAAGCTGTCAGACAGTGAGAGATGCTGCACCTCTAAAGGGCATGCTTTCTGGGCCTTTCCTGTCTATTATAAGCCCTGCAACACTCATCAAGGCTGTTTCTGTGCACCCCCATGTCCCTCAAGCAGCCACAGAGAAAAGCCACCTTTCTAACTAGGAGAGCCCTTGCCTCTAAACTTCACATACCCTTGTCTTCCATTCTGACATGATAAACGCAAGCAGCAGTAATGAGGCGTCGGGTTGTCAAGGCATCCATTTTGTTTTGCTCAAATCTGAGTAGAAGCAAAGAATTCTACCCTTTCTCCATTTTGAGACATCCAGTCTTTATTCTCCTCCCCTACAGCTCCTCCAGTGCCAGGGGTTAGTGCATTCTTACTTCACCTCATGAATCATGTTCACTAATTTAGACCCCCATCTAATATAAATCATGTGAGGAAATAAGGATTTACAGCAAAAAATATAGCGAAAGCATCATTCTCTTTCATATCACCCAGAAAAGATGACACTGCTGAAGGTGGTGCTAGCACTAAAGCTCAGATAGAATGCACTGAGGCTAGCCAAAGATTGAGACGTGTCGCTATCTTGCCATCTGTAACAGTCACGCCTGGCGTCGTCAGAAACAGATCGCCTTGATACCAGCCACATCAAATCTCCAGTTTGCCAAGCAAATAGAATAAAACAATCTATCGATCTTGCCCCACCTCCCTGTGTATCAACACAATCCATCTGTGTTTATCAGGCTATCTGGCTTCCTATCTTTTGTTGTCTGCAGGCAGGCATTCTTTTCTTTTCTTTCTTTTATTTTCTTCCTTCCTCCTCCCACATTTGTTTGGTGATCCATCAGCCTATTTACCTTATCATGCTGCCAAACCATCCATTTACGCTCCCATCTGTCTGTCAGACTATATCTTAGCTTCCATTTGTCTAACTATCTCTCTGTCTACTCATTCACCTGTCAATCATGCCGGTTGCCTTGGCTGTCGTGGGTCTGGCTGACGCTACACTGACCTCGTTGGCTCAGAAGACTGTTGATAACGTAATTAGATCCCTATCACTTCATCAAAAGTTTTACACTGTATTAACTACGGCATCATGGGAGTAAAGTCATAGAGCAACTGTATGGATAAAGGTTAAGATGTTAGATGCATAATCTATCCTGATATACCGTTATGTGGTTGATATAAAACACTGTAAAAGTGTGGACCTAAAGGCTGTATACTTTAACTGAGCTCATACCGCATATTTTTAAAGAACATTATCTGTAATCTAAATAGCTCATGTCAGAGTGTCCAAACAGAAGCAGGTCACTGCTTTGGCTCAGTCCATTTCAGATCAAGCCTCAGTGGAGCAAGCCAGACACTGATGTCCATGTAGTCAGGGGGTCTGGCCTCCCACAGAGGCCCAATCAGTCTTGTAGGATCAGTGACTGGGCCCCCTAGGCACCAGTGTGCCTTGGCCTGATGGATTACTCTCTCTCCTGGCTCAGCCTGTGAAACCCAGGCCTCTGCTACAGGCCCCATCTGTGCTCTCCATGGCTTCTGTATGCCTCGTGGTCATAGTCTTGCGCTGCTGGTGAAGCCCCAAATCACAAGATTCAGTGTTGTATATCTATTTTGACACCCCCAGTAGAGCACAAGGCGTGAAATCTATGCCAGTGTTCTCAGAAAAAGCAGGAGTTAATGTTAAACTGCAGAAGTAGATGCTCTTGTGCCCTTTCCTGCGCATCATAATCACATATCCTCATATCACTTCACTTCTGAGCTTACAGTGGAATACTTGTCGTGCCAAAGAAAGGAGATCATGTCAAAGTGTAAAGTAAAGTAAAACAGCAGGCAAACAGGTGGGCAATGCTTTTTCTTTCTGCAGTTTTTTAGGAATTTCCTCTTGAGGGTATTTGTTTTCTTTCATGGTTATACTTAGGTTGAAGCCTGCCTCCTGAAACTTGACTGCTGAGAGGACAATCATGAATGGGAGTTTTGCCTCAGGCACTGATCGATCGCAAAGTGTTTTCATATAACTGTTCATTTGGGCTGTGTGCGCCTCCGCTGCATCCCAGAATGCCAAGAGGCATTGTTCCGTGACTGAGGAATCAAGTCCAGCAGAGATATTTTAAGGAGATTTCTGAACCTGAGGGGCCCAGTGAGGAATTGGTGCTACCAGTAGTCTGTCAGGCTTGTTGTTTTCAATCAAAAAACAAATGTTAGCCAAGCTTCAAGGAGAGTGATGGATTTTTCTGAGATTACCACACATATATCCACAGAAAGAAAAAAAGTGCAAAGTACACACAGGTGTTACATACACAGACACAAAGCATCTTTTTGTCTCACCTGCTATTTTGTCCCCGGTACAAATCTGTCAAAGCGTCACCATTCAAGAGATAAACTAGTACTGTTCTTACCTCTAAAAATAAGTATTTGTATATAAACATGTGCAGTGATTTCCTTCCCTCATGAAACATATATTGCGCAGAGCAGTGGGGGGGACATCAGATGCAGTAGAGGGTGAATGTGTGTGTGTGCTGTGTGTATGTATGAGGAAATAGGCTGGATTTATGCATAAAGTCTGACAACATTAAGAGCTCCAAAAGGAGATGGGGTTATTTAAAATGGTAGGTGGGGGGGCAGAGATGTGAGAGGCCGTTGCAGGAAAGAATGGCTGTATTCACTATCTGGGTCACTCACCAGAATTGCCAAGCATGCACATCACAGTTACCCACTGAGATAGAGTGGTGATAGAGGCATGAAAAGATTAACCACATCCCTGCACTGTCAAAACCCATTGCATGTGCTATGACCACCCTGCTCTCTGCCAGCATATCCTTGTTACCGTTTATCTCACCAGGCTGTCAGTTAAACTCACTTCGCCTTCAAATTCTGTATACAAACTGTCAAGCAGGAATGCAGACTTGTATACATGCAAGCCAAATCTGAACACTACAAGATTAGGTGTTCATTTCAAGGTAAAAGTCTGTAGTAGTATTCGGGTTGCTTGGGGACTGAGAAGAGAAAAGTTGAGGAGAGAGTAGAAAGAGAGTTGAAAACCTGGAAAACAACAGGAAGAAACACAATGTATACAGGAGAGAGTGAAACAGAGAAGGGGAGAATTTCAGTATCTTGCCTCAGCATGTTTATCCAGGCCTGTCTTAGGCATTTCCCCCTGTCATGCCGTTGTGATCGCCTCTGCTCAGGCCTTGCTGTGGCATGCTGAGAAAACACACCAAAATACACCAAGCAGCGGATTTCAGCCCCCTTACCCTGAGATCCTCTGACATGTGTACACCCTCTTCATTTAGGTGAGACTGTGCTAAAATGTAATTCACAATAGTGTTTGACAGCCAACACATTTCAGTTAAATAAAATTATTGTTCAATTTTACAACCATGAGCCACAACAAACCTCCACGGAGACAACATGTTCACATCTGTAATTTAAACAGACCTTCATGGAGGTCATATACACACTACGTTTTGCAACATGAGTACAAAAGATGCATTCCTGTATTTAAAGGGATTATATGTAGTACTGATATTCCAAGTTGTGTACAAGAACATATGAACAGCAATGAATCAGCGCTATGTATCCATAGACTATATTAAAGGTGTAAGGTCAAAGTCACCTTTATTGTCAGTTTTGCCATATGTGCATTGCATATAGAAAACTGAAATTATTAGGGCCCACGGTGCAAAATGAACATAGTAGATTTTTTTTTAATCATAAAAAAGAATAGAATAGAATTATAAACAGAATCTTTTTATAAAAGGGAAGTAGACTCTGTGTGTCTTGAGCATTACACAAAATCCAGAAAAAGCTGATTGCTGCAGTTTAGCATATTATGGTATGTTTGGTCAAGGAAGAGATTAGCGAAAACAGCAAGTTGATAGGTCCAATATTTTTTGAGTTATTAGTCATTTTGGAATACAGTAGCCTCCCAATGGCCAATCACGTTGCTATGCCCAGAATCTTAGAATCATCGTTGAAGTGGGTTACCTAGCAACAGACAAACAATAGGGCCATGTTGTCATAGTGTCAAATTTCATATGCAGAAACAGACATGCCAGCTGAGAGGTTATTCAACTGAAAATGTCTGTGGAATTTATCAAGAAAGTAAAGAAAGTAAAGGAATGAACTGGATCAGAGGATCTAGAACCCGTGATTTTCCACTGGTCAACATGCTCGTATAACTATAAGTATAGAATACAACTATAAACAGCAGGGGGCCGAGGTGACAATAAATAGACAGGGTTTGAGTGTGTGAGGGGTAGGAGGGGGAGCGGGGGTAGAGCAGGGAGGGAGTTGTTCAGCTTCCTGATAGCCTGGTGGATGAAGCTGTCCTTCAGTCTCCTCCCTGATGGCAGCAGATTGAAGAAGCTGTGAGACAGGTGGGTGGTACAATGTGGAGGGCTTTGCAGGTGAGACGGGTGAAGTAAATGTCCTGGAGGGAGGGGAAGGGCAGCAACAATCTTCACAGCTGCTGTCACTACGCGCTGGAGGGTCTTTCTGCGGGATGTGGTCCAGGAGAGGTCCTCTGTGACATATACACCCCCGGAACCTGGTGCTGCTCACCCTCTCCACAGCAGCACCATCGATGGTCAGTCAGGTGTACGGTCTCCTGAAGTCCACAATAATCTCTTTGGTCTTACCCACATTCAGAGAGAGATTGTTTGTCTCTGCACCACATGGCCAGGCAGCTCACCTCACTCCTGTAGTCCGTCTCATCGCCGTGGCTGATGACACCCACCACGGTCGTGTTGTCTGCAAACTTTGACGAAGAGGTTGGAGCTGTGTCTAAATGTGCAGTCATGGGTCAGCAGAGTAAAGAGGAGGGGGCTTAACACACATCCTTGGGGGGCCTTGGGTATTGTTCACTGAATAAATCATAAAACTCATTGTTTACACAGATCTGTATTATGATAACATCACGTTTTCTCCTTCAACCAGAAAATCATAGCCCGCTATTTTGACAGTCAAAATAACACCCTCTTATAATGTTCACATGCTGCATCAGCTGATAGTTTACATCATAGCTCTGTTAGCTTAGCCCCGTTTTTAAACACAAAACAGCTACAGTAAAACAGATCAGGCCAGGTCATTATTGAAAATGAGAATCAGTTCTCAACTAACTTACCTGCTTAAATAAAGGTTAAATTTAACCAAAACACAAATCAGCTCTGTTTTCTGAACAAACAGTGATTTCATTACAGATAATACCATCCCATAATAAGTTTATACCTTCATAAGCTTCATAATCATAATCAAACTCAACCATGTAGAAAAAACGCTATCAGCATCAAACTCCATTCTTTTCATTTAGAGCTGTGTCCAGTGGTGAAAACAACAACACTGCATCACTTTCTTTGACTCTAAAAGTTGTTTCTTAGTGGTTCTCATCTCATCTTGCCACTTTCTGACACTTCAGTCAAAGGCCCCATGGTGATAGTTTTCCTCAGTGGAAGACCAGCAAAGTGAGTTGGTGTGAATATACTCATACATAGTCTATTATCCAATACATTGGTATCCTTGGCATAACTTCTTAACTCTTTATTCTCAAAACTATAATGATAATTATTTTATTGTATTCTATTTTTTAATATTTTATGGTTAAAAAAACAAACAAAATGCACTCAGGAACATGTGAAGCTTGGTAAAGTTGAAATCAATAAATGAAGCTGTAGGTAAAGCAGAATAGGACGATTGATAGATCACTGAGGAAAATTTCATAAAATATTAACAATTAGAAACAACAGCTTGCCTATATAGAAAATGTAAGAATGTGATATTAGTCATGGATAGAGTTGTCTAAACAGATTGTTAAAACCAACAGTCTCCCCAGACTTGTTGAATAGCACATCAGCAAAATATTGAAAAGCTCTGTGTAATCTGCTTTGTGAGATGAAGTGAGATTTTAACAAATATGGGCATGCAAATATGGAGAAATTTGTTGTACACAATTTTAGCATCAATAATTCCCTGTGAGTGGTTTGTAATGCATAAATTATAGCAATAGTTATTATTAGCTCAATAGTTCATTGTTAATGTAGGATACTATCAAATACACATGGAATGTGTCTTTAATAAATCAAATGCAGGCAGAATAAAATAATAACACAGAACTCCAAGGTAAAAATTGGAATTTTTGAACATGCATTTGGAGCAGAGCTGTGGTATATTTAGATTTTCTCTTCGTTTTATTACCACAGGCAGCATAAACTTGTGTACTTTAAAACAGCGTGAACATCGTCTTCTTGCATCATGTGTGGAAACATGAAATTTGGGTAAAAAATTAAATCATCTGACTCCTTATGGAAAATAGCTGTGTGATTTTGTAGGAGAAAAGATCTAGTGCAGGGGCTGAGAGGAAGAAGGTAATGCTATTAATCCTTAAATCTTCTACTGGGTATAGTGTGTATATATTTCAGCTGCTTTCTATAAAACAAGGAATGAGTAAAACCATCAGGTACAAAAGGTCACTGACATTCTTTCTTCTTTGACTCACCGGCCCCACCATCCTCCCTCCCCTCTTTTTTCCAGCTCTCTACAACTGAACTCACCTTTTCTTCAGATGCACTATTTTTCCCTCCCCTGCTCCTTGTTTGGGGTGATTACTCTTACCACTGAACGAGGGGCTGTGTTTGCCACGACTGTAGTTTTGCGATACTCAGCCCATAACTTTCAGCAGGAAGAAATAGCTTCTCTCCCTCTGCATCCCATTTATACACCGTATCTTGTTTCTGTGTAGGGAGTTCCATTACTCTGTAGCTTGGAGGCTGGCAGAGGGAAAGGAGGGGGGGTGGGGTGGATGAAAAGAGGTGATAGAAGGCTGCGGCTGTTGCTGTTGCTCCAGACACTTCCGCCTTTTGACAGTGAAGCAAACAACAGCAACATGTTTATGCGTAGCGTGTAGTGATTTAATCACCTTTATTATGTTTTATCTCATCAAAATATGAATGCAAAGTGTCTTGGAGAACAAATGAGACAAAGGGAGCAACATGTCGGAGAAATCATGTCATTGCTCACTTGTTTGTACAAAAGACAGTGAATGTAAGATTTTAAAAGATATTGTGCAATAGGAGTAGCTCCAGCCGTTGCCTTATGATGCATCCTGTTTGCTCTCTGCAGCTATTTACACACATGATTGCTGATTATGTGAGCCTGACCTTGTTATTGTTGCCTTGATGAATGTTACTGCCATGTTTAGATGTTGGCCCAGAGTCTGATGCTACCCAGGCGATATTCAACTAACATAGCATAATCCCTCCAAAAGTCTTCCTGTTTATACTGGCCACTGAGAGATAATTCCTCAAAGTATGCTACGCTGAAAGCATTTGATAGATGACTGGCAGCTTCTCCTTCTTCTGCAGATCATAAAGCTCTATCATGATGTAATTCCGCGTAATTAGCTAAAGATGACAATAACACAAAAGTCATTATGATATTTAATCTCTTTTGGGGAATCCACCAAGAAAATTGCGGCTTTATCGTCTATCATAACATAAAATGACATCTCACTGGAGACCCTCCAAACAGTCACGAGAAGGTTGGAGTTGAGTGCGCTGGCTTAAGGCCTCTGCTTTAGTTGTTTAGTAATCTTGGCGTCCTCTCCTCCTCCTATTACCCTTGTCTTATTCAGAGCCTCTCCCTTGTGGCAGGGATCATCATGATATACACACAAGGATAATACACACAAGGATACGCTCGTGTGTGTGAGTTTTCCTCAAAGCAATGCGCTGAGCCGTTTCTCCGTGCGCCGCTTGAACACTTAAGCAACAATGTATTCCTTCTGTGTGTAAGAGAAAGAAAGCGACAGAATGTGTGCATTTGTGCATGTGTATAGTCAGTGACTTCCCCATCCATCTGCCCACCCTCATTGAAATCCTAGGTGCATTTAGTAACATTTTGAGAATCTGTGCCAGCCAGCATTTAATTAAGTTCTACTATGCCAACATATCCCTGCTGTAACATGGAATACCTGCTTTTCTTTTGTCAATTTCTTCTCCTGTTCTTGTGCTCCTCTGTGTCGTGCCTACTGTAACTTGGAAAGATGTCGCCTCTGGGAGAAGCAGGTAAAGAAGCCATCAAAACCAATGCAAGTAGAAAGAGTTGCAATCAGTGTACCAAAAAAAAAAAACCGTACTGTAGAGATTGTGTTTTTCGTAGATTTCTCCTCCTTTCTCCCAGTCTCAATTTGTTTCCCTCTCTGTCTGTTGGTGCTCGTGTATGTGTGCTTAAAGGATTCAATTCAGTAGAGGCTAGTAGTAATGTTTCTCTCCCAGTAGAAATGGTTGCTGTTTGTTCAATTGTTGTGATAGATTGATGTGGGGTGGGAAAAGATGGGCTTTTATGCACCTGAAGATAGGAAAAGAAAAGTCTTTATGAGAAGCCAATAGTTCTCCGTTGAAGGATACTCTGATGGGAGATGCATTTTTGCTGGAAGTTTTTCTCCCCTTCTGCGAAGTGTTTCACGAAAGCTTTACCGTGTATCCAAGCAGTTAGGTGAGATGCAGTTACCTCCAAAAGGGCACTTTTCAGTTTTATATTCTGCAAAATGTTGCCTGTTGTAATAAGGTGTTCCTGCAGGATTTCAACAAGTGGTTGCACTGATGGCTTGTATTGTTTTCAGCTCATGTGGCAACATATCAACAATGTTCTGACTTTAATATCAATTATCCATGTGTTGTATCAATACCAATATTCAGCCATGATACTGAGGTGGTTTAACATGTAATTCTCTACTGTTACAGATGAAACCTTGGATACATCTGAAAATATCAACAACTGTGTGGATTGCATTGGGCTCCATTTAATATTTGAACTGGTGCCTTAAGGTTTTTGTGTGATTTCTTGGTGAAAATGTTGTATATACATTATTCAATTAATGGACCGAAGAGTAAATGCAGCCTCCCTGACTCAAAACCCGTCTGCTGCGTAGTGTCTTGATTTACTCATCTCTCAATTCATTTAGGACCATTTTCATATGGTCTTTTCGTTGACCCTTTTCTTCCTTTTTTACATCTTATTTGTAGTAATAGACATAGTCCAAACTGACATGACATGAGGGTCTGCATTCTCTCTCAGAGTAAGTTAAAGGGGACTGCGTTTCTAAAATTAAGGTTACGGCAATTGGGCTGACAAATGATTGGCAGGGATAAATTGTGGTTGATCTAGTTTTTTTCTGTCCTCCTTTTTTTTATATCTTGTTTCTGTGTTTTGGAAGGATGTCTTTTAAGTCTTGCTGACAGACCAAAACAGAACCTTTAAATGAAAAAAATAAATGAGATGTTAAAGAAGCAGTGACGATAAGTAGTAATACTCGTCTACAACATGTTAGATTTAACAAACAACCACTGTACGTGGACAGTATGTTGAACTGAAGAAAACAGAAATCACAGCCTTATTAGTAGTAGAATCTCTGTCTTCCATTTGGTCTTTTGGTTCCTTTCCTTCCTCTTCCTCTCTCTCTCCTCCTGTGCACCATCTGCATGATGCTTTGTATCCAATCTGAAGAAGGAGTGCTCTCTGTTCTCTACTGTGATGGCAGGAGTCTGTGTGGCGTATGTGTGTGAGTGTGCGCGCACATGTTTGTGTACGTGTTCGTAGCCATCACAGTCACTCTCAGCTCATTACCTGACATGATGGATGAAGTGAGTGCCATTAAACAACGCCCAACCCGGGACGCCTGGCACCCTACAGCTGGCACTGACTAATGGGCATGGTGGTGGTGGCGGGCTTGGAAATACCAGGGAGTCCTGTGTGGGTGTGCCTGCAGTCATCTCCATGGCTATGCTTCCTGGTTCTCTCCAGCCCCACCTGCCACCTGGCTGCCCAGTGGATGCCATGGGCATTTCTGGGCAAGCATGGTTGGATAGCATGGGAGGCAGTGTTTGTATGACTCTGTCATAGAGCTGGCAACACTGAAAAACCAAAGTGAGCATTCAGACCACAAAACTCTGAAGTACTGTTACTAACTGCTGGTGTGCAGAACCATCTTTGTACAGTCCCTCCAGAAAAACACGATTATGTGATCGCATAATTCAATACACAATCAAGTAAGTAGCGTACATTATGCAGGGGTCTGCATTTTTCAAAAAGGGCACTTATTTATCGCAATAAAAGCTTATTTCCACACAAAATACACAAAATATGCAGGGCTTGCATGATTTCATAATCCCCACATTTTTCCGCATAAAGTTTTAAAAAATATTGCATTGTAACTTGACACCAGCTACTGCCCTCAACGAGCTGCGAGTGCGGCCATAAGCCCCTCCCCCGTCCCAAAGCACTCTCAGGCTCACAGTAGCCTCACACAACCGTCCGAGCTGCAGTCAGAGCAGAGAGGGGATGCACCAGTGATGTGTGGATCAGCAGGTTCCCTGCGGGTTGGGTTGGGGCGAGTCAAAAAAAGTCACTTTATTTGAGAGGCAGGTCAGGGCGGGTCAAATAATTCCACAAAAGCGGGACCCGCGGGTTGAAAAAAACCCCTGAATGTCCACAGAGGAGACCCACCGCTCCACATCCACAGAGGAGACCCACCACTCCACATCCACAGAGGAGACCCACCATTCCACGTCCACAGAGGAGACCCACCATTCCACATCCACAGAGGAGACCCACCGCTCCACGTCCACAGAGGAGACCCACCACTCCACGTCCACAGAGGAGACCCACCACTCCACATCCACAGAGGAGACCCACCGCTCCACGTCCACAGAGGAGACCCACCACTCCACATCCACAGAGGAGACCCACCGCTCCACATCCACACTGCTAATGGATAGCACATGCTCAAAGCCACCACTGATCTCGTGCTCACTTACAGAGCGAGATGTAAATGTAAATGTTTCACTGTCACACTAAAATAAATCCCTGCATTTGAGGAGGGGACCTGAAAAAAAAAACAGTGAACCTGAATTAAGGCCAAACCAGTTACCATCGTTTCTCACATTGCCATTGGAAGTGACTCTTTTTGGGCCGTTTAGATTATTAATGTTGTGATGTTAAAACGGTTTATGTTTTTTGTTTTTTGTGTGTTGTCGTAGGCTCCTAAGTGGAGCATAAAGTTAGACTAAACTCTAAGTGAGTGTTTCTTTTGGGTCATTTTTCTGGCCCCAAACCCAGATAAAGGAGGAGGGTTACACATAGAACTAGCAATTCCACCTTCCATAACAGACTTTTGATAAAATTTGATATTCAATCATGTCACAATACAGGAAAAAATGATTGATGTAGTGTGGGTCTAAACAAAGCATTAGTCATAAAGTTATTTTGAGAAGTGATATGATGTAACATATGCTTACTTTTTGTGTTTTGCTTATCATAGGATGTAATTAGACATTTTTTATTTAGTAGTAGCCTAGTTAGAACAGAGTGTGAGAAGAATCTTTTTCTTTCATCGAAACGCATATTTTCCCAGTTCCGACATATTTTCGCAACTTTTGCAAATTCACGCAATTTCTTCATATAAAATCACACAAAAACCCTGCATATTCCATCTCATAATCAAAGATTTTTGCCCGCTTTTTTCCAGGGGGACTGTTTATACTTCCTAACACCTCAGTTATTCTTTTTATTTTTAATTCATTTCTCCAGCCTTTATTCAACTGACAGTGTGATATTGTCGCATCCTGATTCTCTGTGAAGCCTTTGTTCATTGCCCAAATGTGTTCCATACATACTGTAGATCTCTTCATATTATTCTTCTGCCACAGCTTGTTTTTCTACTTATTTATTTGTACCTGCATGCATCCATTTACTTTGTTTTCCATGCATATGCTGTATCTGATCTGAGAATAGGTTGAGGGGCTCTTGAGTGGAAGCCTGGATCAAGAGCTGAATGAGTTACTATGACACCAGACACAAGCACCTCCACTCCTGCAGCTTCCTCTGTTTCTCCGTCCTCCCCTGCTGCTCTGCTCTCAATCAGCTTGGATTTACTTCATGTTGTTTCTCCTGTTCTTTCACCGTCTCTTTTCTCCGTCTCCTTTAGTTTTTCCATACAGTCTTTCATTTAGTTGAGCTCCTGCGTGCCAGTATGGATCAATGTAACAACACTTTCTTGTTCTTTCTCAGTCCCGCTCTCTGATTCTCATTCTCTGTTGTTTCATTCTCTCTACAGACAACCGCCGTGCAGTCCTGGAAAGGTCTCGCTCACGCCACAACGCAAATCACCAACCTCGATGATCGCCCGCGCCTACCATAAGACGCTAGATAAGTGCCAAAGAGGCCTGCGAGGGGGAGACCTGGAAGACATCTGAAGGAGGGAAAGACCACCCCTCACTGTGGCGACCACACACACATGAATACACATACATTCATACAAAAAGTTCTCTCAGACATACACACAAAGCACCAAGTACGGAACAAAAAAGGCAAAACAAAGTCCCGCAGAACTGAAGAAACTAGAGTACATCACACACAGACACTTCATTTCCATGCTGTTCATCTGAAGCCTTACATATTTATTCACTTCTTCCTCATCAGTCTAAGATGGTTGGATTCATAGGAAAGAAAAAAAAACAAAAAACAATAGGCTGCTGCTGTTAAGAGAGAAAGGATTCCATTTCTTGAAAACCCATTTTGATTTTTGCTAGTTTAAGCCTTCTAATCTAATCCTTTTTTAATCGAAATACTACATTTTACACGCAATTTAGACATAAAATGTTCAGTGTGTTGAAAATAGGGATTCTGCTAAGATGGATTGCGCCATAATATGAGTTTATCATTCAGGAGAACATACTGTAAACAGAGCATTCAGCAGAGGGGCAGCGGGCTAGCTGTCCTTTTAATGGAAAAACAGGGACTCGACACCCATGTTGGCAACTCGCTGACGTTTTTCTTGAACAACTTGCTGCCGCTTTGACGTGGGAAGGAGTGGCTGTTTGTTGCTGTTTTATTTTTCTTTCGCTCCCTCACTTCAACCAGCGTCAGGACAATGTTAGTAAAATGAATGATTTCAATTCATTACGTATCCCTCAAAGCTACAGGAGCTGGCCCCTGTCAATGCTAATATTTCAGAGCATATGAGTCATGGATCTTAAAACTGTAATCTCGTTTTGACAAGATGCATTTTATTTTTAGGTCTGTCACACCCAACCAAAGCCCTAGAGAACAGATTTCTGACCCCAGCTTGCTTTTGTTGATGCGAGAGACTGACACACGTCTAAATGCATATAAAACTGCCTTGTAGCGTCACTGCGATCGTGCGACCGTTCCAGCAGCCACGCCGTCTTAACACATTTATATAAAACGCCAAAGAGGATGTATTTAATTGTAATGTGCATTTAAAGCTGTTGTGTTTTGATGTAAAGTTATAAAACACTCCAGTTGTATCATCCTATTAGTGAAGTAAACTCTCCAGTTAAAGTTTAAATCTTTTGCATCCTCTGGTTTTTAATAAAACAACAACAACAAAAAAAAAACAAAACAAGATTAAGTCTGCAGGAAAGCCATCTATACAATATGAGCTCAAATCACTATCATATGAACACAGCATCTACATAAAGGAATATTTTACTATTTTCGACACATTTAGTTAATGTTATGAGAGATTAATATTCTGGTTAACCACTGAGAAAATTCAAAATAAAGCAAAATGTAAGATGGTTGTAAGCACACAGGAGCCACAAGTGATAATTTGTGGATAAAGTATAAATCTTAAGGAGGTAAAGACACTAAAAACACTAAATGGCAAACTTTTAACACTGATGAGGGTTTTTCACTGACAAAACCAGCTTAACTCCCATCAACTCAGCACAGCAGGTTTTGCATTTTCACTGTATCAGACTGCGAACCACCAGGTACCATGAGTTCCCAGAAGAGCTAAAGCTAAATTCTAAACATGATATAAAATCACTCAGATCACAGATTGGTCAATGGCTTCGTCAATACATAAGCAAAGCTAACAGGAAATCTCCAGAAAGTTAGGAGAGCATTTTCAATTTGGCTCTGTCGTGATAAATCTGATCAGAGATTTTAGTTTAAACTGTTATATCCTTTCCTGGAAAAATGTCTCATAGCTGCAGTCAGCTTGAAGACGACGTCAGTATGTTTATGATACATCACGACGGCAACAAGCTCCACCGACAGAGTGCTATACTAAAGTCGAGGTAAAGCTGATGCCGTCAGTGAAAAAGCAGCATAAAAGGTCCTGGTTTGAGGTAAAATCAACGACCTCAAGGTTTCGTTGTTTATTGTGAGGAGTTTTTGTTTTTTTCAAATAATACAGTCATTAATTTTTGCACCGATGTGTAAGAATAATGGCTGAGATTTCACCGCAAGGGATGGCTTACACAGGTACATGTGATGAACTGATGATATGGACGCTATAATTAGCCTCAACCATGGATAAAGACAACTACTTGGCATTGTTGTGACTCAATCTATTAATCTGCACAGGGCATGATTAAGGACATGTCTGCATTCATTAATGAACAACAGTGGAAGACAAAATGAGGCCCAGTTTCCGAATAACTTCCCTTTTATTAAATTGAACCATTTGTACCACAGCATTGTAAAGCTGACAAAGACACACAGATTTCACTTTTTTTTTTTTTTTCCGAATATGCAGAGTTTTATGCATCTAGTTCCTAATATTTTATGACCATGTAAAAAAAAAAAAAAAAGTTTAAACATAGCTGTAAGCTTTGTGCCAAGGACCCACTGTCAGGCTGTTTCTTCACGTGTACTAGTTATTCATATATTCATGCCTAGGGTGGCTGTGTCCCCTCACTGCCCTAAACTGTAAGCAGATGCTACTAAAAACAACCACTGAATCCACATAGAGTGTGGGTACAACCAGAGTGATCCACTGAGGGGTACAGCAGACAAGATGATGCGTGTCTTAGCAAGTAAGTCTCCCAACACCCTTCAATCCCCCAGTACTAATGGCATAAGTGACCCTTTTACAGAAGCAGAATTTGTTTAATAATACCATCACCCTGCTTTAGGCTTTGTGTCTGTGTGTTTGTGTCAGGACGGGTGTGTATGTGCATGCCAACTCAGTAATCGGAACAGGAACTCAGGCAAAATAGGATTCAGTGCTCTTGAGTCTTGGGCTGAATAGATGGAGATTTTTCATTTAAACAATCTGCCAGCACTAGTCATGATGTGTCTCTTTCATGATGCCCCCTCTCCCCAGCTCGCACGCTTCTAAAAATGCAATTTTACACATCATCTCGGCTCAAGGTGCACCCAAAATGCTGCGAGAAGTCTGCATATGTAAGAAGACAATAACTCTCCTTTGAATAAGATTCAAGCAGTGGCAGAGAGGAAGTAAAAAAAAAGGGGTTTGTGCTTGAGGGATTCTGCATAGATCAGAGTTTTAAGGATGTGTCGTACACAGCAGTGATTTCCTTCTTCTAATCGCGACTCGTCCTTCGTGTTCTGCACCATCACACCTGCTCACTTTAGAAGCATTGATTAAGATGCAGATCCTTTCTAAATATAAGTCCTCTGTCACATAACACCAGTGTCCACAGTGACATTTGGTGTTACTGTCACCGCTGCCTGGAAACAGCACATCCCTGAATAATCATCGGATTGCTGTTGACAATTCACAAAATCTATTTTTCTTAATGATTTGACTGAAAAGTTTTCCCAGTTTTTTATTTAATCAGCTTATTCTTTCCCCTACTTGTGCCAACTTGTTTTGAAATGCAGTTCACAGACAACAGTATAATAAATTTTACCAGTTTTTTTTAATTTTTATTATTTGTTTTATATCTCAAAGGGAGTCCAGGTTTCTGTCTGTGGAGCTATAGACCAGAAAAAAATGTACAGACATTAAAAAAAATAAATAAATAAATAAAAAATAAGAAGTTGTTTTGATTTTAACCATTTTAATATCTGTACAATTAAGAACAGTCATTTAAGGTAGATTTTGATGTGATTGCAAATGATAGTGGTGGTATTTCTTAAATGCTCAAACATCTTTTGTAAGATGCCATTTATTTGAATTTTGACAAAACTTTTTGTAATGTCCCCCCTTGTAGAGTTAAACAAGTTTAGAGCTTCGCTGTTAGTCATTGTAGAAGTTTCATGTACGATCCCTGTCAACATGTATTCCTTTATAGTGATACAACATAAAACTGAATACAAATCCGATAAATATCAGGTTTGTTGCCAATGATTCGCTCCAACAGTGATGGAAATGTTCTCAATTTCCGAATTCTTTTCTTGTAAAAGCATCTACATGGCAGCTAACTGTCTAACAAAAGGGAAACTTCTACAATGACAGTGTTCTTCATCATCCCTGTAAGTGATTGTTGTATTTCTCCCATCTTCCCGTATTTTAGGGTAAGCAGAATTCTGTGTTTTTAGAGCAAATAGCAGGTTAAAAGAACCTGAACTGCTTGGTTTTCATAGTGTAAAACAGACCTACGTGTTTAGGCTGATCATCCCATTGTCTGTAGGCCTTTAACTAACAAACCTGAATTGATGACATGGCTTGTTCTCTTGTTGTGATCGACTGAATGAGGAGGCAGGGGTATGAGAGATAAAAAATCTGTAAAGGTGCCATTTTGGAATGAATTAAAAGAAAAGTTTGCGATGTAACTTACACTCACTGACTGTGCACTTTACCTCACAAGATATTCTGCTCAGGCAGAGGAAGAGTTATTTAAGATGCTTAAATATAAGATTGCCACTAACAGAGTGAACTATTTGCAAAGTATTGCTTCTGGTAAATAGTTCCCAGCTGCCACATACTCAGTTTCTTTCCAAGTTTGCGAGTGCTTACTATTGATTTGTGAAAAACCAATTGCGGCAGAATAAACAAACATTGCTCATAACTGTTGACAAACCCTGTCCGACCATGATGTGTAAGCTGCCATATCCCTGCCTACCTTCCTTGTTGTCATTGAGTATGTTTTATTGTCACAAGAAACATTTATATTTGTAACATTTTAAATTTATTTGTATCCTTAAGAACATGAAAAAACAAACTGGTTATGCACACTGTCCTTCCATAAAATATGTAATGGAATATGATACTAAATAATAACCACTTTGTTATATAAACTGATTTCTGAAACATTCTTTGTCTCTTTGTCTTATTTATTTTTAACGGTTCTCATCGTCAGACTTCGGATCAAGTTTTATTTATTATATATTTTTCTCCTTTTGTTTTGCCTCTGTGTTAAATGACATGCTCAGTTTTCTTTGTGGCAGGGCAGAAGATACCTGCCCCAGTCTGACGTATGGACAGGCATTACAGAGAGCTGTGGGTGTTGGCACTTGATGAATGAGACAGCTCCTACCTATAAAAGCAACATATTTGGACCTTGGTGTCCCCACTGCTTTATCTTACACAGCGTCAAAGGCAAAGTGATAATGCTGTCATGTCTGACGGCAGCTTAGGGAAATTACTACACAGTCAGAAAATTCATATACAGAAATTGCCCTTTTTAGTCATTTTTCAGATCCTAAAATCTCCTCTGTGGCTGCACATTTTCTCAGACAAAGGTAGAGGACAAGGAAAGTCCAAAACTTTGTTTATTTTTTAATAGTAAGGGATTTTATACAACAAGGAGACTGTTACCTGGGTTCAAACCAGGGGTGTCAAACTCATTTTATTTCAGGGGCCACATACAAGCAGGTCAGACCAGGAAAATAATATACATTAAATAACCTATAAATAGTAATTTTATCTTTTTTTTAGTGTTAAAAAATGTATTACATTATGAAAATCTGAATAACCTGGACAAGCACATACAACCTGAAATCTCTTCAGAATAATAAATGCAGTTTCAACAATTTTATGTCTCAGCTTATTATTAACACATCTTACAGATCACAGTAGATCTACAAATGGCACAAAACATTTAGCAACAGGCAGAATATTGTTAAAATTATGCTTATGTTTCTTAAAACATTTCAGGTTTGTATTTGTTAAGTTTATTCACATTTTATTGTGAAAGGATAGATTTTAAATGTAATTCATTTCATATTGTAATTTTACTTTTTTCCACATAAAACCAGGAAGAAAATTTGAAATTGTAATTATTTATATATTGCTATGCTCTTATTTTACCTAAGATCACATTGGGCTGTATGTGGCCCCTGAACAGAAATTAATTCGACACCTGCAACTGTCAGTATCTCTGTGTAAATTTTGCACTGAAGGGCCGTGTTTGGCCCACAGGCTGTATGTTTGACTCCCTGGTTTAAATAGGCGTAACAGGAAATGTGCCTGATTCTATTATAAGACCTGAGGGTTTAAAATTAACTACAAAATTAATTTAGGCAATAATTTATTTTGGTGCAGCTCATATTCGACCGTACACACGTGGCTGTGCTCGACTATTGAGACTCCAGTGATGCTTTTGTTTTCATGCCTGTGTGTTCGTCTTTGTCTGGCAGTCTGGGTCCCAGGAGTGAGTGTCAAATGGCAGGGCAGAGCTGTTCCTGTCTCAGCCCCTTAGTGTTACACCCCCCCCATCCCCACGTCCACCAAATATACTCAAATCCAACGGTGTGTTCTCCCTGCATGTGCCATGTCCCACTTCCCCACTGCAGCGAGACGTCGTAAAATAAAGCCTGACACAGGGAAGTAACCCTGTGGCCACAAGGGCCTCTCAGTTGTACACACAGAGACACACACACACCCACACACAAAACTCTTCCTTTGCATCTTGGGACTGATCTTCTCTGAGTCTCTCCTCCTCCCAGTGAGCAGTCAGACAGATGGAGATTCATCTCTCAACAAGCTGTGATCTGTGTTTAGAGATGTGTGCTGGAGAACACAACTCTAATTAGGTTTATTGTTGATCTTGGGAGGTTAATTTGTACTTGGCTGCAAGTAAACATGCTGAAAGAGGCCAACCTAGTTCCTTACAAGGCACCAATATCGCAGCTTAAAGAAGGGCGGTGTTTTTATCTTCCTGACTTTCCAGGTGATTCAGAAAGATTACACCCCCCATGCTATATTTGTCTGGTTGGTGTAATTGCGCTTTGTACTGCGGGTGAGAGATATGTCTTGTTTGGGATGGGAGAACCAGGAATGAGATAAGGGGAGGTGTGTTTGTCTAATGAGCTTAGGGTACAGTCTTGTGTGTATGTGAAAGGTATTATTTATTTATTTTATCTTTGTATTTTATTTTTATAACCTCCAAGTAAGTAGCCTTGTCAGACTCTGAGAGATGAGCCGAGCCCACACAAGTTCTCCTTCTCTCCCCCACCCTACTTTTTTTTTTCCCCTTCACAGTATATACAGTCGAGGTTCTAATGCGCCCAGTGATAGATCAGTTGTCAGCGGGTGTACAACATAATTATCTTTCATTTTGCATTTCCGCCTACTTGAGAATACTATGGAGATGAGACAGAGCAGACAGTAATGATTCCCCCCTTACCTGAGCTAGTTCTGTCTGAGGAGGAATTTTATTCAAGCACCATTTTGCACTTAAACATGAGAGTTTGATAAATGCACCAATGTGTGTTCAAGGCGAATGGGTGTCTTGGTAAATATATCTCCGAAAGAATTTTCTTGTCTAATGTTCTGCAGGTGCATGTGCATGCCCCGAGCAGCTCAGTGTTGTCTTTATTTATAAGTGTGTCAAATAATGTGACCATCTATTTTAATGCAAATCCACAAGTTGCAATGTTTTTTTGTTTTTTGGTTTGTTTTTTCTCAAAGAAATGCAAATAAGCAGAGTTTAATACTACTTTTAATAAAGTATTGGGGACTGTGGTCTGTGAATGTTTTAGTCATTTTATTTTTTTAATTTTCAGAATTATTTATTAAAAAACACAAAGTGAGTGGTTATTGATTTCTGTTTTTAAAACAATTGAAATATTAAAGCAGATGTGTTATTCATTTATTTAAAAAAAATGTTTGTTGATTTTTTTTCACACAGCAAAAACAAAACCCCTGGTAAACAGAAATACTGTATGAAAAAGCTGGTTTTATAATTTTCTGATGTCAGATGTGGTCATTTATAAGGCAAAACCAACAGGCCTGATGTTAGCTCCATTACAGCACTTAAGGGGTAAATTAAGGGAAACACAACTGAGCAACTGATTGTTTTTTTCATCGCCTAAGGCTGTAAAAGCATGTCAGACATTTTATAAAAAGTCTTAGTACAGTCTCAAACCCACATTTAAATGTATGAAACATTTGTGCCATTTGTGAAAATGGACAAAAATGGAGCATTCACTACTTCCTTCACATCTAGACCACATTAGACTGGGTCTGAATCTAAAACCACTAGTCTGGATTATCCCACAGAGAGAAATTTAATATCACCTCATGAAACCTTTATTCCATTTATTAAACAAAACTCATATCTGGACCACATTAGGACATGTCTAGGTCAGCAACAGTTCTCATACCCCGTCCACTCTGACACAGATATTTTTGTAAACAGATATTTTCTTCCTCTTGTTTTAAAATAAATTCTATCCACTCGACCTTCGTCTTAGAAAGTATGTCAAAAACAACTGCAAACTGGTTCAAACTCTTGGGCAAACAATTGTTTTTTGTTGTACTTAAAAAACTATGAACACTGTGGATAATTTCACCAAAACCATTAAAAAAAAAAAAAAAATCTATGAGGTTCCTCTTATTTTTGCGTTATTGTGACGAGCTTTTATTTTTGGAAATTTGTATTTACGTGACCTCTGACCTAGGAAGCGTCATTTCCTGTCGATTCACGCGACCTCCCTCAATTGGTTTCCGGATCCCGCGAGAAGAGGTGACGATGTCAATTATGTATACGGTAAAATATACCTAACAGAGGTGTACATTTCAGGTGGTAAAATCCATTTACGGCGTGGACAGGTTGATTCGGGTGACATTTATTTAAAAAAAAAAAAAAAAATTAAAATGTGTTCCCCAAAATGTTAAGTTTCTAAGTACAAACTAAGCTAATGTAGATTGCTAGCAGTTTTTCCACTCAGTGTTGTGTTGTTCCTTTGCTTTTAAAGGTGAACTTGAGGAAAACTGGCCATGAGAAATTGCTGTACTGATTTGTCTGTATTTGATACAGGTATGTGAACTCCTCTATTTTGTTGTTATGTTGTTTTTTTTTTTTTTGTAATAATATTGTGTTTTGTAAAATACTACATTGCTGCTGATGGGACTCAGAATAATTATTTAAACTACACATTTATTTAACTGTTCGACCTATAGAAGATGTATTTTGTTTTATTCAGTGATTTGTTTTATTTTATTGCTTCATTAATTTTAGACAAATGCAATGTACTGCCATGTGAGGAGAGGTGTGCCTGTGAAAACTGGTTATGAGAAGTTGCTGTACTGATTTTTGTGTTACATACAGAAGAAATTCCCCTGTAGGCAAGGCAGAAGTTCATTCCTCACCATCCACAAACACAACACAGAGTTAGCAGCAATCCCGAGCGTCAGCCATGTACACACCGGCTACAATAATACTAGACATAGAAGATGCAGAGGCTTTAGTCTGTAATGAAGGTAAGCAGCAACAACAAGTAAGTTATTAAGATCCGTCTTTTTGCTGAATCTCTTAGTCCTTGTGGGGGTTGTATAAATGCTAGCACCTATCCCAGGTACCTATGGGTGACGGTGAAGTAGACTCAATGTGTCACCTTTTCATCACTGGGCTGAAAGTTATAAACTTAAATTACCTTAAGAGTAGGTTGGGCTTGTGGAAGTGCATTTTTTATTATGTGGATTTGTCCATTACACTGGTCCGGTTTGTTTTCCTAAGGTATCCGTGCTGACCTCAATCTATTGCAGGTCATACACTGATTTATACACCTAGATTTAATGTTTCAGGTGCAGGTTCATTACACAAAGAAATAGCAGACATGTCAAATCCAGTGTGATGCCATCATTTTTCAATCTTCACTTTGTGAAGTGTTTCCAAAAAATCTAATTTTTTTTGTGAACTAAAATGTGTTATTATGTGGACAAGAGGCCCAAACATAGAGAAATATATATTTGGCAAAATATCTACATTAGTGTAGATGAGGCAATAAATTGGTCTAATTTGGACTAAATCAACTCAGATGTTGAGGTCATTTTAAAACACGTATTTTGATTATTTAAACTTTTACTTTTAAGACATTACTTATATTTTACAAGGTCCCTGAGTTGGGTGAGGACTAGAATAAATGTGTGTACAGAGATCGATGTCTATACTGGATCTCCTCTTAGCCTACTCATCCAATTTCAGCTATGTCAACCATCTGACTATGACATATTTTTAGTCGTTTCTTGTACACTTACAGGCACTCAGACAGGCTCCCTTCAAACCACCAATCTGCTGTCTTTATCTTGTACTTTTTTTTCCAACCCTGGAGTCACTGGAACTCACTTGTCAGCGTGTTTGTCCAGTCTGCCCTGGCGGAGTGTTACTACTTACAAATCAATACACTTTTTTCAGTACATGAAATTTTAAAATGATCCAGACAGCAGATGTGTCTCCCGTGTCACTGTTCTTCAAGTGTAAGGCATAGTGACTTGTAACACTATGTGCAATAAAGCTACTTGACACTGAGTGATGGTGGCATTAACCTAACCTGGAAAATATATTAGTAGAAAAATCATGTCAAGAGTTAGTGCTGTGGTCTGGGTCACATTTCTATACTGCTGATAAGTGCTGGTACTACTGCATTCAGCATGGCATTTCTATGATCACAGTTCATTGCTCCTTCTTATATCTCCTTTTCTCCATCCTGCCTCACCCCACCCACATCCAGGAGACATGGCTCCCAGCAGGGAGAGGGTCAGCTCAGAGGAGACTTCAACCTGTCAGAAAAAATTCACATCTAGCCCCTCATGCCTCCCTTCACCATCCAAGCCCTCTGTCTCCCACGTCTCTCAGCTCCCTCTCTGGCACCCATCACTCCTCTTTTCCTCTGCTACCCTCCTCCTCTTGCCATTTGATTCAGATCACTGAGTTAGCCTCCGTCTTCTTTGTCTGAGACTCCATTTTGCCTGGCAGATGGACAGGAGGAGAGGAGATGGGCTCACATGGAGGGGAGTATATGTGTGTGTGCTCATGAGATGGAAGGAGAAAAGAAAGGGAGGAGAAGAGAGGCTGAAACTTTTTCTGGGAGGTAAAATGTCAAACAGCAATGAAGTGAGGAGACTTTTATCTGTCAAACCTGTGTGAGGTCTTGTCTTTCAGGCTACTGAGTGACAAGGCTGCAGTTAAAAGAGAAGTGAGATGCAAAAGTGAGGGCGACAGAATGAGTTTACCTCTCATTCGGTTAGCTTGTCATACAGCATCAGCCTTATCTGTATATGCCCTATTTTACCTTAGCCAGTCTGTGATATCAAAATATGTTTATTTTTTTCTCTCTTTTCCAACATTTCCAAAAGTCAAGCGTTAATCATCTAGACTTTTTTCATAAAAAATAGCCAATACCATAATTAATAAAAAAAAAATGCAGCCTTTTTCTGGTTTGCTTGGTCTTTTGAAGTCTGAAAATATGGCCAAAAAGTAGTTCCAAATGGCTGACTCATTGTACACTCACTGACATGTCCTACATTGCTCTACTACTAAGCTCATGCTCTTAGCCTATGGCAATGCCTTCACACACAACTCAGATGCAGGCCTAAGAATAGAGGAGGGATTGATGGATGTAGAAAGGGAGCTTGGTAATTGAGTAAGTGCCCTTCTGGATGTGAAAGCCTGATTTTTTTTTTTTTAAATAAAAATCCTTTCTTAGAATCGTTTCACTCAAAAGTACATAAAAGCTCTTTCAAAGTTTCCTTGTGTTCTTTGCCCTCATCTAAAACAGTCCCTGCGGAGAATGTAGAAACACACAAACACGCACTCCCTCCTAAAAGACTAAGATAAAAGCTTGACCCCACAAATACAAACTTACATGCATATGCACAAATAGGCTCACATACACACAAACACTCATAAAAAATAGAGGGCATTCCATTCAGGCCTCCCGACTGTTTTTCAGCCCTGCGTCTTAACCCAAGGTTATTAATAATGCTCTAGTTGAAACATAACAACTCATTTTGCACAAAAAGGTTTAAAGTGTGCGAGCAAGCAACAAACAGAGTCTTTTCATCTTGGGTGTGCCCAGCAGCAAATAATGACCTGCAAGCTAGTCGAATGGCCATCAAAGATAAAGTGAGAGGGAAATGTGTGATTTTGCTCAGGAGAGACTTTTGTCACTCAGTTGTGGAGGAGTATGGGCAGAGGGAGTGGAATGAACTGCTGTAACCTGGAGACAAAGCATACAGCATGATGTAAAACTAATGCTTCAATGTCAGTACTGAGCTGATGCATGAAGTGAAGATCTGCTGCCTCTTTGAATGTTTTATCATGGCTGCATTTAGCAATTCATTTCTTTATCAATGAACATTAGTCATGACAGGAATTCATAGATTTCAGAATGCTGACATATCATAAGTAAGAAAAATCTAAAAGCAAGCAATTTGAAGCATTTTAGCTGTTCATTTATTCATCCATCAGATCAATAGACAAAGGACAACAATTTTTCTGATAATTACTTTTTTTTAGTCATTTACTGAGTAAATGCAGCTTGTTGGAAAGAAATATGCTGGATATTTATGTGACAAATTCCAACAAAATGACAATTTTAATTCACACTGGAAATATAGAAATATTTCTTTAGGGAAACAGCAGTTTTATGGTGCACTTCAGGTAAATTTTCACATAAAAATGGATGATACTTTTATTGATGTTTTTTGACAACAGAATTTGAACACGTATATTTCAACACTAAAGCACAAAATCATATATTTGATGAGCCCTGTGCAATGGTAACACAACAGAGACCATCAGCAAACCATAGACAAGCTAACAGTCAACTGATGTTCAGTCTTTTAGCTCCAGTTTGATGCTGTTTGGGTTCCATCGTTTGTGCATCATGTCTGGTTAGTGTCCAAATAAGCCTTGTCATCTACGTTGACTAACTTAGGAGAACACTTCCTCTGACCCTTACTTCAACCAAATATGTAGCCAGCATGTCAGTACAGAGACGACACCGCCAACACTTACCACATCTACACCGAGACAAAGCATGACAACACCACTTCCCCCTCCTGCCCTCCTTCTTCCAAGCCCATTCTGCTGCCTTCCTGCTGTGGTGGCATGTCGCCGGCACATGGCCATTCACCTGTCCCTGCCCACATGCCAGGTTAGTCAGTGTCACCGCATAATGATGTGTGTTCATACTCTCTTCATAGTGTGTCCTTCTGGGGAGTAGAGGGAGTAACACAAGGTGACTGTTGATATTAGGATGTAGCATTTGCTACGCTGGGGCGCCTCCCTCATTGGTATTTCATGTAGAGTGCGGTCGCATTCGTCACGTTTCATAAACTTCCTTATTATTCACTGGCGGGGAGTAATTTTGTTCTGCCGCTTGCAGTTGTGAAAGTGAGATAGCAGGAGAGAGGGAGGGATGACACACTGAAATCCTTCTAATAATCATTTTTGCTCTTCTTCATACATGATCTTGTTTATCAGAAGAGCAGGTGGTTGAGTGCCACTCACCTCCCTCTGCAGCCCAAACACATGCTCGCTCTGTGAATCCTACGGGTGATCATCTGTGAATCCCCACCCAGTCGCAATACCTCCATCCAGGGTCTCAAGATAATCAGCAGGCTTTCTCAAGCTTAGGCAAACAGAGTTGTCAGAGGAGTGACACATACAGTCACGCCAAAGGGAAATGTGGGCTTACAGCAGGAAAGTAATTCATCAGTGCGTTCATGAATCAAGCAGTGTCCCTCAGGCCTGTGGTGCTCCAGAAGCCACAAGGAGCAGAGGATTTGCTCTTACCAATGCTTATGGCACCAATGAATTGCTTAAGTGCATGCCATATGCAGCAGGTAGCTTGCTCTGCACACGTCCTTGTATATCTTTGTTTAGTTGCAGAACGTGCCCATAAAGCCCAGCATAGCAGCGAGGATTTTACACCAAGCAGGTGGCCATGTTGTGCTCAGCCAGAAAGCATAAAAAACAGCCTGCCCCCGGCAGCTGCCTGGCCATAAAACACATTTATACCATGATGTCCGTGCTCGTCCCTAAAGTGTGCTTCAGGATACGGGTCCAAAAAAGTAGAACCTGGTATATCAGATGAACTTGAGTCAACTCTGAAAACAAACAGACAAACAAACAATAAAAGACTTTGACCTTTGTAACGGAAAGACCTTCCATTGTTCCTCCTGTAAGAGCTAAAGTTGCCGAAGTTCACTAAATACACAGTATATTGTTCAGTACAGTAAAGTACACAAGTTTAAAGTAACTACTCTTCAAACTTTCTGTATGACTTTTCTGTTACCCCTCTACTGTTTTCTGTGCGTTTCTTTATTCCTGGACCCTGGTCCTCCTCCCTTCCTTACTCTGCTCTCGAGTAAAGTGCCAGTGAAGTTGTCCCTAAGGCGGTGGATGCACTGGAGCATAAAGTGTGCCACAAGGTGGACTGGCGTATTAATGGAGTCCAGTTAGAGCGGCTGACCTGTGAAGCAGTACGGTCAGCTGCTAGGTGAGCACGCTGCTGCTGTAAATCCCAAACAGGCGTCCCCTGTCTCTCTCTCTTTCTCTTCTCCGTCACGCCTATCAGCCACCACTTCCCCTCTATTCTGCAGCACCCACACCACAGCTAACAGAATGTCAAGTCAAGCTATGTTACCGAGGCCTGACGGACCGGTCAATAGGGTTTAGATGTTCCAAGTTGAGGTTGTAATTGCTTCTGTTTTCTCCCTCCCTTCAGCCCCTAATGACAAGAAAAGAATAATTTCAGTTTTAAGGAATACATATGTGTTTCCCTGCAGAGTTAAGATGCTGCTGTGATTTATGACCATCATGACACTGGGGACTAATGTTATAGCCCACAGAGATTGCAGGATCTCTTTGTTCCCTGCATTGTTATTCCTATGAGTATATGAGTATGTTCTTAACCCTTAAACAGTGACTGATTTATTTAGGATGTTAAGAACAAAGGGGTTAAGAAAAAATGGTCAACTGCACAATGGAATGTAATTTATTTAATGAAGTTGATACATATATCTACCATTATATGCACTGTACAAATGGTTTATAATTAAGGCTATTGAGTTTAATGGAAATATAATCATAAATAAGTTATAGCATGTTACAACAAGTTTTCATGCATCAGGTTCATTGTTTGGCCACATAAGGCTACTGTTGCTGTAACTGCAAGACAATGTATTCTGTAAAATCTCTGATCATGCTAGTTGCTTAGTTGACTTCATCTTGTTGGTTCTTCAGTTAGCACATTATAGCATTTATTTATGTACTACCATTTATATTTGGTAAGGGAGCTTTAATGCAAAGTGTAAAACATAATATTGCCAAAGCTTTAGGGTATGAATGTGTTAATGTGATATGCCAAATGAAATTTAAGAAAGTTGTGAGATATGCTGAATGTCAAATTCTGCTAATTCATTAGTAAACAGCAGATGAAGCTGGTGGGTGTAAATCCTGCAGATGGAGAAGATAAAGATAAAGTTAATTTAGTAAACAAGAAGATATGAGGCTTAATGGTAGAGGTCAATCTGGGCTACTATTTGGCAAGCAACAGGTCAGTGTTCACTGTTTTTCTAACGTTCTAACAGATTATTAATTATTTATACAGCTAATGAATAAGCAGCTCTAAACCACTCATAAATTCCTCATTAGGGTAATAATATTATGAAGCAACACCCTTCAAACCATCTACAATTGCTTAGAAACTAGAGTGGACAAGCTGATGAGATCACACAGAATAGAGGTGTAAATATGTCTCTGTAGTTATGTCACGATTTTATTTCCTGACAGACAGTCTCAGGTCACCTCTATACATGTTATGTATCAGTCCCTGTGCCCATGTCTAAACCCACCTTGCAGAATTTGCTTTCAATAATGTATAAAAGAGGGCACAGACTTTGCATGTATTGTCAGTGCGAGGACATGATCTCTGACATCTGGAGCCGTGCAGGGCTCATACTGAATGATAATGGCCTCTCCTCCTTTGATGAATTATTAAATTCAAATTGTTTTGCAAACAAAACATATTTGTTAACACAATGAAATCTGGGGTGAAAGCTAGAGCTTTATCAATATTTAATTTTCACTGTAGACAACAATATAGCCTTTGGCCAGTTTCTGGTACATAATTAATGAAAGGGCAATAGAACTAACTACATATAAAACAACTGCAGCCGTCATATCATATAGGTTTTAACTCTGCAAACCACTATTCTTATTTTACTGGAGTATTAGCATGAGCCATTGATATAGGGTGGTGAGTTGGGATTTACATAAAAACATCCTCTTTTAATATTACATTGACATAATACTGGAAAAAAAAATCATGAGCAGTCATTGAATCATTAACATTCATGTCTCCTTGTGCAGTGAATGTCCATCACTCATTCCAAGCCGGCTATTGTTTGTTGATCACATGATAATCTATCCATATTTGAGATTTTTGATTGATTGAATAGCAATGTCAGACTGCAATTACAGAGATACGCCTGTGATTGAGCTATTTAATATTTGATTTCCTGTTGAAAGTTTGCCCCCTCCTCTCATTTATGTGCTTTCCCTGTGTCTCTGGTATCAGAGTGAGAGGATGGTAAGTCGGCACAGTGAATATCAAATGGCTGATTGGGGCTGTCACAGCAGACCCTGGTGGACCCTGGTTGCCAGATGTGCTTGTCCATTGGTGTCAGCAGCGGGAGTTGTCTCTTGGGCTTGCGAGGGTCTGTCGGGGTGGACAGACGGTGCGGAGGAGGTTGCCGAGTGGAGAGCTGTCCCTCACTAGGGCCTGCCACTCATGCTGTCTTTTTCTCTATTCATCAATGTCAGTAAAATGCTGATGCTGGTATCTCATGACTATACCTATCCTTTGGTACCATCTCTCATGCAACATGTGCTGCTGAAATAAATCTCCCATAACACACGCCTTTGACTGACATCTTCCAATGAGTTATTTTGTAATGATACTGCAAACATTGGCTCAGTTTTCCACAAAGAACATGGTTTGTCCCTGATGTAGACATCCCTGTGTAGCATTTTAGGTCAATAAATGAATACAGCCCAGGAATTAAAGGACAGACTTTTTCGTGCTATTGATTGTGTTTGTTGTGGTGCTTTTGAAATGTGGCACAGTGTGAGAGATATACATAATAAGATGTAATCATGAGCAAGGGGAAGGTTGACCTTATGCTTTTTCTAGTTTTTATTTTGTCCTGTTACTTAGCTATACCTGTGGGTAATTAATAAAGGCGGTTTTTCTATGAAATGTGGAGAGGCACTTTGCTGCTGAATTTGAGGGGCACCTTCCTACATTTGCTTGTATGTTTCAGACCTTGGAGAGCTCATTTAAACCTTACTTTATTGTTTCCAGCACAGCCACTTAGGAGAACTGTAGTGGTGCTTGTTGCTATGGAGGGCACAAGGAAGGGACACAGTTGTACAGACTCGTTATGGAGAGGGAAACGTGTGTGTAAAGTAAGTATGCTTCTGTGTTTATGTATTTGTGTCGGTGAATGTTTTATTGTATTACGTGTTTGTGCCATGTGTTAAGCCATCTCTGCACCAAAGTTCATGCATTGTGTGTGTGTGTTGTGTTGTGTGTTTTGAGGCAGCCAGCAGAGCGGGGGGAACATCTGCACACAGTGGCACAGGCCTTCTGCCTTTACACACGGCTCCTGCCGAGTAACGCTTCACGGCCTAGCAGGCTGTGACCTCCCAGAGGCTCCAAGGGAGCTCTTCCTCTTAAAAGCCAGCTGTGCCTCATACTTTCTGCCCGCCAAATATTCCACAGTCCAGCTGTTCACCTGAGAAGCATGGAGCACAGCCCTCCCTTTTATATTTTTGAAGAGCTATTGTGCAGGTTTAAGAGAGCATGGAGTTTAGCACCTGTGATGCCTTTGTTGTTATTGCCAAAGCAACAAATGTGGCCTCTCATTTTGTTTTGGGAGTATTTTAAAGCAGTACAGTCTGTTGTCTTTAGATATAGGTGATTAACCATTCAATAAATATATACCTTAACAGGTGATCATATATGTTATCATTCCATCAGCTCATAGAATTGTCTCAGATAATTGCTGATTGAAGCTCTAATGTTTCTTTCCCTTGGCTTCAGTTTCTCGTACAGATGTGGGATATTAAGCAAGGTATAAGCATTTCCCCAACAGGGAATATGCTGGACTAATTTTCATAATTGACTTTTATTTTTCATTCAGAGAAGGACTGTATGATATGGTCATCTGTGGACATGTGCTGGCGTCTAGTGAATAATCCATCAAGGCTTTTAATGATGCCAATCATTTTGATGCTGGGAGTCGATGCAATGAATAAGACATATTTGCTGTTGAAAAATATTTGAAATGCAGAAGTTATTGACACTTTCATTGATTTTCTTCTTATTCTGAAGTAAGGTGTAGGGAAGTTGCTCAAAATAATAGAATGAGCCACATCAAAGGAATAACTTGTTTGAATAAAGCAGCTGTTATTCTTGTAGCATGTGAGGACAGTAACATAATGCAGTTCTACCATTAAAAACATTTCTGCCATATGGGCTGCTGACATTAAATACTGTATTGCTGTGTTATTGAAAAGCATTACTGATATTACAACTAAAGACATTTGCCTGAAAGTATTTGACTTTGAAGATGGTGTGATTTGATTTCAGATTTTTTTTTTTTTTTTTTGTAGTAGTAGTAGTAGTAGTAGTAGTTTTGAGTAGCAGAGTATTTCCACAAATGCAATTACTGTACAGGAATGAAATGTTTTACATGCAGCAGTGTAATTTGGAAGACAAGTGTCTTCTTCAAAAATGCCTATAGGGCAATAAGTACGAGCATGTCACTCATGAAACACATCAGGAATGTGGGACATGGTGAAATTTTTGTTGTAACAAGGTGCTGCTGGCTCTATCTGTGAAGTAAAGCATAGAAGAATTGAAGAGTGCGCACCTGTGATGGTCTTAAATATGTCTAGAGCAAAACAGTCACCAGTCCGATGGGTGTAATGGGTGGAGTTTTTCCTGTGCTATATACATCACTTGGGAAAATCCGATTTCTGAAGTGTTTTACATCTGTCGCTGTAGGTTTGCAAAGTGAAAAATAAAACTGGACACTTACTGAGCTAATGCATAAATAATATGACTGAGGACTCACAGCCCTTATAGATGAAGAAGCATGTGTTTATACTATAGATGTCTTATACTCTATAGGCCAGTGTTGCTGAATTTTGTCACATACATTAAATGTTTGACATTTAACATTTCTGCATGCGTGTGCGCTCATATGGAGTGTGCATTGTGATGGGAGCTGATGATGCTATTACTGTAGAGGAGCAGAAGAGAGTTGTTAAACTTGCCACTCAGTGTAAACAAAAGGATTTTACACGCTGATACCACAGGCACCTGAAACATGATCTGGCAGTACTTGTTTTTAAAGTGTTATGATCTAGTTCACACTGTGGAAATAAAAACGTGAATTATGTTGTAATACATGTAATATTTTTTCCATTTGTTATATGGGTGTGTCTATGAAACTGGTACTTAAAAGCAAGACAGAGGATACAAATTCAAACAAGATGTAGACTAATGTTATGAAGCAAGTTTGGAAGCACTTTGGGTCTATTTAAAAAATAAATATTTACTGAGATAAAATAAACTATCTTTCAGATATAACACACTTTTATTTGATGCTTGCATATAAAAATCTGCATGTAACACTGGAAAAAGGACACAAAAATTACATGCTACTATTTTTTCGAATATCTTTATTCTCTGACAGGTACATTGTGGGAGTCAAAGTAAATATGCAAGGCAGAGTTTCATAAAAATGACCACTGTTGCAAAATCGCTGGCGATTTATGTGTTTAAATGGGCAAGTTCTGCATGTAACGCAAGTGGACACGATAGGTTACGTGCGAAACCTGGAATGAGGCTAAGATTCATGAAAAACCTGCATGTCTTGATTAGAAAAACCACTAGAATTGTCAAATTTAACAGTGTCTTTATTTATAGCAGTATATAAGACCGTTTCAAGCCATGTTTTCCAGATCAAATGCACTGGCACCTAGGTAGCTTTTCCTGTCCTAATTTTGGTCCTATTTTTGGCCCCAATATTTTATAAAAAAAAATAATTAATTTTGGGATGGCTCAGAGCAAGAGTATATATATTTTTTTACATTTATCTGAGGTCATCATTAGGTACATCCTGGGGGGAAATATGTCTAAATTTCTCTTTTATTATTGGGTTTAAAAAAACTGGCAAAGTGCCAGATACCAAAATAAACCCAGTTTCATGGAAAGATCCATATATAAACTTTGAAAGAGGTAGCTGGGATGGAGCTTTGCGTTCACTCAGAAATTAAGCAGTGCAGTGAAGCTGCTACTCAGAATTTGAGATTAGCACTCGCCGAAGCAAGGGACAGTAAAAGAGTAGGTGAGAGAATAACCCTCATAGTTCTCTATGAGATGGGAAGTTAAGAGTTGCAACCTCACATTGATTGATGACCACCGTGGCAGTGATGTATAGTGTGCCCCCATCCCTGCTCTGTAATTTATGAGCAAGCCAGTTTAATTTGTCTTTAGCTTAATTTGGCTCATATATATGACGTATGAATCATGTTCTGCAGTTGATAGCTTGTACTCTACAGCAGTAGTGGCTGACTGAAACATGTCTTTTGGCCAGACACCTTCACTATCATCTGTCCAATCTACATAACTTGACAATTAAACTAATAAGTGAGAATGGCACCATCCATTGCAATTTTAATGAGGATCAAGTTGAGCAGTGGATTCTGTCCCTGAGGGATGTCCAATGGGCTGTCTCTGATTCCCAGCTCTATGGTAGATATGGTTGATGCACTTTGATTAAACTCAGTGTAACTAATCATTTCCCATATTTGTTCCAAAACTAATGATTTACTGCGAGTCAAAGTTCTGTTGTAAGTTTGAAAGATTCATTCACATTTGCAGGTCTACCTTCAGTATTAAAGTACCTACTGTCTTGGAGTAAATGCACTACCAAGTAGTATCACAGCGACTATGATTATATTGCCAATAAATGCTAATTTGTTTTATGTGTAAGCCTATACCTTCTGTCCAGATGGTCTTTGGATGAAATGATTTGACTAAATAATTTCAAGTAAAGTTACTAGCACACATAATGTCAATTAAACACCCCTGAAATCACCTGCAAGTTTTGTGAGCTTCCACTTTAATTGTTTAACACTGGTGTAATTAGTGGCCCTATAGAATAATACTGTGCCATACAGAGTGTCTTATTATCATGATTGCAAAATAAGCTGTATTATCATACTGTTTAAAGGCATCACTGCACACCACTGTCTGGAAACATCTATACTGGAGTTTACAAGAGGTTTATCTTTACGAACCTTAATCCTTGCCATAGTAAGCTGGGGCTTCACATGCCATGCTTAGAAGTTGGTGAAGCTGCCATTGTATGTAAAGGCTCACTAATAGACCCCAGTGGGGCATCATTCCTATTCCACTCATGATGAAGACATTCTCTCTTCTCTTTCTTTAACACTTTCCTTCTTTCTCTCTCTGTCTCACTTTGTTTCACATTCAATTTTTTTTTCCGTTCTCTCCCCTCCTTCCTCTCTTTCTCTCTTTCTCTCTTTCTCTCTTTCTCTCTTTCTCTCTTTCTCTCTTTCTCTCTTTCTCTCTCTCTCTCT
>JAPQRP010000002.1:18071956-18095671 GCA_037367295.1 Apogon hyalosoma
TTACAGAACCTTTATGAATATGTGCTGAACGGGCGCTTTTTTCATGGGTGGGGACAGTGTGGGTGGGAAGTTGAGGGGGGTTTTATGTGCAATGCTATCATTTGCCTTAGATGCTCTTGTGAATGTAGATTCTTTTTGCTGTACAGTTATTTTTTTGCCATTTTTTAGTTCCTTTTTTGGAGTTGCTGGTAGTGTTGAGTGACGCTTGTGTTGAAGTGCAATGCCATGTGTCGATGTTGTCTCTCTGTGCGTGTGAATTGCTTTAGAATATTGTTAGCCTTCACAGACAGTGGTTTTTCTTTTAATATTTTCCGCAACATCGTCCTCCAATATCTTTCGTATATACTTTTTTCCTTGCTTTTACTTCTGATTTTTTACTTTTTTTTTTTTTTTTTTTTTTGCAGATGGTTAAGTGTAACTTCGGGCACAAACAAAGTACAAGTGCTGCTCAGTGTAAGTGAGTTTCTGAAAGGGGAAAGATGCAACAGGGCCCGATTTTTGCGGCTTTTATGCATTCTGTCCCCATGAAATAAATATCACTGCATTTTAAAAGCATGTACGTAAAATTGAGCCTCAGTTAAATATTCACGATGCTCTCGAAGAGATAGTGGTCACGATGTACTAAGTGCACCACTTTACTTGTGGCATTTAGCCCTGAATCTTATTGGTATGACTATGTACTCCTACTGGTAAGCCTGCGGCAATTTGTGTTTGTATATGAACTGCAGCACTTTAAACAAGACCGGGCTACTGTGGGATTTTTCCTTTTCTGCTTCCACTCCTTGTTCATCTGCTCTGTGGTAAAAGATCATGAATTCTGGCTTTAAAATGAGAGAATGAAAGAGGAAAGGTGGTGTCGGTGGCGGTTGCCCTCTGTGTCTTTAGCTTATTAATTGTGAAGAGGGCAACTGTTTTGAGTCCTGCCTGATGGTTTAGGCTGCTTGCCTGCCAGGGTCAGAAAGAGGTCTGGTGCTCATGAATCATGCTGCTGGGAATAGGAGCCCAGCTGCGGTCCACAGGAGGGGGGCTAAGCATTGCCACAAAGGCAGCATCCACAGCACAGAGGTGCTTTGGAGGTCCTGCAGGCTCAAACAATCAATCAGGGCCCATTCTATCATAATTACACCCAGGGAGTCACGGCGCTGTGTTGTCCTCACACCTCTCACATATGCACCTTCGCTGCATCTCTCCCTTCACCTCTTTCGTCAAGTGGTGAGCCTGGCACTCTTCTCTAGTCCCTCTAGCCACTCCATCATCATCTTCCCTCCTCTTCTTTCATCTCATCTTCTCCTCTCCCGTTTAGCTGTGGTCCATTTGACCTCCATTTTGGTCTCACTGTCAACATGATACTCTGTTCCTGTGTTCACACGTTACACACAAACACACAGAACATGCACATGCTCACACAGTGCCGAGCAGGTTGTAGAGAGGATAGATGGTAGGTGGACTGATGGTGTCTGTGCGGAGGGAGAGGGGGTATGTAGGGCACAGTGTGTGGATAAAGTAATGATTTCTCCTTCACACCTCCCTTGCTAATTAGTGCAGGCTGCCTGCTGCCTTGAAGGAGGTGGTGTCTAGGGAGCTCTGCTATTTGTCTTGAAGAATTACTGACAAGGAATTCACGTCGCTTCTTAATCCCACAGATACAGGACGGAATTCAACACTTACCTGACTGCAGCCACCTTTCACTATCGATTTAATGATTGTAGCAATAATTTTTAGCCTCCACTCCTCATTGCAGCCACGCAACAGGGTTGTGGCTTAAGTTGCTGCCCCACTTCGCTTCTGCTTAGAGTCCTCACTATGCCAACTATTTGTGGCTTCATGCTGCTGCATCCTCTGCACAGATGTGCCTGCCACATTCCCCCATCAGATTTTTTTTGTTCCCTAAGCATTTCCACATTTCTTCACAACTGTTGTTTTTCTACCCTCATACTTTTTGAGAGCTGTCAGCACAGTAGCGACATCACTTAGCCCTGTCAAACTGTGGGACTGATAGCAACAGGGTGTAAATATGACATGCATTTTGGAAAGTAGAAATCTATGTTTTAACCTTAGCTCTCTCCACCCCCCACCCTCTGCTTCACCACTGAAAATGGAAGACTTTGAGTTGAACTGTTATTTTTTTTCTTTTTTTCTTGTATTTGTAATGCGGTTGGAGTAAGGAGAAAACCGAGGTAGAAGTGTAGCATCTTAAAGATATATGTGATAGGTGTTTGTGTGGGAATCCCATTAACATTATTTAGCCTTGGGTGGATCTCATCTCCATAGCAGCTGCATCTGACAAGCCTGCCATGGCACGACAAAGAGGCCAATCATTAATGTCAGCCAGAAGAAAAAAAGAAGTATTATGTTTCCCTGGAAGTACTGCTCAGTAATGACGTCCATTTCCCTGCATTTTGTACTTTTCCCTACTGGGCTAATAAGATGAAACTTTAATGATGTCACTGGGTATATTGTGCTCATACATTACCAGTTGTAATATGATGCAGCCTAAAAAACAAATATAGATTTCTGCCTGATAAATATCTATAAGTGATAAGTAAGGAAAACTATGTATAAAAGGAATGGATGGCAGCTGTAACTTATCAAAGTCATAAAGTTCATGAAGTGTGCAATGTCACAAAATATCACCTAGTGATGCGTGGTTCAGCTCTGATGTTCTTCAAATTTCCATCTTTACATTAATCTCCCACCCACCACCCAAATCAGAGACCTGCACCTGATAACACATGATTTCTATATGTAAGTGTGATGATACAACGACATACTACACTAAAATGCCCTCATTGTAAATACATTCACGTTTATTTAAAATAAAGTATTTGTAGTCTAGAATGATCCAACACAGGCTGAAAATTCTTAATGTTTGCACCTTCCTGTACAATACAAAAGCTAATAATGACACTTAGCCACTGCCAAAATAAGTGATACGTAATAACATAATAGGCCAAGCAGAGGCTGGCATATTGGAGACTAATCAGTCATCTAATGCAAATGTAGCTTCACAAACACAAACCTTTAGAACTAAGACTAATATTAAAACACCAACATTAAAAACTAATAAATAGGCTTGCTAAATAATCAACATTTCATTATAAATAATATGGTTGCAGTTTTTTAAGTTTAGAAACAAAATGGGTACCAATTCAGACTAGGCACCTAATAGGATGCTAATGCAAATACTGTATATGAATAAAACCCTGCTCTTCTGAATGGGCATGTTAGCATTTCATAGATTGTACATAATGTTTCGTCACTAATTATATGCAGTGCAGGACAACACAAGTAAAAATATTCCATACCCTTTTCCAATTGGTGAAGGGTATAGAATAGATTTATTTGTGTTTTCCCAAGGGCTACAGATGTAAAATTTCACCCATTTGCTATTAATCAGAATATTAACTTTTATGACTGAATTGTAATCTGTGCATCTCTACTGTGTATTTTATAAGCGTCTTCGTGCAGTATGCTGACAGACCGATCCAGTTTAACAAGATTCTGTATAAGGCACAATATCCCCTCCAGTGTTATCAATATGTTGTTTATCTATACCTTCTGATACGACCTAAAGCAGTGTTGGATTGATTAGTGCCTTTAGCGATGGTAGCACAAAATGACATGGATAACCTTGAAATGTTCATGGTGTGACAGTGCTTCGATTGAGGTGTAGATGCAAAAACAGCATGATTGGGGATAAGAAAAGGTTGTGGTTATGCCTGAGCTGTGTCACATGGCTTTCTCCATCTTAGAGTTCAACATGATGACACAAAATGAACATTTTGTGTGAAACCCGAGATCAGATGAGTTAATTATTAACATGCTTAAGATATGTTACTATATCTTGAGCATGTTAGACCTTGAGTTAGTTCATGGTTGAAGTAAAATCTGATGTTATGATATATTATATTTCATATTCTGGCACTTTCAGCTTCATATTCAGCTCTACCCACTACCGAAATGCCACACTCGGTACAACCATACACTACCAGTCAAAAGTTTGGACTCATCTTCTCATTTAAATGGCATGAGAAGGACTGCTGATGGCCAACAAGTGCTTAGCATCACTGAGAACTCCTTCAAAAGACTGTTGGAAACCATTTCAGGTGTCTACCTCATAAAGCTCATCAAGAGAATGCCAAGAACGTGCAAAGCCGTAATAAAAGCAAAATGTTTCTATTTTGAAGAATCTAAAATATAAAACATGTTTTGAGTTATGTCACACTTTTTTAACTACATAATTCCATATGTTTTCATTCATAGTTTTGATGCCGTCAGTGAGAATCTACAAAGTAAATAGTCATGAAAATAAAGAAAAAACAGGTGAGTCCAAACTTTTGACTGGTAGTGTACATCAGTAATAGGAGATTGTGTCATTGCTTGAATAGAAATGGATCTAGTAACTTAGTAAAGCAATTTTCCCAGTTTGAAGTCATGGAACTGCTAAAAAGTTAGTTTTAGCTTTGATATTAGCATCTCTATTATAATCCTGTTTCATACACCATAGTATGGCATTGGCTGTATGCTTCTATAAATTGTTATTGTACAGTATTCCATTCATATACATATTCACAATGGAAGATAATTTTGTTTCCATGACCTTTTCTCTAAAATCACACCAAACTGAGGGGGATAAATATTCACAGAGGACATCCTGCTGAACATATACTCCTCTGTAATGCAGCAGTGTCTAAACGCCCGTATGTCTGCACCACATAAAATGGATGACACAGGTCTGGGCTAAGAGGCTTTGCCAAAGCTCTGGCTTACCAGTCTCACAGGTGTTAATGTCTGCTCTGTCTGCCACCCTCACTGAGATGATTGGCCACCACACTCACTTTCAACAGCCGAGTGTCTGGCACAGAAGTTACCGAGTCCCACCCTTTCTACAGTGTTTTATTAGTGGGTAGTTTTAGTGGGGGTGGAAACAGAGATGGAAGATGAGAATACCAACCCTATGCTGTGCAGAATGAATCTGACAAGATGGTGTGATGCTATGTAATGACTGAGCTGAATACATTTTTGTTTTGTTTTTCATCTGTCTGGGGAGGGGGAGAGGAGAATCTTTGTGCCCATGGTAACACTACAGTTAATGATTCCTGAGAGATTTATAGTCCATCCAGGTTCACTTCACGACTTATTAATTAGGAGTTTGAGAAGAATCCAAACATGAATGTGCATGATTTACGCATCTGGTCAATTTACGCATCTGCTTCACACAATGGAGAAGAAAACCCTGGGACATATGATATTAATACTTTTCTTCCAATGCTTTTTGAATTCTTTTACACATGAAACATAAATCACATGCATGTGTCTTTTTTCAGGTAGCGCCATCATCCAGTGCCCGTTCTTTCTCTCCCTCTCTCTGTCAGAGTGTATATTGCTTGTGGGCTTTTTCTTTATTGTGAGAAGATGCTTGTAAACACAATCCACAATGCTAGCATCCTGTGGGCTGTAGCTTGTCTTGTGTGCATAATGTGTGATTTTCAAAGAAAGTGAAAGGCCCTGGCCTAGCATAGCAGCAGCACATGATAAAAGGGTTTTTGGGGGGGATTGGGGGGGTGACACAGCATCCGAAGATACAGGTTTTCCTTTTTATTTAAAAAATATCCTCTTTTCTGTCAGAGCTCACACTGTTATGGACATAAAAACAGCTTTCCTTTTTCTGAAACCATGGGCTGAGGGAATTGCATCATACTTTCGTCAAGTTCGTGCCAAGCTATGGAGAGACTGTGTCCAAGCCTGTATTATTTATTTCTATTAATTGCTATATTGCCGGGGAAACAAAAAAACATGTGAGGCAATTATTGTCCTGTGTTAGTCTTTAAAATATTTATTTAGAATTAAAATTTCAGATAAAATGCATAAATTATACAGCTATGTTTAATTACTCTATGACATACAACTTCTATATTAATGTATTACATTAACTAACTTGAATTGGAACACTGAAAAATACATGAAAACCATTTCCTTTTAAGCTCAAGGTGCATCTATGCCACTACCTACTGTATCTACACTATAGATATCAGGGCACATTAAGATGCTTATTTAAACTAAATGCTATTCATTGTCTATGGTGATATTTACATGGGAAGACTGAAATCCCTCCCGTGTCTTGGTGGAATTGTGAGCCTGAGCAGACTGGATTTCAGCTCAATAGAAGCTGTAATTAGTTCTAATTTACGGGGCAACTCCTCCCCAGCGACCCTGCTGTGCAAAATCCCCTGGCCACTTGGAAAGATCATGTTTTCTTGCACAGAGCATGGCACTCAAATAAACCACAACACTGCCATTATGGTTTGCTCCCCACTGATTTTTCCACCTTGTATAAGGTAGATGAAAGTCATGTCTTGTGATGCTCAGTGGAGCATACACTTGCCTGTTCCCAGCTATTAAGATGTGAAGATGCAAGGGTGCCCAAAGCCACCATAAACGCATCAGTAATAGAAGCAATTGGAATGATTGGCAAAGTTTCTGGTAATGAGAAGTTGTTACTGCTTGATGTGTTTGTGCCATCAGTGGCTGCAACTGACAATGTGTTTTTAGATCTAATGATGCATTTGCATGTCATTCTCTGTGCTTGTTATTGTTCTGAAATCAGTCCAGATGCAATTTGAGTGCATCAATTTAGAGTCCAATGTTACTCAAGCAACTAATGGACTCTCAGGCAAAATGAAAATTGCTTCCTAATGATCTGACTAAGCTTGATGGGTGAATCTAAATTGATTAGTGTGCTAACATGAATGTAATATGGAATTAGCCTCTGAGAAGTGTGATCACATTTTTCTGCTCCTTACTGACCTTATTACATTCTAGCATTTTTATCAACCGGTTTGTAGTTGTAGCCTTGTACTGAATGAATCTTAATTTTTGTCAGTATAGAAATGTTTTAAACTATTGTGCTTTGACTGTAAGGAAGTAAAATAAAGTGGTTTAGAATAAGGTCCCTGATTCAGATAACAAGTAGTACTTCTGTAATCTGTTCACAATGGACTGTGATGCAGAATGTGCTAAATTTAATATCTTAAATTTTTCATTATCCTTACATATTTCTACATTGACACTGGACTGTGATGCAGAATGTGGAGGGTTACCGTGCCAGGTAACAGCACAGTCCAATGTCAATGTAGAAATATGTGAGGATTATGAAAAATTTAAGATATTAACAGAAATGCTGGAGGTTCTCTAAAGGTTTCCTGGAAATGGAAGAATGATGAATGAAAATATAACTGTTCTTACAATGGTGTTTTTTACAATCACACTAAAAACAGTTTTGTATCAATTATATTAACTTGCTTGTTGACTACATCTAAACTTTAAGCTTCTCAGGGAGCCATTAGAGAGTCTGTCTCAAAGGTTTTTACTTCCAATTCACCCAGTCTTTAACGTTGTCTTAGTACTCCCTAGGTCGTTTGTCCTCCATTGAAAGGCACAGACAGGAAGTAAGTGTGTGAGTGAGCGCAAACATGCACTACAATGATTTGACCTAAATGTTACATGAGTTCTTCTTTCTTGGTATGAAGGACTGAGGGACATTCGAATAGTGGCATGAGCTGGCAGCTGGAGCAGAGCACTAGCGCTCATCACCCACACCCCCCCACACCCCCCCACCTCGCATCCTCACCCCCATCGGCTGCTCATCCTCCGCTCTGCTCTCGACCCTTTACAGCAGCTCACCTCAGTGAGAATGAATAATGAATGTGACTAGACACATGGGTCAGAGGTGACGTGTCTGTGAGGGAGCAAATTCCTCCTTGATTAGTACATAAAAAGCCAGGCCCATCTGCCTCTTCTCTGGGATTTGACAGGGGTCTGGCTAGGAATGCCAAGAGCCTAGGGACGGTGGAGCAAGCAAAGACAAGCTTGAGGTGTTGGGTGGGGAGGGGTGGAGAGGGGGAGTTTTCTGCACAAAGCAAGGAGAGACCTACTGTGGGGGCACTTTGTCATCACCTCACATCACACAGACTCCCCAGCATCATAATGTCTAAAGCTTTAACGTGCCTTTAGGCATGTTATCCTCCATGCACACATCAGACATTAACTGCCAGAATGCATCAGTTTTGGTTAATTATGAAAAAAACACACATCAAAAATTTAACACTAGTTAATCATACTCAGTGCTGCACTTTGACCCTATATGACACTGAACACTTTCTGTCTACACTAGTATTGTAAACATAATGATGATTACATTACCACGCAGGCCGACAAGATATATAATGATCAAAAAATGTATATTATTCCACATTATGCTCCATTGTTTGTATCGTTGCTTCAAATCACATTCCTTATAGTAATATTGTTTGTCATTTGGGCGCTTAGAATTCTTCAGCGCAGCATGCATGCAAGCAGGACATTTACATGTAGGCAATACAAAAAAATATGGAGGCGAGTGAACATAACACTGAATGTATTTCTACACAGAAATTGCTTGTATGAAACTCCCAAATGAAAGAAAAAAAGAAATCAAATGTGATGAAATACAGTATAGTTATTTGAAATATTTTCTTAAGGATCTTCTAGTATCATTCTTCTATCGTGACGTGAAATCATAATATAAGCTAAAGCTGGGCACACACTGTTTAATTCTGGAGTTTTAAGACAAGACAAGAAACTGTAGCAGTATGTTTGGTCGTAGCTAAAGCAGTGATGGAATTTTGAAGATGACCACCGACCAGAAACATCAGTTTACAGCTGCTTTTTCATATGTGTACTAACCAAGCAAAAGGAATTATATATGAAAAGATGCACTGAACAACCGATGCTAAAACTGCAATAGACTGTAGATCAGTTTTTGAAGGCTGGAAATTAATGGCTTTTATAAAGGCTTCACATAAAGAAGATTTTGACCCATGCAGCTTATACATCTATTCACTGACTCACTTTTCTACCAATATCCATTTGATGTGAAACATTTTTCTTATTTTTGTCCACAAAGCTCATAAAGAATTCTGTTCAAGAAGGAAAAAAGGATTTATTGATCTACCTTCTTTCATACAAAACATCAACAAAACTTACATTTCAGAATGTTGTAATTTATCTTGAAAGGTTTACACAAACTTATCCACAAATTCCAACATGTTCAGAAAACATACTTCTCAACCTCTGCTCATAATGGGCTGTTGTGCATCAGCAGTGACCCTGGATTGACAAACACAGGATTCCTGCAGGTTTCCACAAGTTAAATTTAAGACTTTTTAAGACTACTTAGAACAGAATTTAATGCCTATTTCATGGCCACACTGGCAAATAATTGTGACTCCTAGAGTTTAGGAAAATGTATTTATCTCCTCCAATGCTACTTTTACATGATGAAGTTGCCGGAGAGCTACTCAAATTTAGCAACATTTATTTACATAGTTAATTTTCATATATAGCTACACATGTTTTGTATGCTACATTTGTAACATTGTATTCTTTATTTATTATTGTATTACTATTTTATTTATATTTCTTTGTTTTAACATTTGCAATACTTAAAAATTGCTAATTTGAAACTAATTTTTTTTAAATTAAGACCCCCCCCCAAAAAAAACAAAAAAAAAACAAAAAAAACAAATACAAGCATACATGCAATGTTCTCGATCCCTCAATAAACGTTCACCAGCATGTGCATGCTGTATTTCTGAATGATTTGACCTTTTCTAAATTCACATATGCCATCAAAACACATCAATTAAAAATAGAATAACTTTGTGCACATAAATCCAGCATCACCCTATCACTTCTACAGATTCATTACACTGGAGTGAAACCCTGAGGCACCTGTTCAGGTCCGATTCCAGCTGTCTGAGCACACACCAAGCTGGACATCAGCAATAGCAGACAGAATCTCCATCTTATGTTTATGGTCCCGGTCGGAATACTGATTCCACCACTGCAGTCATAGCCTCTTTAATTCTACCTCCATCAGTGAAGGGCTGTTTGTGCTGGTCCAGGTTGTGAACCACTTTAATGATGCCTCGGTTGAACCGCTGGTTTCTTGGTGGATTTAGTGATCATGGACTTTTGTTTTTGGAGTTTAGTTTTCAGCTCTTTTACCTTGTCTTTATGGAGGCTGATTCCCACTGGAGAATCACAGGAAAAGTTGAACTTCGGTGAAATTCTGCTCCACATTATATCTTTTATCGACTGCCAGGCTCGCACCACAGATCAGACACACACACACTTGTCTTTCACATTTGTCAAACAGAAGTCCATGTCCCATTGTTCATGAAAATAAGAAGTTTATGCCTCTTAGACTCTACTGCCATTATTGCAGGGCTAAACCCACTACTTGCCTGGCACCTGGCTCATCCTGACCCCCTGGGCCCCTCCCCTCTACCAGTGACAGACAGTAAACCAGCGCAAAAGTTTGACAGGTAGTTGACTGTTTCATCTCAAAAGGGGGGCAGGACACTTGTTATTTTGATTGGGTGGAAATTTAGACCTGTTCTATCAAGTGACAAATCAACTTTGTGCTGTTATATTATTGACTCCTTGGTGACCTATTGGTAGCTCACAAGCGACGTGTAGGAGACACCTGGAGTAGACTAATCCTACTTTATTTGCAGCTTGGACATTTCCCAGACAATTAAACACAATACAGCAAACAAGTTTATGGCAACATAACATAAGACCTACCATATTAAATATAATACATTTTAAAGACTTTTTTAAGGTGTCAAATGCAGATTTGTAAATTCAAGACTTTTAAGACTTTTTAAGATCCCCCGGGAACCCTGCAAGCATCGCTCACATACAGCAAATAACAGAATGCAGTGATTATGCACAATAAATCTTGACCAATGTAATATGCATTCATTGCAACAACATGACCACATGCACACAATATAAATACATAGAAATACAATTAGCTATAAACAATATTCACCACCAAATATCACATTTTCTTCTCACAGAAAATATTGATATATGTGTGGTGATTTTGATTAATTACGCATGTAATTAAATAGACACATTTTTAACTACTTGACAAGTTATAAAATTTGGGACTTAATGGATTTCTTTTCCATAGGCTATCATAATTCTCTTTTACAAGCCAATTGCAGGCAATATTTATAATACGATAATTTCTCAAGTATGGATTTAACATGTATTTCTCAGTTGTTAGGTGACACTAAGCATGCACGGGTAAATTGCAGGCTTGAGAGAGTTTGCAGCACTTTGCTTCGAGTTTACAGGCCAAAATAGAAGCTTTAATGCCTTATGTGCAGTTTTCTCCAGAATCGCTCACACCAGTGTCTTAAGTTCAAGGCCATCCACAACACCACTAAGAATCCCTTGAAGCTCCTGACCTCCCAAGGGGGGCATCATTGATTTGATTAGTCTTTATAGTAGGATTAACCGTAGAAGCTAGTCTGTAGAGATGTCCACTCATTTACAATGATGATCAGGGGCATGGGCTGGTAAATTACTATAATGCATCCCATAGTAACAATGCAATATATAGATCCCCTAAACGAGGCGGAAGATAAGCAAACATGTTAGGAGAGGAAAACATGGAGCAGGTTCACCTCGACTGGAGAGAAAGAACATACCCTTCGGCAGCGGCTATAATTAATATGCTAAATTGAATTGCAATAATCGACTAGGGGACTGGCCTCGTGCTCCAGAGGTAGGATGATTAAAATGTTAGGCTCCACTGAAGGGGTGATTGGGACCCTGGCGAATTAAGGATCGGATTTGATGGGAGACAATGCGGATTCTATTTTTCATTAATTAGCCTCAGATCCATAAAACCCGTGAAAGACTTCAATTGTGTATTACTCCAGCCTCTCAATTACATCCATTCATTAGCCCTGAATGGCCTCCACCAATGCATTATAGCACATGCATATGAGAATAAAAGAGTGAATGAAAGATTGAGTTGACTACCCTAATACCACTGGGTCCCATTATTATGTGGGGAGGGGGGCTTATGAAAAATGTTGAGGTCCTTTGTCAAATGTCAAAGGGATGGATGCTACATGGCCGACATCCAGCACAATACACATTTGTGTGGAACGTCAAATCATAATAAGTTTCTATTAAAAATCTCGGGGAAGCATCCTTGCAACAATTGTGTCCTGACAGACATTAATCATTATCGTCTTTAGGAGGTGCACTCAGAAACACAATTATCAATGTCTCTGTAGCTTCTATGCTCCACTACACCTTTTTTTTTCTAAGCATGAATTCAAAGCATATTTAATACTTACGTAAAACTAAAGGGTAAGAAACTGTCCTCAATCTTGTACGCAAATACTGCCTCATAGCCTTAAAGCAACACCATGGAACTTTTGCTCCTAACTAATTATTTGATTATTTCTTATTTTCATGTTCAACAAATTCTGTAAAGCCTGTGAGGTGACCTTGTTGTGGTATTGGGCTCTGCAAATAACATTGGATTGAATCGAATTGCTCGTGGGGTCCCCCTAAAGTCAAGAAACAGTATTGTCTGTAACAACTGTCATAAAATCGGTATCTCAGTAATACTCATGCATTTGTTGACAAGCCATTGATGCCAGCAAAGTTCCTGAGGCAAAACAATTAATGTGCGTTCAACCATGTCTTCAGGTCAGGTGAAGTAGTCTTCCAGCATTTTATACAAACATTATTATTTTATTTTTAAAAATCCGAAAGGGAAAAAAAAGACAAATGAACAGATCTATATTACGACTGCATATTAGGGCCACATGGAAAAATAAAAACATTTGTCACTACGAGAATAAAGTTGGATTATTTTGAGAATAAAGCCATAATATTATGAGAATAAATTTTAATACGAAGAGTCATAATTTTATGAGAATAATGTCATAATATTTTGAGAATAAAGCCATAATATTATGAGAATAACGTCATAATGGAAAACTTCCGGTCATTTCCTCCTCCACAAAAGAGGCAATTTGCGCCAAATCCGCTTGGTTCTTATGACAAAACAAACCCAAACGTGTGCAAATTCACTTCAGAGTGCTTAGACTAATATTAATATGTTAATGGTGGGATATTAGGCTCAGTATTTTGCCGTGTGTAAACCCCAAATGAAAGTATAACCTCACAAAATGTTCCAAATTCTTCATTATGCGACGAGTGGGTAAGACTTTTTTCTCGTAATATTATAGCTTTATTCAGGAAATATGACGACATTATTCTCATAATATGACATTATTTTTGTACAGTTATGACTCTTTTTGTATTCAACTTTATTCTCATAAAATTACAGGTTTTATCTTGATATTTTACGACTTGATTCTCGTTTTGACAAGTGTTTTTATTTTCTTATGTGGCCCTAATACGCTGTTGTACTATATAGCAGCCTATAACTGGTTGCTCATTGTGGGAACATTGTTTTACTGTAATAAAATGTTTTTTGCATGGTCATCATATTCATATTGTAATGCAGAAAAATCAAAGTTTGATTTGTAACGTTGTAAATTCAATTTACATTAGCCTGAAACATAGTAAGCTTTACACTTACTAGACCAACAGTAAGAGCGCCAGGTCTCCATTGGTGGGGCATCCCTCCTTCTCTTTCAGCTCATGCCAGCCAGTGAAAGCTGGGCCAGTGTTCACCCTAGTCTGGCCTCTTATTTTATCACTCACGCTTTTTTTTCTTTGTCTCTTCGGACAACACTCTTACCCTCTTTGGTTTTTTTTTGCTTCTTCAGCCATGATCGTTAGCCTATTTGTAGTTTTCTTTCACTCGTAACTTTGTTTCCCTGCCTCGTCTTCTGAAGGTGGAGGGGGGGGGTGACGTATGCCATAAAGCAGTCAAATGTTGTAGTTCTTTTGTGTAGGGGTTCCTACTCGAAACCAGAAATTGCATTGTGCCAGTGCAGACGATACAGACGCTCTGGAGTGATAACAAAAGTGTAAATGAACCTATTGTGAGTTGTACCACCAGAATGACCTTGAAAATATAGTTTGAAGGCTGAAAAAGTCTGTTGTGTTGCTTTAAGATATTCTTTTTTTAAATTACAAACCTTCAAAAATAAGCTGTAATTTTTTTTTTCTTTTTTTTACTCCAACCACAAAAGTAGGTATTTCTAAAATCTCAAGGATGATCCCTCTGAGGTTTCAAACACTGCTCACAATGACTGCATATGCAAAGAGCCTTTAAATGAATAAAAACACTGAGTGCACTGAGTCCTGTTGTCTGTAGTTGAAACTCTCCACAGACACGCAACGCAATTTGATTTAAAATGTCCTTTGACAGTTCTTGGTTGTAGTGCTTTTGCGTCGCTCAAACCCAGTAGTTTTATCGTTTAAATTTTTTTTTTTCATAAAATCAAGAAAAAGCAAAGCTGGATTTACTGTATTTTATTTTGATGCTCATATTTCTTTAAGAAGACTACACAAAGCTAGGGTTGTCATTCAGCCTGTTTTTGGCTAGTATCTCCCTTTGTGTGTGTATAAGTACCAGTGGTTGCATACATACACAGACATAGAGAGCAGTGTAGTGACAGCATGAGAGAGGTGCACAGTTGTGTAATGAAACCCATAATTACAGGGTGAGAGATGGGCATTGTTCATGCATTTGACAAGTCCCTTTCAGTCATGAGTGCAGTTTTCAGTCAAAGGACTGTTTTTCCTGTCTTTTTTTTTTTCTTCAGAAGGCTGTCCACCTTTTGCTTCTGCACAAGAACACAAAGGCATCACTCTCCTGGATAGGGACTGTGCATAGTGATAATACATGATTTGCATTTAATTCTTGGCTATGACAGGCTCCCGTACAGTAGAGCCCAAAGTCTAATTTACATTGTGTCCTTATCAGGTGCTATCATGCTTTGCATTGGGAGCATATGACATTCAACTGCGTGATATGGTAGTGAAATACTTAGCCCATGTACATGTGTATTGTGACAATAAAAACAGGCTTCTGATGTGTTTTGGATGTCATAGTAAAGGCACCTGTGAGGCTTCAAATGAAACCATGGCTGCTTGTACGTTTTATATGTTTTACCTCTGAGCAGACTGAAGATGAAAAATAAAAGTGAAAAGACAAGTGCTTTTCTAATGTAAAGATGACATTTTCTTTCAAAATTCAGACAGTGTTTGTTCCTTGCCACTCATGTGATGAATGTCAAGCATCTATTTCCACACATTCATTTTTATATCTTCCACATGCTCTAATATTTGTCAGAAAAAAAGAAGCATGAAAAAGTAGCTTTTACTATGAACACAATATCAACACAAAATTGCTCCGTGTTGTTCCTTGTCCTCTTGTAGAGCCGTTCCTGACAGTGTAAGTAATTTTACTGAACATGCCTTTTTGTCTGACTAGTCTTCCAGAACAAAAGTTCCAGACGGGAGAATCTAGAATGTCACATATCAGGTCAGTGCGTCCGAGTGTGTGATTCCTCAGATATTACACATTTTTAATTCCTCCTTACATGCCACTGGAGAACAGCAGGTGCAATGGCTGCCCATATTTGAACCATATTGTTACTGAGCTTTGGATTCTTCTGGGAGGTGGGCAGAAGATGGAGGAAAACACAAACCTGACCCTGGAGACAGAGAGGCACAATCTGCTGTGCATACATAACGCTCCTGCCCTTCCTGTTCTCAACACACTCCCTCATTCTCTCTGTTTCCTGTACCGGTCATTTTCATTCCTCCATCTGACTGTGCTACACAGAGACAGTCTTAACCTCTCGTAAAATGTGCCTGGTCCAGGGTAGTATCAGCCCTGCTGCCTGATGAGTGATTAAACACATATGGAGCGCATCGGCATTCCCAATGAGACCCCGCCAGCCAGCCCAGGGATATGTGCTCATTCTCAGTTGCCAGGCCTCATCTGCCACCTGCACCTTTTTTAAAATGAATTTGTCACATATCTGAGGCCAGGAAACTGCCCGGCTGAGTGCCACCTCCATTTGAGCTCAATGGTTTGAACACTATCAGAAGGGACGTGTCAGAAATGGCACAATTTGAATTGCATGTGAACTGTTTCACCATGTGCTCTTGCATGTTTTTTTGTGACAGGAAGACAAGCCCTGGAGCAATGATATTTTTTCACTTTGCAAGTGTTATCATGGTGAGTTCTCTTTCACACCAGGGATGATTGGAAGTGTTAACCATGTTTCCTATGTTTGACATGTCCCTTTGTCAAGTCCTCTTGTCGGCAGAATGTTAAAGTAAATTAATTCCCTCGGGACCCTCAGCCAGTTTTCCATTCCTCTGCCACTTTTCCTTCCTAACTTGAGTCAAACACTTCAGTGTCTAAGGTTAGAGGGAAAATGGATTGTCTATTAGTTTTGAAATTCAGTACAGGAGTTAAGATGGAGTAGAGTTTGGTGGTGGTGAATGCCGTGGTGCAGGAATTCCCATAGGAATCACAATTTGCCTTAGCATTCCCTGGCCCTTCACAGTTTAATAACTCAATAGATTACCTGCCGCACTTTCCAAGGACATTAAACCAAGTTCTTCTCAGGATCGATGGGAAAGGGCTTTCTGGATATCAACACTGCTCAATACTGCACACTTCATTTCCCACACCACATAGGCCCTACATTTAATTATACCTTGCAGAATGGTTTTAATTCCAACTTTGTACAGTTACGTAAAGTAGCCTGTTGATTAAAAAGAAGACAGACGTGCATCACTGTAAAGAAGGAATGTAGTTTCCCCTAAACACTGAAAACCAAAATCATGTATCAACAATGAATAAAAAGAATGCAAAGAAAACTCTGATTCTTCCATTAAAATGGTATTTAAAACATTATTACAATATAGCTTGTTTATTTTATGACAAAGTAGACAAGATTAGCAATGAGTATTTATATTTCAGACAGGTGGCAGAAAGGAGGACTTATTGCTGTTCACTTCCTTTGTCAAAGGCAAGAAGGTCTTTGGAAGGTCTTTTTCAAGTGTGACACTCATTGCTGTAGACTATTTACCCACGCTTGTGCTTTTATTTATCGCACAGTTCCACCCCATGAATTATCTAATGTCTTATGGACTGTAAATTTCCCTAATGCAGTTCTATGCCCTTCCTCTAAACTTACCTACAAACATACACATAAACACACTCAAGCACACACTGCAATCAACCACACACATACACAACCATAATACCCCTGAAGTCACCCTTTGTAGGACTACTCCCTCAGTTTTATTGAGTATTGAGGAAACTAAACAGCTGCATTTGTTTGCAAGGGGTAAGTGATGAAAGCATCTGCCATAAGAACCCCTGGTGTCCTTTTGAGGCCCTGGTGAAAGCTGTAAAGCTGCTGTCACCAATCAATCAGTGAGAGTACTACAATATTGTTTACTAGCGCAGCTCATTAAGCAATGTAGCTGAACATGCTAACTTAATTTAAAGTGAGATTTATTGTGGCCTGGGCAGGAGAGAACCATTGTCCCGGAGCTCGACTCTGTGCCTTGTGGATCTGGGTTGCTAAATTGCAACTAGGAGTCGCTGATAAATTGTCCTGTTCTCATCTAACCTACTTACCGGTTTCCAGATAGACAATAATGAAGAATCATTTGACACTGAACTGGAGCGCACTAAAGTTATTTGCCATCACACTATCAAGCCTGACTGCTGGCTAAAGAGAAGAAAAGTGTACACATGTAGAGACATCATTGACCAGACATGACAAATGAAGATACAGTTGAATTCCTAAGACGTGGGAAAGAAAAGTAAAAGTCTAATTTCTCTTACTTTAGTGCTTTTAAAAATAGTTTGTAAGACTGCAGAATAAAGCAGACAATTTTCAACAAAGCTATTGTACTGCATAATTACTGGGGGTATTGTGAAGATTTTGATAACAAAAAGGAATGCAATTGGTTTGGTAATTCCCATTGCTTAGAAACACACACACAAACACAGTGCATCTGTAGTATTGACACTGACACACTGACAGGCCTCCCACTGAGGACCGGGTTACACTGAAGCCCAGTGATCAGGACTCTCGGTGGGGTGCTTTGGGCTTCTTCCCAGGCACCAAGTCCAGGGGCATCTCTCTAGTAAGTGCCTCTGGGGAGTAGTCACACTTTTAAAAGACGGAAATTAAGTGGAAAAATGTCTGCTCACTCACTGATGTAATTATCTGTCCTGGATTAACATCTGTTCGCAAGCTTGAGTGCCAAGTCCACTTCAACATGTGCCAGTACCTCGTGGCAGTGCCGAGTATGTGTACCTGTGTCTATTTCCAAAAGCTGTGTATCTTGGCACCAGCTGCAGCAACTTTTCACTCTGACATCCTCCACCCATTCAACATCTGCGTATTTATGTGAACATCTTGGCTGCGGTCATTGAGAATACCAACGTTGTGACACCGCCTAATAAGTTTTTCCAGTTTAACCACGGGACTGTGGCACCACTTTTCTCAGACACAAATTATAGAATGAGTAGAAATGAAATATTTGTGTGATATGTTGATGAATATTACAGTTGAAATGATTTGATCATATTGGCATATTTTTATTTAGCAATCAGTCATATTTACAGCTCTAGTATTTGCAGCCTATTTAATTATAAAAAGATTCTGAGCAGGGAAGGCTTGTCCCACTGGTAGGAAGCCTCTGTAAAGCTCATTAGCATGCTCCATTTATCTATATCATGTGTGTCAAAGTGAGAGTCAGGGTGGGCGTTCACCTAGTGGCTTATTCCCACCTTAACAACTCTGTTGTAACAGAGCTCAGGTGGCCTATGTGTACGAGAGAACCTGCTTGAAATTCAGCCTGCAAACCCAGTCTAATCCATTATGCATTGGCATTGTTATACTCCTTTCTACTTTCCCCCTTATTAGAAGGGCCAACTTTTCCCAGTGTTGCTCTAAGTGTGAGCTAAATGAAGGATTCCATTTGAGTTGTGGTTATTGACACGCAATAACCAAAGGATTACACCTGTCTTACTGTGGAAATGTCAGCCAGTATAAGGAGAAGGAATGTATTTGGACGCCCCCTGGGTATACATGGTGACTATTCCCAAGAATGTTAAGCCCAGCGGGATCAATTTATAATTGAACTATACCATGGAAAAAAGAATTTGCATCTCCCCTTGTTAACTGGGCCCTAATTATCTTTACTCTTTAGTTATTGGAGCAGAGGGGATAGAGCACTCTGTCCTCTCTATTAGATCAACTGTCTGGGGAGTTTTTTAGCTATAGGTTAATGAACTGCAGAATATCAGCCAGAATGCAATCACAGCCCAACCAATATTACCAAGGATATGATGTTTCTGAGAATGCACATTAGGGCTGAGGAAAGTCATCTCTCAGGGGAGCATACCCCTGTAGTTTCAGAGATGTATAATTAGTAACAATGGCCTGGTGGTTTTCTCCTATTGAGTGCTCTTTTTAAAAAAAATATCATCTGCTCTTGTTGCCACACACATGCCTCTGGCTGATGGATATTATCAAGTACACTCATTATTATGCATGACATGTTTTACAGAGCTCAGTTGGTATAAGATTTGCGTAGCCTTTGGCTTGTCAAATGATTCTATAATTGATTAGATTAATACTGATCAGTCCAAACATGAAGCACAGGGGGAACTGTTGTCTATGTATAGCAGATAATTGGATGCAGTGAGTTTGGGTGAATACATTATCAGTGATTAAATGTTAAAAAAAAAAAAGATAATAATTGAAATAATAGAGCAATCACATATGCTAATATTTTACAGGAAATGGACTCCTTCTCCATCAAAGCGATTACTGATAATGGTGAAATAAAGAGCACTAGGTGGCAAAAAATATTAACTGAAATAAAAACCAGAAATTGTGAACCACTGCCAAAACCAGTGGGCCAGTTTCCTTCTCGTTACACAATATTATTAAACTACAACCTTTTCCTTCTGACTTAAATTGAACTGACTCTTACCATTGTAGGTTTTTAGATCCACACTGTTGCATCCTCATTAATGCATTATATTTATATAGGTTTTACAGCAAAGTTCCACAAATAACATTCTAACTTGTCTGAAACGCATATCTCATACATCACATAACCATGGAAGCTGGAACCTTGAATTGATGCAAATTTCTCTAACAACACCCTGCATAGTTGTAACAAAGTACAGATGTGCACAATCAGCTGCTAACAGAAGCAAGGACAGAATCGCATGTACTTCAGCATCGATGTTTTATTAGCAGCTGTTTCTGAAAACAATGTTGTTTGGTTACAAAACTAACTAAAATAAACCAAAATTATAGAGAAAATGTCTAAGTTATTGTCTTTTTCAGTTTGATACATAAGCCTAGTATTTTGGGTGAATATGAGATGGTTCTTCCAGTCTTTTAGCCGTGCCAGTTTTATGACAGCAGATGGTATGCACGTCACACATCTGTGTTGCCAACCCATCCCCGCCTGGCATCATGGCGGCAAAATCAGTAGAAAGTGCCAGTCCCATTTGGGATTACTTTGAATATTTCTGCATCTTAGATAACAGCAAGTCCCCTTTAAAGAGGAACGTGATAAAATATGTGGAATATTTCACGAGGGGTAAAATCCCCATAATCCAAGTCTCTTTGAAAAACTTGCACAAGAAAGGTAACCTCGCTTACCTTGACGAGGCAAAGGAGAATACCCGGACGCCCTCCCCTGGAGCATAAGTCAGGCCAGTGTGATTGATGCACCGTGAGTCAACAGTATCCCCACTGAAAACACACACACAGAGCTTCCAATGGTGATCTAGTAGCTCCTGATTTGTATCAACACATTACACACATGTTTTATAGTTGTATTCGGTTAATGGTTCAAAGTGGAAACATTTATTTTAGTCTGAAGAGTTTTTACTGTGCAATACAGTGAATATTTTATTTGCAATAATAGCCTAACATTAAAACAGTCTGTTTTCAAAGTGCTTCATGACCTTTCACTCATTTGTACGCAAGACCAGGACTGATATAGTAAATACTGGAGATGAATCAAAACTGAGAAAGGAGACATCGCAGACAAGTTCAAACCCTGCATTCTTTTGCACATCAGTAGCCTAAGAGTAGCACAAATTCCATCCACTAACTCCCCCAGTTCCAAAAAGATCTGAGTCAAGGGGGATTAAGATACTAGATAATTCAACAAGGATTTAATTTGAAGCATACTGCCTTAAGTCAGCATTAGAGACTTTCTTAAAGTGTGTATAAAGGGAACCCAAGGGGCTCAAGCAGTCTGCATGGAAGACCTCAGACACGTGCTAATTTTACAGTTGGATAGCCTGGAGCCCTCATGCACTTGTGAGGAAAGTTAATCAAAGTGTGTGATTCACAGCCTTGTGTTATTATTTATAAATTTCATTTATTTACAACTGCAGGTTACAGTTGTAAGACTAGCAACAACACGATGATATATCTAAAGCCGTCTTGAATTGCTGCATTGTAGTTCAATCTTGTTCCATTGGCATACTACTCCCCTCTACAGCTGCTGGCATAACAATATCCCACTTACAGCATGCTCCTGCTCTTTTCAACAAATACTGCTTAGCATAGCCATGTGGCCTTGCCATAGCTAAATAAACCTTTTAAAACTATCACAGACCAGCAGCTCAAGAAGCAGCACAGCTTTTTCCACAGCTGTCCTATTAAAATATTTCTTCATATTCTCATATTGCCTTGTCATCTTTTATATTTTCTGTTTCTTTTATCGTTTCTTTACTTTAATATGTCAATACACAGCATGGCCAATTGGTGTGACAGTGATAATTGAAATTATCGGTCATTTTAATGTGTCATAATCAAAAAGAATCTTTATTAGCTGAATTATGTGAGAATGCTTCAGCCCTGGACTGTCATTTTATGACAGTTCTATTGCAGGTGTAGACTTACTCAACTAAGTACAACTATATCTTCAGATATTACTACTATTATTACTGTTGCCATTTACATTATTACATCTTCTACATTACCTCTACTACAGTACTACTACTACTACTACTACTACTACAGACTACAGTAGTCATAGTTTTAGTACCACTAATAATATTACTATGCTCTCACCACTACCTCTGTTACTTCTACTAATGCTATCACCAATACTACTACTATTACAACTAACATTACTACTACTTCTCTAGTACTGTCATCACCACCTCTGCTGCTTCTGGTACTATAACTACTACTTCTAAAATCACAACTAGTGCTTCTACTACTCTACTACCATTACTACTACTACTGTCACCACTACTGCTACTTTTAAACTTTTTTTCCCCAATTGCTACCCCCACTACTATCACTACTGCCTCTACACATATCACTAGTACAACTATTATTACCACTGTTCAACTACTACTGGAACTACTAATACTATGATTACTACTGTTGTTACTACTATGCTTCTATTGCAGCTACTACTACTACTATCAGTAATCCTACTACCACCACTACCTCTACTACTTATAATACAACTGCTATCTCTGCCACTTTTGCTATTGCTGTTATTCTGCTATACTATTACTCCTATTATTTTCACAATTTTTCGTTTTGTTTTTTTTTTTTTTTAAATATCCTATTTATCATGTGGTATATTCAGATGAATGTGACAGTCAATGGGGATGTAGTTTGAGGAACATAATATAAATAACACAGCTCACATTATTCATCAAGTCGCAGATGTCTTGAAGTTCTGCTGTAATGCCATTCATTAGTAATTCTGATAAAAGGATCTGTGTATAATTTTCTGGGTCCAGTGCTTCTGTTGTTTTCATTCATTTTGTTCATCAGCCTGAGTCTCTGAGGACTCAATGCCATCTTATGGCCATCTCCTCTCCAGCTGGTCCACAGGTGGCTAAGTACACTTTGCACTTATTTGTCTGGCCTGTCTGTTCAATATTAGCCTTCTCTCCATCCGAGAACTGTCCCTGATATTGTTATGAGAAGGGAGCATGGAATCAAGAGAGCAAAAAGGCATTTGGCTGGCATTTCCCACCTTGGCCAAATCCAGCTCCCGTTGCCTGGGCCAGACTGTTTCGTTTCTGTTTGAGCATCGATGATGACACTGTTCCAGGTCTCCACCTGTGTCCTCCTCTGATCAGTGTGGTGGGCATGCTGGGAAGGGATAAGCAACAGCAGGATGCTCTCTTCTTTCCCTGGTCTTTCCGCGCTGATAAGCATAGAGAGATTATCAGGATTGTAAGGTGTTAGAATCTCAATCTTTTATGCTTGACCTAAGATCGATGTACATATGTCTATTTGACTCTGGTACTTCAGCTCTGACAATGCATTGTAAAAACCTTATTTTACATGCATAATCCTCTAGATTACTTAAACAACTGAATACACATGCACCATTTCAGTAATAAATACAAAAGTACACATATAGTTACAGTATCTCAGTCAAATTTATGTTCTATTACTGACAAGGTGATGAATCATAATAATCTGAACTTGCCACTGGCAACCAACAGCATCTACTGATCTAAGATTTTTAACAACTTTTGCACCATTAATTCTATCACTACATTTAAGTAACTCAGGTAAAATGCAGTGTACATATTGCACATTTTAGCTTCTGATTTAGATTCTGTACTACTGCCGGGAGCACCCACAATTTTGTTGTGCTAAACAATAATATATTCTATTCTATTCTATTCTATTCTATTCTAAATGGCAGTGGTTGTGGACCTGTTTTATGTTCAATAAATGAGATATTTTGCTTTTTTCCAGCTGTTCTGAAATAATAACCTTTTAAATTACTGAGCTTTATGAAAATCCATCCATTTTCTGAGCCCGCTTTATCCTCACTAGGGTCACGGGGGTCGCTGGAGCCTATCCCAGCCACTGAAGG
>JAPQRP010000002.1:18105571-18137204 GCA_037367295.1 Apogon hyalosoma
TGCTTTAGTAGAGAAAATATGGAGTATAGCCTTGTCAGTATAATCAAGGAAAATAAATAAGTGAAAGAATTAAACATCTAAATATCTTTGGGGGACTTTTCATGTGAAATATGAACATATGGATGAATACAAAACAAGCACTGTTTATGCGTATGTACAAACAATCATCAGTCGTGTTCAAAAAGTTGGTGTAAAACCAATCAAATAACAGAGAAGCACAAGACATATGAAAGTAAAGCTGTTTGTGAAGAAATGATCCTATGTCCCTGCCAAATTATTAAAATAATGACATTTGATGCTATTGGTCTATATTTAATACTTAGTTTCCCCACCACTTTTGATGTGTAACTCACCAGCATGAAGAACGATGAAGAAAGATCAATTTAGTAGGAAATGGAGAAGTCTCAAATTGGACTGCATCAAAGCAAAAGGCAAATCTCTGTACCTACTGTACTTTGTGGAGAAGTTATTTTTAATATGCTGAGAGTTCATCATTATGGGTAATTTCACGCCAGAATTCCTACAAATGACAAATTCCTACAAATACTGCAGCCTTCTTTACAGAATAAAACTGTTGCTTTGCTAAATACTATGTGTGGTGAGTGCCAGAAGTCCTTTTTTATGCCTGTAGGTATAACCTACCATTTTCTTTCTTGTCTCCATAACTGGCACCATAATGGTGGAGATGCTCCCTGTTACAGCTCTGTATATCTCTAAGCATGCAGCTGCCGCCGCCCAGGAAGCTCCGCATAATCCTGCATTTTGGCACTGCACTATAGCCTAAAATAATGGGCAACACATTATCTTAGCTAACAACATATTTCCTTGTCAAGGGCAATTTGGCAATAGGCTTGATGTTTAAGGAATCATAATCATTCGAATAGCATCAGCTAAACACCCCTTCACAAATATGCAAGCATGCACTCACACGTACACACACGCACACACACGCACACCACTACACTCAGCATGGTCTGTGATTGATTAGCACAGTGGCACTGGTACAATAGCTCGGAGGGGGTGCAATCCTTAAATAGAAGGTTTGAAGAAAGAGCAAGGCAAGCCAAGAATTCTGATCAGCTGCAAGAAAACTGTTCTGGATGGTGTTCAAGTACTAACACACAACCATCAGGAGTAAAAGAAAAAAAAGAAAAACAACAACTTTTATTTTCTGCACAAAAAGGCATCATCCTACCAAACACATCTATATGGATAGTGTGTGAGTAAGTTTATTTTTATTTTCTCTGTGCCAAAAGTCACACTCTTGCCTAACAATACCTGTATGGATAGTGCAGTATATTTGTGTAAGTTTATGCTTTTTTTTTTTTTTATTTTTTTGTGTGTTCAAAAAGGCATCGTGTTGGCAAACAGCGCCAATAAGGGGAGTGTGTGTGCACAAAAAACACCACATATAATATGAACGTTTGATCACTATGATCATGATGTTACCATAACATGTGTATATACCATATGAATTAAGGACACAATGGTTTCAAAGGAGGTGCTCAAGATTAGAGTCACCAATCCAATGTCCAAATATGAAATATGGTCACCCCCACCCTTTCCTGAGTTATAGCACTGAATAATGGTCTGAAAAATGTTTTGTAGAACATTATGAAGTTGACCTTTGCTCATTAGGACATAAAGTAGCATGACATCATCATTTTATCCCGTTATACATTTTTTTTTCATAATTAGTGCATGAATTCTGAGTTATGGCCAGTGACAGTGACAGCCGCGACTGGAGGCATTTACATAACTGAGAGTTACATGACCTGCAAATGGAATTTCTTTAATTAAATATACATTACAAAAGTAACCAGATGTTCATTATTATCAGTTAAAACCCTGATGAATTTTACAAAACCCTAAGCATATGAAAAAAGTGTGCTCCATTGATGTGATTTAAAGGTGGAGTGAGTTATTGTTACGCACTTTTCATATTTCTATGATATTCATATCAGTTATCTCCTTATTAGTTACTATTTAGTTGCACACTTTGTGCTTGTGCTGAAAAGATTTGGTGTTTGGGAAGAAAATCAAGCTGGACTTGGACTGATTTCCCTTTTGCTATTAAAGTGAGTATCAACAAATATCAACAGCATTTCAGTGGCTTACTCCATCTTTAATAGACTGAAGAGCAACCTAGCTTTTATTTCGTTGTTGTGATGAGTTTATTGTTCATCATCCTATTATATTGCATTTTTGTTTCATGTGTCCATATCATATTGTATCTGTTCTATTATAGTCACATTTTGTAGTTGTATCACCTGTTAGAAAAAACATTTCAACAAAAACTGGGACACCAGCTGTTTTTTTTTTTTTTGTGATCTTGAGGCATCCTACTGCTCTTCTAATGGAAGGATGCGACCACTCACCTTCCTAATCCTTGCAAGTAATAATAGACAAAATCACAACAAATTAAATAGACATTATTGTAAAAATCTTGCAGGAAGACAGCATGTGCTTTTAAAGTCATCCAATATTTGTTATCTGATTCATATCTACCACACTCTGACAGATAATTTCCAGTATCCGGTATCTAGAATGTGCAGTACATTTTTTGAACAAAGTGCAAGACAACTTGTGTGATTTCACAGAAAACTGCTTGGACAAGTGGAAAATCGCATCTCTTCTCCCAGTGACTCCCTCTCCTCCCCTCAGTCATCCACCATTAAGCTTGCACAGTAGCAAAACCTGTTGGCAGTCTAATCCATGCTGCTACCGGCTGAAATGTAACTAAGACAAAGCTCCTTTATCTGCCCTATAGTCTGCTGTCCTCAGCACACAATTTACTATTCAGTCATTTAACAGATGCTCTTATCCAGACAGAGACATAATAAGGAGATTCAAATATGGAGCTGGCTCAGACGGCCATATTTCCAATGCGTCTTTGTAACTTGGTCAGATGTGAAGGACGGAGGGCACTGATGCTGAAGGTCACAGGAGACCTGTCTGGATGGCAGACTGGAGATGACTTACTTTATGACTCTGCCTGTCTCTCGTTTTCTCTCTCTTTCTCTCTCTCTCTCTCTCTCACAGTGGATTTCTCATTTCCTATGTTTTTTTCTACCTGCATGCCACATTACATTTTGAAGGTGAATCCCATAAATACTGAAATTACTTTGGAGGATAAATTACTCAGGAGGGGATTTTTGTAGCATGATTACCATTCTTTGGGGGCTTTATTTTGCATCAACAGTATCTTCCAGTGGAAACATCATACATTTTGACAAAGCTAACAGTCTATTTTCCTTATAAAAATATTGGCCTGAAACAAAGGGCAAATGAAGGAACTGGGGGAATGTGCTGATTTATTTAATCCCTTTGAAATGTGTATCTCTCTCAGATTTGTTCCCAGCGTCTCAGGTTTTTAATTCCGTCTCAGTTTTTATCTAAGAAAACAGGCATGGGAAATTAATCTCCTGAAGACTCTTGACAGGGTCATGTCGAGACCCACAGACATTCCCAGCAGGTGCTCACTCTATGTCTGCATGCTGCTGTGTGTGTGTGTGTGTATGTATAGGCATATACACATTCAGTATGTATGAATGTGTTCACCATGGCTAGTTTTCAGTATGGCATTTCACAGTTGTAGTGGAGATGAAATAATTCTTATGTTAACTGGAAATTACCAATATTTTTTTAAAGTAGAAGGATAAAAATATTACAATGTACTTCAGTATATCTTTTGTTGTATTGACAGACTCTTTGTAATATCAAATGTGCTATGATATATCTTTGTTAAAACCATCTTGCAGTTTGAATAATGTCATTAAAATGTTACACACTTATCTTGTGTAGGTTACCATGTGAAACCAAAGCAGTACAATTATCAAGGCTGTCATCTGAATAAAGCTCAGACACATTGTAAATGCAAGACAGTCTTTGACTGTTGGCTAAAAGGACATCATCTGACATTGTCTAACATTTATATATCCTCCGCCTTGCTGCTACCATGCACATTTCAGTGATGACATGTCAACAAGCACCCACACATGATGAGCACACCATGTTGTGTGGGTGCATAGAGTGTCAGAAGAATACACCCCACCCTAGTTCCATCCTCTTGAGTGACAGTGTCCTGTGATTCATGCAAACAATAAAGTTCCAATTTTATAACAGGGTTCAGTTAGCTACCAAGACACTGCAGGAATTCACAAACAGTGCGGGAAGTGGTAACAATGGTACAGTGTCAACTCCTATTGCAGGTCTGGTCCACACTAATGCAGAGGTTTTCTAAACTGATATTTTTTTTCCCTCTCTTTAACTTTCACAGACCTAAACAGCCACCGGTGACCAAAAGCTTCTACTGATCTACAGTGTTTAATAACTTTTTGAACCACTAATCCTGTCAATACATTTAATAATGAATGTAAAATGCAGTTTTCAGCTTTTCAGCTGCATCAGATATGATCCATAAGGACTCTTGGAGGCCCCTTAGTTAACATGGAAACACTGTCATATTCTGTAATATTGACTCACCTTGTAGATTGACAAATCACACAGGTTGTAGACACTTGTTTTTATATTCAGTTAATGATATATTTCGTTGAAAAAGTCTCATTCCTCAGTTTTCTGTGTTCTAATATACCTTTGAATTGACTAAGTGCTTATGCGAACATCTACATGATCAGTAAATTAGATACAAGAAAATATTTGCAAAATGCATAGACTAATATTATACTTAATTGTGATAAATCACATAGGAAAGGTTAAAGGCAAAAACAAACAGAAATAGAAATAGTTCCAGGTCTATAGGGGTTTTAAAAAATTCCTGCCACACAACAAAATTGATCCACATGTAAAAATTCAAACAAAGCTTTGTCTATGGTGGTTTTTAGTCTGTAGATGATATGGATGGAGTCATATGTTGTGTAGTAGACAGAGACTTTTGCCTCTTCATGAAGTTGAACATAACCTGCAGTGTGTTTCAGGACCATGGATAGGGGCCGATCACACCAACATGGTAGAGGATTTATGGCGAATGGGCAACTCAGTTAGACTGTAAAACTTAAAACCTAATCGATTAAGATGCAGTTGAACATGTTACATTGGTGCCTGCAGGTGTACATCCGTACGAGTTGTGCGATGAATAAAACGTGGGGATAATATGTAAGAGTGGGTGATAGAGTTCTTCATTAAGTACCACGATGTACTCTCTTATAAGTGGCTGTATGGTCTGTGTGTACTCATCGTGAGGTATGCTACAGACCCCCCCTCCTGATCTGTGGATCTGTGTGTACCTCTGAATTTAGATCTGCAGGTGATATATACAGAGTGATAGGTAAGGTATACAATGTATTTATGTGCATGGGGACGTTTGCAAATTCTGAGACTACCGACAGTTCAGTTCAGGTGAAAGTTAGTGCCAGCAGTGTAGGCTATTGGTGTAAGAAAACTCTGTCACAACCTGTTTGTTATTTCAATTGGTTTTTAATCATTGTTGGGATTAACCCCCCGAGGATCAAATTAATTCAGCAAAAATAGGGATTCCCCACCCCACCCCCCAACAAATCACACCCTGCTTATAGTTAGATGCAAAATCTCTGCTTTGGAAGGTGTTTTAAATTCAACCAAAACAGTGTTTGTCAATGAGAGACCCAAATGTCAAGGAAGACGTTAGGTTTTGCTCACTATCCATATTGATGTGGACACGACCTGAGAAGCAGGATTAAGGCTTGTATCTCCCCTATTCCCCCCTAAATACGCATGCTGCTTGGATAACCACCTACATCTCCCACACTCCCTTCACACAGCTTCTCAACAGGCGTGCCAGTGCTGAGCAGTGCTTTAACCACAACAGAGCAAAGGAGGGCCAAGCGGCAACTAGGCCAGCGGGGGCACAACCTGTCAGGGAACTCTGCTGCCAAGTCTCAAATAACATTTGGAGGTAGCCTTGACTGAAAGTGACTTTCAAAGTTTACCTTAGTATTGCAAAGTCCCGTATACAAGTGGACTGGACAAAACATCCAACTTTTTACACTTTTACAAAAAAAAAACATCCATCCTCTTGATTCATCCTCTGAACTCTATAAAAGTTTTTCTGAACTGTTTGGTTTTCAAGAGGGTTATGGGACCACATGAATGTTCAGAGGACAAATAGTTTTCAAGCATTTATAGCAGCATATTTCAATTGTAATAATAAAATTGCTTTTTTTTTATTTTGTATGTATTTGAGTTTGTCTTTAGATTCAAGGCACTGACTAGTTTCAGTTTTATTTAGTTTTAGTGTTTCAGATATTACAGGGGAAAGCATTGATTTACAGAAACTGGAACTCATAGGATGAAAGAAATTCTAACCTGTGCTCTAGTGTTCAGCAAAATTGTTTGAAGTATTGTTGCACAGTCTTGTGGAAAGCTCAATGTCAGTGAACATTTGAACCATTTCCTGGTTGTGACTGAAGCTCCTGAGGTTTTTCTGTGCTGTGAGAGTGTCTCAGGTGGATTTTCATATTAGTGGGATTTTTTTCACTTTTAGCTGTTACCGTCGCCCTTCATCATGACATGTTTACTTTTGTCTAATATGGAGTCATAGTCAAAGTATTCCCATAGAGAACTGTGCCACTTTCTGCCTGGAACTTTAGCCATTTCACAAAATATTTTTTGAACTTCTTCATCCACTATGTTGCATTTCTAATAACCTATGCAGCGACTGTGGTACTGTGTCATCTTCAATCTGTGTAAATTTTGTTTTTTTGTAGCTTGAGGGGGAAACTGAAACAAAGTTCATTTTACCTGCAATTCTATTTCATTCTAGTTTGTGGCTTCTTGTACTTTTTAACACTGTCATCATAATTTTCTGTTATAGAAACATAAATTGTAGGGTAGCGCTCCCTGGACACAAGCTGGGGCCTGATCAACCCTGGCTGGGTCGCCTGAGGGAGGGGGTCTGATTGTTGAAAGACCCAAAACCCCCCTGATCCCAGGTTACATCACTGATGATGTGTCCAGGGGTACCACAAGGTGCATCTAAGAACCAAATTTAATTCTCCACGGCTTTATTTCTTTTTTAGTTTTAGTGATGATGCACTGGTTTTGACCCATGCCCCATGCTGCCAGAGTTGCAGGAAAAAAAATAAAGCACAAATTAATAGAAGGTAGAATGAATGAGCATCATTACAGTGAATTCAGTCCTTTTTGTTGGTAGTTCTGCTTCCCTTCCATACAGCAAATCTCCAAGGATGTTTCTTCACTACATCTACAGTTTATCAAATGCGCAAATTGCTGCTTTTATGATGTCTTTTTCTATCCCTGTGGCCTCTCCTTTAGAACGTGTGGAGAGTCTATCTGATTTCACTTGTAATTGCAATGGCCAGAAAACCACCACCAAGTCATCAATCAACCTCAATTCGTTGGAGGTTTGATTGAATTTCATCATTTTCTTCAGTCTGAGAGGTTCTGGAGGTCGATAAGCCTGATATTTGCAACAGTGTTAGTCAAACGAGAGAAACAAGAATGATATGAAATAAAAGCGCCACCCTAAATCTTTTATTTCCTCCACTCTTCATTTATAGCCTCTTAGAAATGTATTTTTTCTATTATGAAACCTGGTAACTTTCTCTGTGGGAAGAAAAAAATCAACAGGAAACAAATATATCCATAACAGACTCTACATTTAACGCACTGAACAGAAGCTGTGTAATTGTGAGGTAGAAATATCCACAGGTACAGGAATATCAATTTATCAACTTGCAGTGAAAACAATGTCAAAAGCAAAATAGACTATACTTTTACCTCATAACTGAGCTTGAAACTGGTATAAAATCAAAAACAGACTTATCATTTTAAACTAATTTCCTTTTCAGAGCTGATTTTTCAGTAATGTTCTACCTGTCTTTTTTTTTGTTGTTGTTTATTTAACGCCTGAATTTTAAACTCCAAACTTGCACTTGGTTTTATTTTTAGTCAGCTGTTAAACACATTGCTTTTTATTAACCCGGTGATGCAGTAGGTATTTAAACTTTAGTCTTTATTATATGAAATGATGATGTGACTGCTATTACTTTGATAAATATTTGTGATTTCCTCTTTTTTTATTTTAGAGATCTTTGGTTCTACACAAAAAAAAAACACTAAGGTGTGGGAAGAGCAAGCTAAAATGATATTTATAGAAACATAATCTCCTCTTTCATCTTCAATTTTTCACCATCAAATCAGAGCAATGTAGCACTCATCATCTTCTTAATTAGCTGTCACAATATGGCCAAGAGGAGTTCCAGAAAAGATGCTTCCCTTGACGCAGGACAATAGAGGAAATAGAAAGGCTGGTTTCTAGGATATTTTACCAGCGTTTTCCTTTATAGCTTCTTTTAAGGCCATGGTCCTCTTGGGTGCTAGCTGTATCTATCCTAAGTGGAAATGGAAGAGGCAAAGAGGTGAGGCTTCACTGGACACACAATACATCATATGTGACAGATGTCTGGACATGTCCCAGTGCCAATATGCTCTTCTTCAGTAAGCCGTCCTGGCAGCCCAGAACAAGCATATAATCAGACAGAACCTAGATATCTGTAATTATTGTCAAAGTAATTCCAAACAGATGCAAATGTATGTAACTAAATAACAAGGGACTCAAAGTATCATATTAATCATATGTGTATATTCTGCTTTTGTGAGCAGAGAATGAAGCTCTGATTGCAGTTTGGATAAAAAGTGAGAAATTCAGTTGTTTTCCTTCCCATCGTCACTTTCTTTTACAGTTTGATACCACAGTTTTTTTTAACCCCTGGCCAACTCCTGGCCGAAGGGGTATTGTAAACACTTTGTTTTCTGTCCATCAGTCTGTCCATTCAACGACATAATCACATTATCTGAAGAATGCATTGAGATATCTGCACCAAATTTAGACTGCGGATGCATCTTGGCATTGAAAATAGGTCACCTTGACCTACTGTTTCAAGGTTGAATGGCCTTGTGCAGTTATGATATCTGAGTACTTTCAAATATAAATATGCATGTAATAATTTTTACACAAAGACAATCTAATCTAAATTATAGTTCAGTAACTTTCAACAGAATCTTACACCATATTTGGCTGAGGGGAATTAAAAGTGCAGCATGTTATGTTATATAGTGATCGTATTTTTAACTTTATTTTTAATTTGGTGCAAATAGGTATACAACTAAGACGACATTACCTGCATTTGTATTTTAGTTATATTTCATTGGTGATGGCAACTAAACTAAATGACAAATAAATCAATGTGATTCACATATTTTAATCGGCCACTTTGTGCTTATGACAAGCCTCTGTTTTATTTGAATAATAAATACAGAGCATGAATCCCTTTTATCTTATGGGCCCTACACTTTTTGTATATTTCATTTACATACTTATATATGCATGTACAGTATGTGTCACCCAACTGAATGTACCAACAATAAAATAAATTAAACCAATGAACTGCCTTTCAGATTTTGCATATTATATCTGACCAATTCTATCTTATTGTGGCCTTTACAACTAGGATCAAGACATTCTACAATGATTCAATCCTTAGTCAGTATATTTAAGGACAAAATAAGTAGCATTTTTCTTAACAAAAAAACAAAAAAAAAAACCCACATAGCCTTGCATAATAATCCTCCTCAGTCACCACTTCTGACCCCGTCAGTGTGTGGTGGTGTATTTACCTGCAAAGACCATGGCCTCTCCCTGTTTTTCATTATTTACCTCTTGTTTTGCTCTATTTGGAGCAGTTCTGCATGGGAACCTTTGGACAGTGAATTTGTACTTCCAGCTACAGTTTTTGCATGTAGAAAACTGGTGCAAATGAGATAAAAATATAACCTGTCATTCACAAAGGATGCTCAAAAGGTTGCAATCAGCGTAAACTGCAATGCCAAGCAGATATCAACAATGGTGCACCCCTGTCATTTCCATGGATATAAATTCGGGAATATTCATATCACATTTTTTCCCATAATTAAAAGTCTTTCATATATTAGATCGGTACAATGGCTTACTGTTTGTATTCATTTTACAGTTAAATGCTAATTGGAAAACTGTAAATATTTGTTTCACTGTCGATCAAAAGTCTGCCTAGCCACTTCCACATTAATGATTTCTCTAACAAAACTGTTCCAGTGCCTCAGACAGTACAAGTGTAGCCTCAGGTGTTGCAGCTGAATGGTTAAAGTATGTTATCTCACTATAAAGAAACATTACCATGCAGTAGTTATTTCATTGAGTCTGTTCCAGAAAACCTTTCATCATCTGAAGATGGGCAATATCTATGGTATTAACTGTGATAAATGTGGGCTGTGGTAATGCGGTGTATGCATTTCTTGCATATTGTAGTGTATGAATGTAACTTCTGAGAGAAGCTACTGTAAAGTAAGACGAGAACTTTATTTTAAAACCTGCAGAAGTGCTGAGTGAGTCCATTGACACACAGTAGTGGAGATCTCATTAGTAACAATTACTGATGAAACATTAACAGAAAATTATGCACAAGCACCCTGTTCATAAACACTTAAAACTTACATGCACACACAGAAATACACAAATTCTACAAATACAACAAAAATATAGGCACACATCTTACTGCTTTGTGTGATAAAAAGGTTAGCCCTGTTTCTAATTGTGACACTAATTCATTATGAGAGAGAATTAGAGTCTGGCCTCTGCTGCTGCCCAAACTCCAATCAGGCTGTAAATGAGGCAGAAAAAAATGGGCTGAAACGTTAATAGAGACTCTTCAGACATGTGAATTCCAGCACCTGCACATCAGCAATCCACAGGACATCAACAACTACCATAGGAGACTATTCCTCTGAACAGACTCACATTATGCATTATATATATAAAACTCCTCTAATTAGTTGGTTGATTCCTATGACAACTATGACTAATAATACATATGCAAACCCATTATGTATCACATATTTTAGTCAGGATATGTCTTAAATCTAGTAGTAGCAGAGCAAAGGGGTCGCTAAAGCTTTGCCTGAAGAAGTGCTGTTTACACACATACATATTAGTTAGGGCAAAAAAGTCACTTGTACAAAAATACTGTACTTGTTTTGCACCATGTAATCATGCCAATGTTTAAGTAGTTTTGTATTTACTTAATGTGTGTATTTCCAGTTCATGGAATACCAGATAAATGCGTTTGTGTGGGTCCTGAAACCTTTACCAAACAGGTGATTTAAAGCCGTGCTTTCATTGGAAGTCTGTGGTTTAATGATGAGACACTCCTGTTTTCACTGGCAGTTTGTTACCCCACCCGCCGAAGGGGAGGATAGGGGTATTGTTTTTGGTTTGGTTTGTTTCTTTAACACTTTGGCAGCAAAAGTATTGCTTTAGTTCATATCAAATTGGTTTATACATTGCCAGTGACCCAGAATAGATGTCATCACATTTTGGGAAAGGTAGGTCAAAGGTCAAATGTTTTGTGATTTTTAAAAATCTTCTCATTTACTTATAGTGGGCAAAATACGTATGCGGTTTGTTGTGCCTGGCACCACTTGTTGGAATTGTTTTCATGTTTGTTCTTGTGTGATTAGACTAAATTTTCACTGGGTTGCCAAATAGCACTGTTAACAGTGTTCTGTCTTGTAAGTGTAACTGTGTTTTAATGGAGCAACACAAGTGCACAGGAATTTAACCGAAACACACATAAAACATAGTCATGCTATAGGTACTGTGAGGTATCTCTAGATAGGACAAATATGCAGTGGACTGGGCTTTCATCAGGGAAATCTCTGACTTGTATATACTATATATACAGTACTGTGCATAAGTCTTAGACCACCTTCAGCTTTGTTGTTTTTGCAGGGTTGTATCTCTCAATGTCTTTTCTTTAGATACAACAAAAAAATACAGGAAATATGTGCACAGCCTTAAAAGACACACAAAAAGCAAAACTAAATGTCTTCTAAAGGTTAAAGTCACTATTTATTGTGACCCCTGACCCCATGATAAGAAGCAGCACAAACAGTTAGAAACATCTGACGTGTTGAATGAAACCTGGTATAAAACACCAGAAAATGAATGCAATTAATCTCATATTGTTTGAACAAAAGGTGTCCCAAAAAATTGACATAATTTGAGATGTCCATGTCAGAGTGACTACATGGTCAGGAGAAATTATATTTAATATGATTTATTTTATTTTATTCTACAAATTTCAAATGAAAAAATCTTGAGGATGGTAATTTTATAATGTTCCAAAGTTTTTACAAATGTTCAATGTGTGTGCCGCTTGTGACGCAACACACATCAACTCGGTAGTGGAGTTCCTTTCACACTCGCTGCAGCATGTGGTGTGTAACATTCTCCAGAGCCTCTGTGACTCTTCTCTGGAGTTCCTCTACATATGTGGGAAATGGTGGGATATAGACAGGTCCTTTCATGTAACCCCACAGAAAGAAATCGCACGGTGTTAGGTCAGGTGAGCATGGGGGCCATTTCAATAGCACGTTGTTTCCATCATTAGCACGTCCAATCCATTTTCCTGGCAGAATATCATACAAATTTCAGACAATTGTACAAATTCTCAAACAAATTATTAGGTGATGTCAATTTTTTGGGACACTGTATGTATATGTGTGTGTGTGTGTATGTGTATGTGTGTGTGTGTATGTATATATATATACACACACACAGTTAAGAAAACACTAAAATGCTCAGCACACAGGTTAATATGTGATGTCTTCACACTCGCTTGTGGCCTCCCAGTCTTCTTTAGCTCCAGTCATCACTACTGGTAACAGCTGCCACTTTGTAAAATTTCTTACTTTTTGTTCCTAAATAAATGCAGCCCAGCAAATAAGAAAGAGGGTTGTGATCAAGCAAAAAATAAATTGAAGAGTGAGCAGTATTAGCAAGAATAAAGGCTTTGAAATAGATAAATAAAATGTTTTTTGTTTTTTTGTTTTTGTTTTTTTTTCTGATTATTTCACAACAGTCATGTTCTAAAACACAAGTAAACGTGCCTTCTCCTTCACACAACTCTGTGGGAATGTCCTGAGGGAATACAGCCAAAGAACAGGCTTCATCCTGTGTGCTGAGACCATCTGTATTCATATAATGTTGTGTTAATCAGATGACAGATTCAGAGGTTTCTGTGAGAGCTTAGCCCAGAGTTTTGCTTTCCAACAGACCTGCGTCACATTAAGCACACACAGAGAATGAATTGCACTGAAACACTAGAAATTCCAATCCCAAATGAGCAAATTACACTCTGGTGCAATACTTTATGGGTGTGTTTGTCCTGGCATATGATTAGCACAAAATCTTTTGCGAATGGGTCCTTTACATCGAGGTCATTGCGAGCTACACAATACTACACAATTCCCTGTGCAATTAAGGCACAATCTGTTCTATGTGCATTTGGGGGTGCTAAATGTTTAAAACACACTTTTGCTTTTTCAAAATTAAAATATTACTCATTATATATATTGGTGAGTAAAACTAATAGCATAACTTAAAACATATGCTCTTGAAAAGTGTTATTGTCAAATGGCGGGTTGTTGTCATGGAAGTGATATACAGGTCATACTAAGCTTATTGTTTACTCTGCACTGAACCATAACATGGCAAGGCCTATGACTGCTATAAGTAGTATTTTTCTAATTACAAAACTAGGCCAACCAAAAAGGAGTTGTTGTCATTACTTGAAGTCCAAAGCTAATTCCCTTGGTTATAGTCAGTTATCCATACTTAATTCAGTTTCTAATCTGCTCATTGAATCCAAATCCTTATAAATCCCTTCTAAAATCTATTTAGGTTTACATCTTTAATGAAAGCCATGGATAATATCATACAAGAACAAAAATTGTATGTAATTGTCTTCCAAGAATTAAAGCAGTACTTTTCCAGCTACATTACTTTTTTTTTTATTTAGATTTTTATTTAGACTTTTTTTCCACACAGATGTAAATTGCTATGATTTCAGATATACTTTTATGATTCATGAGTATAAAACCCTTTAATCTGTAAAAAATATGCATTCCCACAAAACACTTTTCCAATTTAATTCAGGAAATAAGGCTGTTTTCAATGTTCATTGTAATGGCACCAAACTGGCAGTTGATTGTAAGTTGATAGAGATGTGACAGTAAGAGTCAAGTAATACAATAAGTGGTTTTACTGCAGATAAAAATAACTCATTGAGTTTATAACCTCTCATGCAGCAGTGAAAAGAGGTGAAGATAACAAAATCAGCATGATTCAAAGCACTCATCCTTATTTTTTACTTTTCAATTACATGTTTTTTGGAAATGGCATCACTTCTGGACCCCTGTACTTTCCAATACACTGATACACTGATATTAGTTAGTGACATGCAGAAGAGGATATGTATATACTGTGTAATTACTCTTTGCCTTGCTTTAGGGCCAGCAGGCAATTCAATCACAGCCTTGTTAGAGTTATATGAATATATATTCATCCTAACTTGCAGGAAATACTTCATTCACTGAAAATAGATGTGGGCAAGACATGTCTAAATGGAAATGTTATTGAATGATTGATATATCCCCACTGGAATATTCAATCACATATTTTGGTTAATGAAAATGGACAGAGTAGAAATGGGGTAGGTGTAAGAGGTAGTCATGGTGGCTTATTTTATATCATATGGCTGAAAGTATTTAATATCAACACTGACGACATGTGAGTATCGGTTTCAATGCCACATGATGCCATTATCAATATCTGCAAAGTGTAGGTTGTGCTTTGCTAGAATTATTGCCATATAAATAACACAAATCATTTGATGTACATCCAGTGTGATGGTAGAATTGGAAATGAATCACCACAACTTGCATAGAGTTGGTGCAGTAACATCCATATGTTTAGTCTCTGCGTGTATGCCTCTGCATATTTTAAATACTCTGATGCCATATTTGTACAAATGGCTTTAGCCCAGCAAGGTTCCATCTTCCTTTTTACACAGTAATATAAGAACAGTTACCTCCAGCTGAACAGTACAGAGGTAGCTTTATTGGCTATTAGGATCTGACCAAGAGGCTTCTTGGAATATTGATGTGTCTAACGTCTAGAAATTAACTCAATGACTGTGTTTACATGCACATCAGTACTGTATATGTTTCTTCAGTTTTCGGAAGTTTCTTTGTTTTTGTGCATGTGAATATCATATACTACATGGACAAAAGTATTGGGACACATTGAATTTCGGTATTTCTTTTCTAACAGGGTCTGGGCTACAAAAAAACAATGACAAATGTCATAATTCAGTATTATATTGTGATCAATTTCATCACATTGGATAATTTTGTTTAAATTATTATCTTTGCTTCCAAAATACCTTAGAGATGGTTTTTACTTAATTTCTCTGAACATTGATTTTGTTTTTTATCTATGACTTTAAATGTTCTAGCTCTACATTTTTTTTTAAATATTTTTCATGCTCTGACTGTAAATAATAATTTTCTACCACAACTAACCATCTACTTTAACATCTCACTTAGGAAGACAAATGTCCCATTAAATATTAAGGAAATATTGATGTTAATAAACAATATAGACAAAAACAACCCGTTTTAATTCCTGCTTAATTTATTGCATCTATAACTAGTTCTGTCATGACATGTGCACATATAAGATCAAGACTTTCAATGAACATTTCTCTGAGTATGACACAATTGTTTATCAGCAGCAGTGGTTGTAGTAAAAACTGAAAATATGTCCAAACTACGAGCCAGTTACCTAAAATGTTCAGTTGTTGGTTGAACAGGACAGACAAGCACAGCCAACAACCTGGAGGGGGTGGGGCATGAAGTGGCTCATTTGCATTTAAAGGAGCCAGTGCTCAAAACGACGTAATCAAAGCTAAAGGTGGTCCAAAAAATATTAGTGTCTGACCTTTTTTGTTTGGCCAGTGTGTATCTCCGCCTTATTTCAGTTTCTGTCTGTCTTCAGTACCCTCTCAGTTTGTTCACATTTCACAAAACATTCAGCAGTAATCTATGGAAAAAGTCACAAATATATGTTTGTCGTAGTGGGTTGATGGGTCAGTCATTGACTCGTATCATAATATCAAAACGCTTGATTGAAGATGTTATGTCATTATTGGTCAGACTTTACTCTTTGTCTTTAATTGGCTTCTTACAGCTAAAGTAGAACACAGATGTATAGCTTAAGTGGTTTAATTAACATAATGACAGTATCATGAAACATGCTCTTGGACCACCTTTTTTCTTTGCCATTTATTTTCATTCTATTTGCTGTTATGTGGCTAGAATAGAAAGTGGGACTGAAGAATTCTGTTTGCCTCTTGCTTTACTCCTTTCTGCTAACACCATCGTGAAAACTGTAGCCGTCCCGTTAAAGTTTTAAGTGTTTTCTGGCAATACTCAATGCACCATTTCACAAGGAAAGATCAACACACATAGAAAATTGCACAGCCCACAGTCTATATTTTACCCAAGCTAAGGTCATAACTTAGTTCAGCGCTGTTATGTAACTGGTTCAGGCCACGGAGCAATGCTCATAATTAACTGGTCAGTCTTATTCTGAACTCTGAACATCTCCCTCCGTCAAGATTTTTTGGTTTGAGATCCAGATACAAATGGAGAACATGGTGTTACCCAAAGTGACTTCAGTCTGCATAACAAGGTGATGACTTTATGACTTGGGAGGGCCTTTAACTTCCTCTAAAACGAAGCCAAAAAGTTTTCAGATTCTTGTCACGATAACCATAGTTGCCTATAATATTTTGTTTGCTTTGTTATTTTGATATTAACTTAAAGGCTTCAATCTTTTTCTATTAAAAATTGTATATGATTATGTTATAAATTATGATCATCCAATGCAACAATAGGAGAACTGTTACACTGCCTATGAACTAAATAATATGAACAGGCTCCAATATGCAGTTTGTGTCATTGATGAATGGAATAGTAAAACCCAAGCTCCCATATATGGTCTTATATCAGTTTGAAAGAGTAATAAATGAAATGTTTTTGTGTCTGACTCAGCATTTTGGTGATAAATGCTTACTTGGACCAAAGACAGATATTCTCATAAACTTCTACTTAACACATTATATCCTAAAAAGTTGATGTTATCAGCACTAAAACACTTAAATCATGACTTTTACACTGAGATGCTGTATTTTTGATTTAAGAAATCATAACCAACAATTCAGTAATCTCATTCTGCCTCAGATATCGCTTACAACTAACAAGTGTGTGTGCTCACATGCAGCTAAGTAGCGTTTAATAAAGACCAGATAATTCAAGCATAACTCCTGTCAAAAGTCTGTCTCTGGATGACTGGCCTGTTTCATTATCACTTAATTTGTGTGTTTGCCATTACCCACAGTTTATCATCATGGGAATACCATGCCTACAGTCATAACTAGTCAGTTATTAGTTGAGATAACAGTGTCACAACAAGGACACTTAGCCAAAGCCAACGCAAGAGAACAATGCAACCCTTCGGACCTGGATCCACTGTGGGTAACATCATACAAAGATCTAAATGATGAAACCAGCTGTGCTAACAGATGTTCCTCTGGAATCTTATTTTTCATGAAGGGAACTACATTATGTGGATACCAGAGGGGATCTGTTTGTGTATGTAAGAATAATTACTGCATTCTCGGAGCCTGCTCTTCCAAGTCCAAGTTGTCTTCCAGACTAATCAATTCAAGTAGCGTAATTGTTTTATTAATTATTGATAATAATCAGCCCAGCAATTATGATAACACAGCCGGTTCATGCACACTTAATTGTATCCACAGTTTATTGGTGTCATCAAGGGTTCTTTGTTCCAACCTGGATAATTTCACAGTTTTTTTTTTTTTTTTCACCAGGGCAATTTTCTGCATGTGTTTATAAAAACCTTCCCAACCCAGGAGAATTTCACTGAGGAGAAAAAAAAAAAGTTTAAATGCCACATTTTTTTTTCACACACTTTGTGGAAAGCTGGCATTTGGAAAACAAGAGTTTCTCAACAGACATCAGTGTCCTCCAAAATAGGGCACTGTATTAGAGCGGTGCTTTAACACAGGAAATATGTAACAAATATGTCAAGGCATTTTAGGGATCAGAAAAATGATGATTTAGATCCATTTTGAATGAGTGATTTACAACCCCATTCTCTTTGTTAGAATTTTTATGCTTTAACATACTCGCTTATTAATTTATGACTGCAGTTTTCATGTAGCACAATGAAAGGCGCCGCTACCCTGTTGTGGTAATCTACTGGTAAACATCTATAGATCAGAGAAAATCGAAAAAACTCAATCGAAGCTATAAAGGTTACACCTATTCTTTACATGTGGCAGATGGAAATGTACATCCAGACAGGAATCTACAGAGACAAGTCGGCTGAGCAGAGGCTATTCCCAAGGTGTGTTGTTTACTTGAGGTTGAGCTGCAGCAGCTGAGCTTTGTTCATAAAATTACTCAAAATAGCCAATTATCCATCTTTAGCAGTGTATAGAACCATCTCTAAACCCCTAAGGATGCCTGTAGTCCTGACACTGACAGAAACAACTCATGTCACACAGTCTAAATATAGCTTTTTATCCTTCCATTTTCTGTCTCACTTTGAGTGCTCTGTCTGATATGGTCTGTGTGTCTTTATATCTGTTTGCCTCTACATCTGTCAGTCTGTTTTATGTCTAGATGTCTGTCAAATTAAAGACGAAAAGGTAATGCGTGAGCCTTGACTCTTAACAGATAGTAGCTACAGAATGTAACCGTCAACACAAATTGCCTATATGGTCCAGCAAAATTACAGTAATTAGTGTTTTTTGTGAAGAAAATAGCTTTTTATATTGCTTTCTGTTTTGCCAAGGCTGTAATTTGTTAAGAACAAAAATGACTGGACACTGTGGGATTGAATGAAACACAAATGGCGATGTCCAATGTTTGTCTGAGATTATGGGTAGGAAAGTGACGATCAGCCATCTTTAATGTCCAGCATACAGTCCTTTTTAAATTGGGGGGGGCATGTGACTCAAAGTACAAAGGAAAATATACGGACTTATCTTGAACAGCAACATTAAACATATAAAACATCTAATACCTTAACACCTCAAGGAATTAGATGTGTGAATTAGGGGTGGAAAAAACACCTGATATGTAGAAGTATCTACAGAGACTTACACGGCAGCAGTATTTTATATCTTCAGTGAGAATAGAAGCACTGATACATATAAGTGACACAATAGGGCAAGCATGGGTAGCATTTCCTCTCATGTCTAATTGGTTAAATAATAGATCGACTTGGCTGTATTTGAATGGAAAGTTCACCCCAGGACAAAGATCTTAATAAATATTTAAATTAGGGATATCATTTTTATAGAAAGCGTTGCTAAAGGTTCTACTGTGGTGTTCACTGAAATTATGCATTAGCATAACTCCAAGCCTTTAATTTTATCATTTATTGAATTTTAATGTCTGAGACAACTGTTTTTTACACACCTTCGGTCTCTAAGTTTGCATTTGATTATATTTCTTACATCTCCTCTTGGTGTAGATTTTTACTTCTGACAGTTTGATCAGTTGCGTGTAATTTGTTTGTGCTTCTGTCTGCCAGCATAATTAAATTTGTAGAGGGTAGTACACAGGCCAAAGATGGAAATTTAAATAAGTGGGAGCTCTGTTTCCTTAGAGGTTTGTGCTTGCAGAATATAGTTTTGGTCTGACAATGTAACAGATCCAGTTAAACACTAGTTGGGTAAAACAGAAAATTCATTAATCGCTTGTCAATTGATTTGTTGCATTTCTATGAACAAAACAGTTCTATTTTAAAGTGTCACCTTAATCTCTAGAGAAGAGTGATGGGTATTTTGTGATGTCTCGCATTTAGTTAAATAAAATGAACAGGTTCACTGATAATATTAATTTATGTGAAGACAGTTTAAAGCATCAAAACATATTCACATAAATTAAAATCATCCTCACAATGATAGCGCTTCTGAAATAGTCTAACAAGGAATTTCTAATAGTAGTGAGGAATATTTAAACTGAAGAGAATGGAACATTTTGTCTTGCAAGTGATAGCAAGGAGAATAGCATGAATTCAGAGACACTCACTTCTAATGGTCCCGGATGAATTTTAAGGTGGCATCAGATTCTTTAGACTACATATCGAGGAAATGTGATGGATGGCCCTAGAGAGGCAGACAGGGGAATTAAAGGAAACAGAGACATACAGCATGTTGAAATTAAGATGAAAATTGGGACAAAAAGCAGAAACAGGCTGGGTGGATTGGACAGGGTGGTGATAGAATTCCACTGGGCAACCTTCTAATTAGTTCTGCTAGCCTGGGACAGTGCATTGCCATTGGCCTCATAGCATACAGAGTTCCTGCAAGGCCTCTAATAGAATGATTGACCGCTCTGGTAAAGAAACTGATGATAGCTATCATAAGTGTAGCACTTGCATTTAATTACCCTGGGGTTTACAATGCATGATAAATACCCACTTGTATGAAGATCGATAATTAGCATTCACAGTTTGGAATATGAACTATTACCTCCTAGTGTGATACAATGAGTCACCCACAGTAGCACACAGAACACATGGACTCCCTATCCATAGGCTCGCATCCTAGTATAAAAACAATTTTGTAATTAATCCATCTATCTTGTTCACATGTACACAGACCGTTCATCATTGTTATTAATATTAAAAACGTGTTGCAATAATACTTAAATGGAAGAAAACAATTCAGAAGAAATACATAGTGGAATAAATGCATTGTTTCTTGGCATGCAATCATTTTGTTTCATGAGGTGGTGAGTGATCATTCCATTCCACCACAGGGAAACAAAACAGGAGTGTGGCTACCACTAGCTTCCTTTGTGCTGCTCCTTAATTGGCCAGCAAGGGAAATCAGCCATTGAAATGGTGTCACAGAGAATGTGTGCTACCCAATGAGCGAGTGGTAAGGGGAACATGTCAGAGGCTGGCATTAGCAGCATCTTTAAAAGCTTTTTTTTTTTTTGTTACAGGTAAGTATATGCAGGTAAAGGGAAGAAAATTAAACAAGGTGAAAGAATACTCTGCCTCAGTTGCCTAACATAGAATTATCACAGCATAAGGGTTATGGATAATAATAATATGATGATGATAATGGTGTGATGGGCGGTTTGTATTTTGTTCTTGTCACTGGTTTCTTTGTTTTTTTCTGCCAATACCTGAATTACAACATCAGAGCAGACATAAACCGGTACAATCACTTGATCATAAACACAATCAAAGAGGCCAGGCTTAGTGTCAGTTATTGTTAACGTGAATCTTACAAACGTGTGGTAAATGTCAAAGTAAGTTGCTTTAATTATCCCGATGATGTTGTGAATTTACCCGCAGTCACTCCAGACTGTTTCTCTCATATGATATGGCCTCATTAATTCAGATTATATTCGCACCTCTCAGGGCTGTTTTCACACATCTTTTTCTTTTTTGCTTCCTCCTATCTTTTTTCTTCTTTTGACAGATCACAAGAATGGACAAAAACAATCTCTGTGAGATTGAATGTGGAACTGTGCAAGTTGAACACCGTTCCCTTTGCAAGAGGTGTTGATTGTTTTTACAAAAATAGTGGAAAATCAAACCAGTAGGTCTGTAAGTTAGTGAATACATATAAAGCAGAAATGAAGTGCTTTGCTGTATTCTGTTGAAAATATGTTATCATAGAAGATAACACATCAGTACATGAGAATGTCCCGGCTTTGATACCAAATGAAAAAACAAATAGTACGTGCTTTTTGGATGCTTGGTGACGTGAGACTGAGACAACCCCTTCTCACATGCATCCAAGAAGGAGATCAATATCAATTTAGTTCCTGTGTTTAAAAAGGTAGATTACATGTTTAACCCAACTTAGCCCAGAGACTGTAACCAGCAGAAATCACTTAACCTTTGTCAGCACTCCCAACACTTAGCTGCCTTGTAGTCATTTTGTAGTGTAATTAAGGTCCAAACTAAATTTCCCTACTTCCCTGTTACCATGGAGTAAATGCACATCAGGTTTCTCTACAATTTGACATGATATAAAACTAAATTAAATAAACATTTTTCTGATTGTTCCCTACATATCACAAGACATTTGCAGAGTATTTTAATTACGGACCGGACTGCTACATGTTGCCGACACAGGAAATTATACTTTACTTTTGGCGTCCTTCTATTTATCATCGAAGGTTATTAGCAGTAGTGGTAGCTGTAGTAGATTTGGGGAATCTTGGCCTAATTGTTCAGAAGCTTCTATGTGTAAACTGTTGATTCTGCTGGACACAGCATTGTAGTTGCTGTGGAAAACACTATAATCAGCTCTGGCCACACTCCCTAACTTTACTCTCATTAAAGTTGGCAAGTGACATTTAAGTACTCCACCAGGGACTTCACAATGGAAATAAATGGCAACTTCAGTGTTAGAATTATAATGGCCTTCTTATTATACTTTTAATGACCCAATCTAGTTTTCAAAGTCACCTCCTCAGGAATAGGTAGGCCTCTCTGCTACTACAAGCTTCCTTTTTCTTCTTATTGGCTAATAGGGAGCAAATGATGTCAACTATGCTGTAGAGGGATTCTAGGAAGGGAGCAGAGGAAAAGGCTAAACGCTCAATCATTTACTTTAACTCCTCCGCTTTCCCTACATCCAAACTGGCTTCATGCAGGCCCATTTAGATATTTTCATGCTACATTTCATACAGGGGTCTTGCTAATCCCCAGGCCCAACTAATGAGGAGGTAATGAAAAGTTAATCCACATAGCTCAACTTCACCTAGCCTTTAGCTAATGCTGCTTTTAACTCCAGCACTCATTAACTTTTAAAACATGAGCTATTAACAACAGGTTGTAGACTACCCATCGGCTGGCCTCCCAAGCACTCTGCGATCCAACCACTCACTGTGCCTGAACTTTAAAGCACAATTAGAGGAAAGAGAAAAATTCTTGACCAACTAATTAGGATACAGTTTGGATTTTCTGGAGCTCAGCTGTCACTGTATTGATTCCTCTTCAGGATTGTTTTGCCCTTGAACCGGTTAAATCAGGGACATCCATTTAACTGACAGAACATACATATAATGATGCTCAGGTGCATTTTGACTTCACCGTATCTCAATATCTGCCCGGTAAATAGCTTTAAAATATACAGTGTATTTATTTTTACCTGCAGATTTATTAAAATGTTCACAGGAGCCAAACATATTGATTCGTCTTGTACACACTCCATTTTCATTAAGGAAATTATGAATAATTTAAGAGGATGATTAAAAATGAATCACAACCAACACACATCATAAGCTTTAGGGGGGAGGTCTAGGTATTTGAAACAGACACCGCCACCTCCCACCTCTCCCCAGGATTCAATGTTGCCTTCAATAAGCACAGCCACCGTTGTCTCCTTGCCTCTATATGACAGCACAAGGCCATAAAACATGTCTGACTGAACCAACGATAAATAGTGATTTGATTACAAACGGTTAATGTAAGGGCAAACAAGTGCGTAAATTTTGCATTCCTGGAGCTTTCCTGACAGCTCTCAACTGATTACCAATTCATCATTTTTGTGCTGTGGTGACAGATAGTTCTACAGCACTGTTGCTCTGGAGAATGAAAATGAGGTTAATGAATGTGGATTAGGCTAATTCCTCTGTCCTTGCCAGACCGCAGGCCTATAAAATACCCATATATACAGACCTGCATGGATGAGATGGTTTGTAGCAGAATGGAAATGCTCATTGTCCTCATGGGACATTGATCCAGAATAAAAGCACATGCTGCTGTCTTCTTCCTCAGTAATTGAGGTAATGTCTTTCAGAGGTTTAAAGAGTTGAAAGGCACCAGTTCTATAAACATCATGCATAAATGTATGGTTTCACATTAATATTCAGGTACATTAGGTAAGATTTAGGGACATCTAAACTAAAGACACTTTCATCAATTGCATTTTTATTAATGTACAATCACATAAAAATAAGAACATTTATCATTATGCTAGAATGAGTTATTTTTGTCTGCAAAGAAAGAGGGTTACAGTTCATGGAGTCAGACATGCTGTAGCAAAATATTACCAAAAATGCTCAAAAAGTGGCATCTTTTAGTACTTTTTATATTTTGTCACAGGTGATATCTATCATAATGGTGCGTTATGATCACCTCCTATATCAATCTATGGAAGTCAGTCATCCTTTCATTCATTTTCTGTAATTCTTTCGAGGGTTGCAGAGTTGCCAGACAAGGAAAAAATGAGATAGCCTATTCCAGCTACCGCAATGATGGCTAGGATAGACGTACTGCTAGTTCATCGCAGGGCTGATGAAACGCAGTTTATCCATCCATCCATCCATCCATCCATCCAGGAACTCACCACTAGATGTCACTAAATATATCAAACTAAAGGCAAGTTGTATTGCATGGTAATTTTTTTTCTGTAACTGATGGCAAGCAGGAACTGAAATAATATACTATGCTTCTCTGTCATACATCATTTTAAATGGAATAAGGGGAGAAAACTCTCTGGGTTGTTTGGCTGGTTTTCATTTCTCTGCACCAATCACAACCATCAAAGTCGATGCTAGTGCTAGGACACATGAGCAAAATTGTGTTGAGAAATATTGTTTTGGTGGAACATTTATAGTTTTTAGGATTAATATGACACAAGAAGCAAAAAAAGCAATGTATGTCTTTACAAAAGTTTTCAATTTTCACATAGTAAAGCAGAATTTGAAATCAGAATCACACAGATAGTCAATGGGAGAAGAATGCAGACTTAAATAGGCACTTGATTGATTGATTGAAGTACATCCTGTCAACCGAGCTTAGATAATCAGTACAGCAAATTTACAAAAATGGAGCAGAGAGGCTCTGCTGTTCCCACATTCTTCCACCCTCTAACTTTATGAATTATTGCAACACAGTGTATAAAGATATGGCAAATAAAAAGTTAAATCTAAAATAAGTTCAAAAACAAATAAATAAAAAAAGATGTCTTAGATGTCAAATCCTATTGAATTGGTGGTATTTCCAGACTGTTACAGAAAGAAAAATCACTTACTGAATCACTGAAATTCACCCCCCTCCCCCCATAAGAATCATCTTCTTTTCTTCTCAGGGGGCTGCCGATTATCTGTTGTCACACTCACAGCTACAGTATTCCAGTCCCTATTACACTGTAGACATCTGTCTGGATGGGGAGAGATAGTATTTGATGCATTCCCTCATGATTTAAGACAGATTCAGCGACTAATTTATGGGCTTGCTTTGTAATTGCATAGGCACGCTTGCGCATACAAAATCTACCAATGAGTAATAGCTGGTGTGCACCGCCACGTTGTTACTGCCAGGCAGTCAATTTTACATAGTTAGACATCAATTTATGGATCTTTACCTTGACCATGTGTATGGTGATGACTTCAGTGTCTACAAGATGATCTTTCCTTCAGCCTATTAACCTATGTTAATGAAAACAAAATGCAAAATCTGGCCCCTATGTATTTTAGACCAGGAAGTTTTCATTTTAATTGGCTGGGCTACAGATTAACTTTATATTACATTGCTAATTACAGTGATTAATAGTTATTATTAATTGTATTCATTAATCACCACAAATTGAAAACTACTTATCTCTTCACTAACAGACACTTGTACATTGCATTAATGATTATTAAGCAGAACTAACCTGGAATTATCAAATCTGTGGTTCTACTCAGCTCTTGATATTTTACTATCTTATCCTGTTGATTTAACTCACTGATCTTAGAGTCATAAAATATTAAATATGAATGATAAAATGTCAAAGAGCAGACTCATATTGAAAAGCAGAAACTTTCCTCTAATATAACAGGGGGCAGTGATATAGTCTGTGCTAATGGATTTCCTTTATACTTAGTTCAAACTCTAGAGGGAAAGAGCAACCAGTTGGCCCATGAATCAAGATCTGCTGAATCTCAATTTCACACTTATAAAATTAGCAGAGTCTTAAAAGACGACAGAGACATGATTCAGCAGAATCTGGCTTTGACGATTGGGAAAGAAGTTGGACGAAGACCAGAAGCATGACAGGCAGCTTGCAATATGTGAACCATTTCTGAACCAAGTTATGAAACTGAACAGTACATGTAGTTCAGTATTGCATTATGTAGCAATCTTATGTTAAAGGATTTATTATTACTTTGGGACAGGGCCAAACTGAAAAAAAAAGACAAGCAAACCAAGATAGACTGTAAAGTGTTAGGATCAACCCTAAAGCAGAGTGTCATTTATGCGAGGAAGCAGCAAATAGGACAAAGCAGTTAGTATTTATAATATAAACATCAGGGATCTCTTCAGTTTGTTGATTTTTTTTGGCTAAATAATGTCATTATTAAGGGTCATGAGCAATTTTTAAAGCATCTGTCAGTGCAGTAGCCGGAGCGCCGCTATATAAACAGGGCTGATTGGAGGAGCATGATCTCTATGGTTAATGTAGACGCCACAGGGAAGGAAATACCAAAGGGCTAACGGAACAGAGTTTGCCTCACACTCCATGATTAATTAATTATCATTTTCTGCTTGATGGCTCTCTGAGGGCCATGGTGCTTTGCTGCTGATGCACTGTCAGCATTTGAAGCTTATTACTGTGCCAACCCATGTAAACCATATACTCCACTCTCTGTTACTTCAAATTACAGAGCCATAATTTCATAGTGAAACTGTAATTGGCACATTCATTACACTCTATATTGAGACAATTCATAAAACATATGCAATTACAGCAACTGTTCACACGTTATGGTGAACTGGTTATTTAATGAGGAGAAATTCCATTTGATGCTTTCTTCATCTTTCTATATATGGGTTTTTATCACTTATTGCTCATGTCTTGACAGAGCCTCTCTAAAGACAGGGCTTAAGAATATTCCCATAACTATACTTTGAAGAGAGCAATTAATTTAGCGCAAAAATAATTTCGAGTCAGAATAGATAAAGCATCAACTGGGATTTAACTTTCAAAACTGTAATTACAAAGAGAAAAATGTTTTGTACTTTGACTCTCCTGTCATGATTGCAGGAGACAACTTGGGTCCTTTTAGACCACAATTTGTATTAAAAAGATTCAAATTTTGATTGATGCATCTACATTTTGTTGATATTTCTTCTCAACAGTTATTGAGACTTTTGACAACAACACACAACAACTAATAATCCTTTGGTATTTCCAAAACAAATAGCAGATGCAGGACATTGCGGTTTTGCTATGTCAAAGCTGTTTATGGCTTTGCGTGATATTTGTCTGCACACATTTCGTTGTTACAAAGCAGTGAAATGAAGCCCTCACTGAGTACTTGGCACATCTAACAGACCAGATGAAATATTGGAAAACTTTCTAGTGTCCAGATTGAAAGCTGTGCACGCATTCATTCATGCATCCCCATTGGGGGCACTTTGGCACAAAAAAGCTATTCTTCTAACAACCTAATTTGGGTCATTTCACTGGACCAGTCATCTAAACAAGCTAACAGGCCCACTGAGGTCTGGACAGAGCTGCTTTTCAGTTGCGCATGCTATGAAAACCTTCCTCCAACTGAATATCAGAGGATTTTCTATCTTTTATTCACATGTATTACCATATCTGTTTGTTTGCTCGTTTTCTTTTGTAATTTGTTTTTAAGGTGCAGTTACCTTGTGTGCTTTGATTAGAAGTGATTCTGTACTTAATAATGATTTACTAAAACCAATCTTTTTTTTAACATAAGAAACATCTAGAATATCTACTTATAGAGCAGAAAAACAAAACATTTTCTCTATCCCCTGTAATGGAGGTTAATTTTAAAGGTCAGTTTACATGCGAGCTTATTTTCACATGCAAAGTTGTTGTTAATTCATGTAACTTATCCAAGCAAAAAGTACAGGCAAATTAACAGCTCATAAATTTTATTTAGATGCTAATTCACTAAAAGTCTTTTCATGATTTTTTTATGATTTTATTTTGCCTCGTGAAACACTTTGTATCTGTGCATGCTACAAATTAAGCTTAGCATTATTATTATTATCATTATTATTATTATTATAATTGTTATGTTTTGTCATTGTTATTATGCATTCTCTCCTGTATAAATAGACAAATGACCACAGACTCCAGACATTGAACGCACCGTTGGATTCATCAGCCAGTAGATAGCGAGCTTATTAGGCTGAAATCAGCTACACCAACAGTGAGGCAATATACTGTATGCAGGGTTTATTTTTTTTTGTTTTTTTCATGAAGACCTGATTATTTTGTGGCATTTTTCTTCGACTAAACAGTCAACAGTAGAGAGGCAGTGAGGAAGGCAGGGAGACATAGCAACAACAACAACACACAAGGTCCCTGAACCGTGGATGTTGCAGCCATGTGGCATGCCACTCCACCGGATACCAAATACACTTCCATGCATATGGTAATGAGTGTTGTTTTCTTGACGATACAGAAGAAAATGCTTGCAAAATCATGGAAAAACAACTATATTCACTATTCATGTTTAAATTACTTTGTGTTTGTAATGACTCAAAGATCACAAAATAACTGAGCAATAATCATGAGAGGAGATGCAAAAGGTAAGAGGCTGGTGTAATACTTCAGAGAATCAAGAAGGCAGGTGAGGCTGTTCTAATTGACTGCTGAATACAAAAAAAAAAACTCTATAATGAGAGCAATATAATCACCTGCTGACATAAGCAAAGAGTGAGAGGGTGAAAATGCAGTTGGGATGTATTAAGTACTCCAATCTCATAGGATATGAAGCATATGAAAAGGTAGGCATTTTGCACTGCTGGAGGACTACTGAAGCAGCATGGTCTCCTGCCAGATGAGTGTTACCTTATATGCTTATACAATTAGCAATTTCTCAACAATGTCATTAGTCACTGTGACTTTCAGTGATAAAATTACTTGACAGTGTGCCTGCTTGTTTCATAAAATACACACGCATTCAGTGTGCGTCAAAATAATAAACATATGTCGATGATTTTGAACTTTAAGGAGTTCAACATAAATGACAACAAATGAATTGCTTTCATGTATGTTACATATTAGAGCATTTGTGTTTTTCCCCCTAACATTTTCAAGTGTTTGACTAATAATGCAATAATTCAGAAACCAAGTAGGCAAGTGTAAAACAGTTACAAATATTCAGAGAGATAATCACATTTTTGATAGTCAGAAGTAACCCTGGGGCTAAACACATTACCGATTCCTGATTTTAGAAAAGAATAAAAATTCAAGCGCTTCATATTTCAGAGTTGAGCTTCAGTACAGATAAGTGATTATTGACTGGGTGGATGTTATATTCTGCATAAAACTAATGTGATGTCAATTAGCCATTAATACAAATGTCTTGCCCTTTTCTGTAAATGTCTGATTTGACTCAGCAGTTAATATGCAGTCACTATGTGCTTGCACACAGGGAGGGTGTTGAGGGTGGTTGCTTGTTATGCATGAAATTAGCATCAAGCTAATGGGTGAGCTGGAGGGATACCACTCAAGAAGAGTGAAAGTGCCTATTTTCGGAGTCAGTCTGCAACCAGTAAAGATTTCCTTTTGCAATCCCTTCTATGGCATATACAGCACCTGCATAATGACTCATAAACTAATTCTGTGTTAAAAAAAATTACTGTGTGTTGTGAGTGTAATGCTTCAAATAGCTTGTCAGAAGCTTGTCATGTGTAGCTCTAACAGTATAAAAATGCCATTCCCAAGCTAGATAAGATTGTATGGAGGACAGGTGGCAGCTGGGCCCATAAAGAGCTACACAATGACTTGGAACAATGATGAAGCAGAGTCATTGACCAATGGGGAGTGCCGTGAAATAGCTACCATGTCATTGCACAAAGCCACTGGTCCATTCAGCCTTTATGACACCTGGAAGGGCAATCAGCCTTCACTCACAAACACAAGCTGGACTCAAGAAACAAGCTGTTCATAAAACTACTGATCACTACTTTGGTCAATCCGCAAGATGCTCAGAAATAACATAAAAATAATCTCAAATCTTAAACTCCTGGCTTTTAAGATAATTTCAGCTTCTGTAGAAAATATTTACCAACATAAGGTCATGTTTGGAATGGTTGCTATCTGCACATGGTAATGTGACAGTTTGAATAAAGGTCAAGATTTTGAATGAATGAATGAATTAGCACCTCCATTATCACTCTCTTGCAAACTGTGGGCAAGTTCAGCCTGGACATTAATGGTTTTTAATTAATTCTTTATTATTTTGTTTTCACTTTAAAAGACCATCTGTCAGACAACCATGTTAAAGTTTTGCAATACCTGGAGTTTTTATTCCAAACATAAGCCTTCATCTAGGTGGGTTGACCTTCAATATACAATTAATTCAAAGCACATTTAGTCCCAGCACATATCTTTCAATGACTTTAGAATAAATAAAGACATTTGCTAAACAACAACAATTTACTGACAACATAATAGAAGGTAAATGATTGCAGGACCAAATCAAGGATAATAGTGCTTGTTTAGCAGAAAAGCTATAAAGTGGTAGAACTGGCAGAAAAAAACAGCCTTTTGAAAGCTGAAGTTACATCCCACAAGGCTGAGCTCATGTCAACCAGTGAACTGTTTACATCCACAAAACTTGAGAAGCTTACATTGTCCTCCCAGCCTTATCAAGGGCTGTGCACAACAAACCACAACTTGACAATAATCAGCAGCTTGAACAGTCTGAGCAACCCAAGCCAACCAAAACTGAGTTCACTTAGAGCAAGTTTTTTTTTTTTTTTTCAGTTGTTCTACTTAAAACCTATGTAGTATGACGAGTTATGATACTTAGTTTAGAATAATTTATGATGCTTATACTAATAGAAGCAATAGTCAGAAGAAAAGATCAAGAAAGGGCACAGCTCCTCATCCATCCTCATTACTCATACTCTTTTTCTACAGAGGCTGAGGTATGATGAAGGCCTATCTTCAGGGAAAATGCTGTTTTACATCAATGCATCAGTAACTCCAAATTGCAACTGAATTGGTCATATCCCCCTTGGTAGTCTCCTAAGAGGGTGAATAACTCCAAATCACATGAGTCATTCTGACTGTAGGAAAAATTCTCTGTCATAAGCCACATATCACATGTTTTTGTGAGTTTTGCCCTCTGTGTTTTTTTACATTGTCGTATTATTGTACTGTCACATTGGTGCACATGTAAATAAGACGAGTGTCTAATTCTATCATAATAGAACCATACAAGCTCGACTGAATGATAAGCTGAAGTACAGATTTAGTTGAAGTGCAGTATGTTTATTCATGTTTTGTGAGATATCCTAATGCCTTATTTTTAGGTTGAGTACTTATTTGTAAAGGCTACACATGGTCAAAGACAATTTGGTTACCTAGTTTCTTTTATTTCCTACAATTATTGATGTTCATCTTGTTAGTAAAGAGTGTTGGATTGCTAAATGCAGTGTGGGGCTGTTAGATTTGTGGCTATTAAATTTTACAACTCCTATAATAAATTTACAGGATATTGGTATTTAATAAATAGTCACCGTTTCACCCTAGTGATCCCAATTCAAGTGAGACCCAAATGTACAGCTATGTAATTTTTATGGCAATTCATCCAACACTCGACAAGAAATTTAGACTACACTGCGTTCCAAATTATTATGCAAATGATGTTTTTGTTTGATTTTCCAAAATACTTGATGCAAATGACGATC
>JAPQRP010000002.1:18187987-18198390 GCA_037367295.1 Apogon hyalosoma
AAATGGCATCATGACCTTTGACCTTGAGCAACCTTGAAAGGTCAAACCCATAGTCTCACGTTTTGAGAGGGAGATGTACATAAGAGCTAAAACATTTGCAAGGGGCAGGGTTTGCTGTGCCTGGCACCACTTGTTCCTAATGTACAGCATTAACCCTTAAAGACCCAGAACTACTTCTGTGCCAACTTCCAAATTAATTTCTCTTTTAATTTAATTTAATTTAATTTAATTTAATCACTTAAGTAATTTATCGCCATTTATTTTTATATTATCCTCTTCATTTTTTAGTGTGAATCAGGTATTTTTGTGAATTTAATTTACTGATCATGTAGATGTTCATAAAAGCTCAGAGTAATTTCAAGTGTTATTATATCAAAACAAAGAAAACTGAAGAGAAAGTGACTTTTACAGCAAAATAAATCATTAACTCAAGGTGAAAAGCATTTACAAACATCTATATGGGTTTTACTTGTGAATCAAAGTTGCAGAAGATGACGGTGTTTCCACGTACACTATAGAGCCTCTGAACATCCAAATGGGTCATATCTGATGACCATGAAAAGATTACAAACTGCATTTTACCTCAATTATTTACATGTATTGATAGGACTAGTGGTTCACCAGGTATTAAATGTTATAGATCAGTAGATGCTTTTGGTCGCTAGTGGATGTTTAGGTCTTTATGAGTTAAATTCCATTTCAGTAGGTTCAAACATGTTTTGAAACATATTTCTGCAAGAGAGCAGCGATAACTAATTCTGACAAAGTCCAGGCCTTTATAATGACATTTAGTCTGTTAGAAAATGCGCAGTATGAGTGACCACATGCACACACACTTAGCTGGCATAATTTGATATGCAGACTCCAGATGGACATACAGACGGAGGTGTAAGATGGGACCATGGCATCAGACACTAAAATAGTGCACATAGGAGGTTGGATGCATTTTGAAAAATAAACAAGTTCCCTGAAGGGATACCATTGACAGCAGAACTCAATGCAAGCACACAGTGATGTTTTTGAGCAGGGGTTGTCAGTATTTTTCTGTGCACTACTTGTCAGTTTGTGTTTGCATGGCATGGGTTATCAAAGTTATGAGAAAGGGAGACAAAGAGATTAGGGCAGTAGGTAGGGGTCCAAGGGAGGGAGTGTGATTAGTGTATTAAGCATGCATCAGAGCCCCTCAAAGCTGTCTCAGTGAAGGCAGGGCGTCTAGATAAATAGCTTTAATATCCCTGTATTGCGATAGCATAGCAACAGTTGTTTCCCATTGATAGCTTCGGGGAATGGCAGACACACATCGACCTTTGGAAAGCAGAGCGACAACCCTCTGTCCTTTTTACCCCAGAAGCCAGTGACCCATTGAGACCCTGGGGACAATGAACCAGCAGCACCATGAGGAAAAGCCCATGTATTTTAGGGGAACAAAGACTGGCTAATGCACTGTCTTCGCTTTTTGTATCCTAGTGGGGGTTATCTGACCTTCTGCCTCTTGTTTCAAGATGGTGAAAGCAGCAGCAGGAAGACGCCGACCTCTGGAGCCTCTTCTTGAACAAGACTAGCCCCCACCCCATCCCCCTAAGCATTACTATAGACTCACTTACACATCGTGTTCCCTCTTAAGTGTACACACAAGTCAGCTAAATGCAGATTATGCTTTTTCTCTCCACTGTGCCTGACAACCGCCAGTTTATTATATTGTATTTAATTGTTTTTGTTTCTCTTTATATGATGTTAACATCCCTAATTTACCTGTGAAAATGCTGAGACAGTGCTATCAATGCGCTAAAACAGGCTATTGCTTTTCAAAGTGCCATGATGAGACCCATCACAATGTTCCCTTTGTTGTATCACATGTAAAAGAAATGAAATGCATTGATTCCACACGCAGCCGTTTGTTCTTTAATAGTCATCAAGAATTTGTATGTAGACATACTCAACCTGAATAAGAACTAGCTCTGTTGTTTTAAAAATAACCATCACTTTTAAACCTAATTTACATCAATGCTGGATAACTGCTATATCATTCATACAATTAAATGATTAATGGACAAAAAGCAAAGAAAGATGCAATCAATTAAAAATAGATACATCTCAAGTATAAGCAAAAAATAGCATTTAACACAAGGAGGGTGGCAGCTTTCTTTCATCTTTTAAATATATTTTACTCTGGTTGATTTGTTTCATTTGGATTTTTGTGAGAAAAACACAGCTTCAGATTTTTATTTTAACAAAGATATAGAGAAATATACTGTCCTGAATACCAGTTTTCACTTTTGTGACTTCTATCTTCAGTTACTGACACTCAGGAAAAAAAAGAGCAAAACACAATGTAATCTTAGTCATCTTCCACTCTCTATATACCGTCCATCTCTTTTCCTTTTATCCTTCACAAAAGATATATTTGAGTTGTTCAAATGATCAGTTGAGTGATGGCCATCCTGGGAAATAAAATATCTGCTGAAACTCTGCGTCTGTGAAAAGTTAATTCACAAGAACACAGGCGGTACGACAGAAGCTCGGACAGAAAGGAGCAAATCTTAAGTTTTTCAACCCTTCTTTCACTTTCATTGCATTCTGTTTAAAATTCCTAATCGGCCGTATACTCCACTTCTAAAACAGTGACTTATATAACTGCCTTTGGTACAGTACATACAGTTTAGCAAAGTCATATACAATAGCTGTCTTCAAGAACCCACTACGGTACAGATTCACAAAGGCAGCACAGATCAGTGAGGGCACATTCCAGAAAAAGGGCCTTGGGGAGTGTCCACTTTTTTTGCAAAATCATTAACACATGCAGCTTCAGTTCAATACTGACCTGTGTTGCTCTACCAAGACCAGTGCAGTTTAGCACAGAGCCAGATTTTGCATAGACACACATGATTTCATTCATTCAATTTTCATTCATTTATTTGTTTGTTTTGAGCAGAAGAAAAAATTCAACATTTTTTGTATACAAGGAACTAATGGAAGAGCAAATACATTAATAAACAGAGGTGATCAAGACAAAATAGCAATTGCCATGTACACTAGTAATAACAAAATAAATTCATTATGTACTGCTCAAAAAGGAGTGGGAAGAAGAAAACTTATTAAATCCCACCCCCATCTCACATTTATACAACATAACACATTATTTTTGCTTCCTTAATGATAAAGTAACACCTGTTTAGAGTCCTAATAATGTAAATAGCCGAGAGAAAAAAAGATTAGGAAAACTGATGTATATTACACATAGTAACTATCTAATTGATAGTCTGCATAACTTATAATACAATATATTTAAACAATAATCACACGACACAATCATGATGAAGGCTTTAGGAGTCTGCAACACCACAGTGAAGGTTTTGCACATGTTTCTCCCTGTCGCAGCAACACTGACCAGAGGTTTTCTGGAGTAAAACTGAAGGAGTTAGCGAAATCTATAATAGTGATGGAAATGCTTTAAAATCACAATGTCTGACCTGTTGGAAAAGGCAGATCTAGATCATCATTGTGTTGGTAAATAGGCCGCAGGAGGAAAAAAGTGCATGTCACAAAAGAAGTAAAAGAAGATGTGTGATGCATGATGGAAAGGATGTGCATGGAGAAGTGACATTTGTAGCTGCCATAGAACTGAATATTATAATTCACATCATTCTGTGGTCAAACCTGAGGCAGTAGATACATTTATTGTATATGGAGGGTGAGTGATTGTGTTTAATATCAGTAATACAGAGGAAACATGGAGTGCTGGGGTTTGTATCGGCCACAGCACCAGGAAAAAGGAAATGTAAATGTCATTGAACTGAAGATTTAATATATTTCATCTAAATTTTCTTAAAGTTTCATGACTGGATTGGAAAGTAAACCCTCTGACATCTTATTGAGAAGTTATGTCTGTAATATTAATTCCAATAATAGTCTACGTATCAGGGACAATCAAGGTGAAAATGTGAACTGTTGTATGAAGGCCATCCTCTCTATTTCTAATTAAACTAACATCAGTAGAGAAAGATGTTTCTCTTCTCCCACCTGTTCTCTGCTCTTAGCAGGTCCTCTGTTCATAAATTGTCACATTCATACCAGACGCAAATGTCAGTATGAACTGACAGTTGTAAACCTTACTAAATCATGTTGTGTGATGCATTTCAATAGGGTCCTCTCCAAAATTTGTGCTTTGAAATAGGAATTCCCACCAATATATATTAGGTCAGGCACAAGACTGTGTCCTCTCCTTCAAGGCATTAACCCTTTTAAGACATTATAACAGGCCACCTAGGTGTCCTCATGGTTTCTTTGCAATAAAAGTGTCAGAAGATGTCTTTTTTGCCAATTCTTTTGCACGTTTGTTTTCATGAAGAACTTAACTTTCAATATCTGGCCATTAATTATCATTATTATAAATAATAAATGCATAAAACAGTGTGTTTTAGTAAAAAAGAAAAAATTGGACTTCAAGTTTTTAGCATATTTATTATCCGAAACAACTCAAAACTTTGAGATTGCAAAAATAAACTTTCAACTATTTCACATCTGCTCAAACATGCTTTTTACTCTTAAACATTCAGTATCCATACTGTGGCTTCATGTTTTTTGTTATTTCCAGGCATTTTTTTAATCTGTGTGGAACTCTCTGAAACAGTTCCTTTTATCTGTTATACAGTTCCATGTTGCTGCCATAAAGTGTTATATAGTGTCAGAAAGTTTTCCGATGCTGTTTGAATTTTGTTGATAGTGCAAATGGTTCAGAGGTTACAGTAATTTAAGTGCTGTGCAAAATGTAGCGCCAGAGAGATTGCAGTTGTTAAAGGGTAAATTATGTCTTGCACCCAATTAGTAAATTTTAAGAGTAGTTTTTAAGGGTCAAAGCAGGTTTGTGCTAGTGCAAAGTACTGTATTAGTAAATCTGGCCCTATATGTTTTGTCATTTTGTTTGCATTCTGTATATTGATATTAATACCAATCTTATTCAAACAAATTCATTTTAAGTCACTCAACTCTAGTAAAACCCTGGTATTATTATTCCATCTTTGTTTTACCTTGTTTTTGGTTCCTACTTATTGAAATTAGAATGCAAGATATGACCACACAGCAGAGGAAAAAATTCAAAACAATCAAGTCTCACAGTAAATTCTTTTGTATCAAGGATTATGAAGACTTGTGCTTTTAATGCACATATGTTTCGATTGGTTAAAAGCTTGGTTTGCTTTATATAGATGAGAATATGATCCATTCCAAATGCTATCTAAGTATTTTCAGGTGTGCTGCCTGTTAGACCTTTGAACCAAACCCCTTAAGCCAGGAGGAAAAAAAAAGACAGAAAGAAAACACCTTTTAATGGTAGGCGTTTTTTGACAGACACGTCCCAATGTGTCATGGTGTGAAGTAAAGCTGTGCTCACATCTTTTTATAGGAAGGTCAGAGAGTTCATTTGATTGGCCATGAAGGAAACTGCAGCACATGGCACCATGTTGAATAAATATTGTAAAAGCTCATCAACACATAAGGGCTCAGCAGCACAGGCACGTATAACCAACATCTATATCCTCAAACCAACACCAACAGCGAAAGCGGTATCTCTGATTGTGGTCTGTCTTTCCTTTCAGCAGACTATATCTGAAGCATCCATGCAGCCAGGGTGCAATTTGTTTGGTGGTGGTGGTGGTGGGGTGTTTACATCAATACTTCTGCTGAATGAATTTCATCCCGGGGGGGGACACAGCCCCATCAGTGATTAAACACCAATGGAAATTACAGGAATGTTGTGATTGGTGTTTCTTACACCTATAGCCCACTTTGCGGCACTAAAGGCCCCACAGAGTCGGGCTTACTTGACTCCGCGGATGTCCACGCGTACTCAAGGTGGACCCAAAGCAGACGCAGAGTCCGCACCGCTCACAGTTCGTGCACAGTGAACATGACTCTGTGGGACTTTCACCTGAACCGAACTGTTGGCAGTCTTGGAATTCGCGAACGTCCCCATGCACGTAAGTACAGTGTATATCTTACCTATCTCTCTCTGTAACTTATATATCAGTGTCTCTCTCTCCCTCTGTGAAAGTGACATTTTTTGACCCGCCCCAACCCCCAGGTAACCGGCTGATCCGCTCATCACTAGTACAGATGTACACCTGCAGGCACCAATGTACATGTTCAACTGCATCTTAATCAATTGGTTTTTATGTTCCGTTTTACAGTCTGTTTGAGTTGCCTGTTCGCCATAAATCCTCTATCATGTTCATGTGATCGGCCCCTATCCATGGTCCTGAAACTTAATTAGACCATCTCCCACATGTGTGACCGTCACAGAAAATGAAATGTTTCATGTATTTGTGGTTTGCATTAAAGATGAATGTTCAACTGTTCGACATGTAAAAGGGCCTACCGTTAACTTAAAAAAGAATCAGGCCTGTTGATTGCTTGTTTTTTCATGATTTAACCCCCCCATTTTTTAAACAAATCACACCCTGCATGCAGATAACCAGTGTAAGGTACATCATCCAATCAGCTGAGAAACTTGTGTGACACCAAATCAACAAGTTCCTTTAAATGTGGCATGTTTTTGAAGCTCTCTCAGCTGGAATATTATACAAAGCTGCAACCATTATCACAGTGACAACTGTTACTCACAAGCCCCTTTTGCTCCAACATTTCCAGGGACTTTTCGTACCAGGAATTTATTTACCTGAGAAAAATAATTCTTGGTAATCTGTGTGGTATGTATTTCTACTAGACCTCAACATTCTTGGAATTTTATTCAACTCGAGCTTGGTCATTTCTCCTAGTCACTAACTAGGAGTCCTAGCCTGGCCAGCCATCTGGTTTTCTCAGTGTATTTAATACTGATAAAACAGTCTGGAATTGGGCCAGTAACTGTGCAATATGCACAATCTATTCTATACCGAACCAATCACAAGTCTCGGGGGTGGGTGGTTCACAATGCGTCATACCTACCTCTTTTTGTCGCAAGTCAAAGTCAGCTCCAAGTCTGCAAATCTCTACAACTGTTGTCGGTTGTTCACTTGATTCAAAAATAAAGATTGAATTACAGATTACACCCGTATTCTTAAATTCCTCTGACAAAAGTGTCTCGTCCATCTTATCTGTGATTGGTTTACTCGGCGCCTGTTAGACCCGCCTTCATATTTGGATTCAAGCCCTGCGATTCCAGACGGATTTCTCATTGAGAAAAATGGATTGCTGGCCAGGCTATAGGAGTCTTGCTGAATCCTTCAGCTGTATTCGACATACAGTACATTCAATGAGGTTCAGGCCCTTTTGAGCGTATTTGCAGAGTGTGCTCTTTATCATATTCCAGTGGGTTGATTGATTGTACTGATTATTGCAGTGCACCTGTAGGAGTGAGACAAATATGTTCAAAAGCTCTAATGTGGGTATTCAACAAATGAATCTCATCATCCATCCATTTCTCGTATCATCTCTTCTTTTGCTACATTTTCCACATGATCAAAGCACAAATGAAATGAGGCTTATAGAAATGGAATGCACAAATTTATGACCACATACTAGCTTAAACATTGTGGGTGAACTTAAGTGCAGATTGCTGCAAGTGTGTTACACCAATCCCCCCACTAGGCACTTTTTGTCAAAGTTTGGGGTTAAGGGAAAGTTTTTCCTCGGGTAATTTTGGTGGAAACGTATCAAAGTTTTAAAGTTAAAATTCAAGGGGCCAGTATATATAATATGTGCCAATCTATATGGATAAATAATTTGCTTTGAACCTTTTATGCATTTATGCTTTTTATAATTTATTATTTCTGCAAAGTTACTTAACAGAAAAGTAAAAATGCTGGTTTTGAGTACATTATACTATTATACAGATGGTTATTTTATTTTTTTAAAATGTTTTATATTTCAAATAAAATGAAGAGGGTCTAAAACCAGAGGCGGCTATGACATAGGGGGGATTGTGTTGTGATGTTGCCCTACTTGAAATTACTTGCCAAATAAATATCTGTTGTTTCTAAAAGTTTTGGTGGAAAAGGCGAACTGAGCCTTTGTTCTCAATGGACTCTTCCAGTGTTGCCTCAGGCATTCCCACTCTCAGTAAACTGAATGAAGAGAATGATGGGCATAGCTAGAAAAAAATTAAATGTTTCATGTTTCTACCAGAGCTGATAAATTCTACAAACACATGCAGACTTTTGCATAATCCTATGGAAATGTTCTAGAGCAGTGGTGTCAAACATAAGGCTTGTGGGCCAAAACCAGGTTCCAATATGGCCTGTGGGATGAATTTGTGAAGTCCAAAAAATTACACTGAAGATATTAATAGTCAAGGGTGTCAATGTCATTTTCACCCCGTTTAATTTCAAGTGTCTTAGATCAGTAAAAAAAACAACAACATAACGACCTACAAATAGTGACAACTCCAAATTCCAAACTCAAAAATTTTAACAATATTATGCCTGTTATGAAATGTTTTGTACCTTTTTACATCTGTAAGTTGTAATGCACATGTATAAATAATAATATTGTTAAAACTGAATTTATTTTTATTACAAAATCTCATTATTATTTAGTTATTTCATCATCATTTACAGGCTGTTATATTATTATTTCACTGGTCCAGCTCAATTCAGATCAAACTGGGCAGTATGTGGCCTAAAATGACTTTGACACCCCTGCACAGTGCAGCTACATGTATGTAAGCAGCTAAATGGTCTGTGTGTACCAAGGTTATAATAGTTTTGGACTTTTCATTATAGTTTTGTTTTATTTAGTTTTGACTTTTTTTCTCTAATTCTATTAGTTTAATTAGTTTTTAGACCAGGTTTGCTTGTTTTTGTTAGTTTGGATTTTTTTTCTAAATACTTAGTTTTAGTTAAATTTTAGTATTAGTTTTAGTATTTTCATATCTTTTATCTTCCTCACTGTCGTATTTTTAAAAATTCCATACAGGGCTTTCTCCCAACTTTAGTCTCCATGTTGTCAGGTAGAGTGGGGACGAGAAGTGACGGACCATGAAGTGCCTTATGGTGCCACCAGCTACAACTGCCCGAGCAAAATAAATTGATTTCATATCAGTCCAACATTGACAAAGACGAAAACTAAGGGAATTTTATCCATTATTTTTTATAAGTTTTTGTTAGTTTTGTAAGTACACAATAGTTTCAAGTAGTTTTAGTTTTTTCTTTTAATTATAGTTTTTATTTATTTCAGTTAATGAAAATGTTTTTTTTTTAATTCTGGTTTTCATCATTTCATTCGTTTTCATTAACAATAATAACCTTGGTGTGTACATGTGTACTTTGCCCAGAGGTTCATCCCACAGACAGAACTGCACAGTAGGTGAGAGGAGTAGAAAGAGGAGAGTTCTATGTAATCACAGTCTGTTGTTTCGCCCATGCTCTCTGCATGACGTTATTATTGGCTGAGGGGTTAAAGTCACTGTTCGAAGGTGGATGCCAGCAAAACAAGAGGAAAAATTAAAATACAGGCAAAGGCCAGAGTGTCTGCAGGTAAATACACCAGCACACACTGACACAAGTTCAGAAGTGATGACTGAGAAGGATTAATATTGTAACAGTCTATATAGTTCTTGTTTCCTATTTTTGTTATTTCTATTATTTTAAGTTTTCAGTCATAAAAAAGACAGCAACACTGGCGTAATTTAGACAAACATTAAAATCAGTAGCTTATGAGAAGTCAACATATATCAACTGAGTGACACGCACATTCATAACTGCTGTGTTCATATCCTGTTACGCCTCCAAATCTCATTTAGCACCACTCGACACTGCACAAAACCTCTTTAAAACTGGACCATTTTCTTCCTTCCAGACAGTCAATTGCAGAACACAGACGTTAGTAATTGGCCAAAAGTGTCAACGCTACATCTAAACCACCTCTTTGTTTACACTCCATCTCTCTTTATAGCATCTGCAGATGTAACAGCAGTGTAGTATTGTGGGTAGCGGTTGAGTGAGTTGAGAGGTCCACAGCTCTCTGCAAGGCACCTAGGTTAGTCAGGGGTGGCAGTAGTCCTTTGAGTTTGAACTGCAGTTTGCTTGAAAGAGAAGTTGACCTAGACAAGATAGAAGGCATTCTTTGCTATGTTGGAAGCAACAAGAAGGGCAAAGGCCATTACAGCCTGCTCAGTTGGACCTCATGGCAAATTGTCACCATGGAACTCATCTTAGCTGCAAGGAGATGTTTCAGGGACAAGAAGAGAAAGCAATAATTCCAAGGTTGGGCTGTCATTTATTGTTAAAGATTATTCATTCGACCCTAAGGTATAATACCTTGTAGATGCAGTGCAGTTTTTCCTTGCTTCTTGATTTTGTTAATGCTTCATGTCACAGGTGATGACCCCTTATTCCATCCATCCATCCATCCATCCATTTTCTGAGCCCGCTTTATCCTCACTAGGGTCACGGGGGTCGCTGGAGCCT
>JAPQRP010000002.1:18198477-18219854 GCA_037367295.1 Apogon hyalosoma
CGCAGACACGGGGAGAACATGCAAACTCCACACAGAAAGGTCCCAAGGTTGGAATCGAACCCAGGACCTTCTTGCTGGGAGGCACGAGTGCTATCCACTGCACCACCGTGCCGCCCCCCTTATTCCATTTATTTTTTTATTTACATTTTGAGGAAAAAAGTCTTACTTGGTTAAATCTAGGTACAGTTGCATGCACATTAGTTAAATACTGCAATGTGTTACCATACTGACATTTTACTAGCCCCCCAAAATCTCCCACATGCAATATTTTAGTCTGAAGTACAGGGCATCTTCACTGTACCATGCTTTATGCCATGCAAAGCTTATGCAATATCACAACATTTTTAGATAAGATAAGATACAGTATGATATGATAAAGTAACACTTTATTGATCCCACTGTGGGTAAATTTCACAATTGACAGCAGCAACATACAACAAGTACAGAGAAAAGACAGGTAGAGAAGCAAAAAACACAAATGAAATATGGGCCGTTTTCAGACTGGGTATCCGAGTCCATATCTGAGTACGTTGGACCCCAAAGTCCACTATTATCAACGTGAATGCAAATCTCCCATGTGCGAGTACCGTACCCAAGTCCACCTGAGAAGGTAGTCCTGGGTACGGACTGCGTGGATTCCAGTACATAACATTATAATGTGAAAGCAACTGTACCCGAGACTTGAAGTGACCTAATTGCCAGGAGAGCATAGACGGTGATCCTGTTGTCTCCTGAAAAAGCCTTGGATCAGCGTGGCCCAAACTCACCTTATCGACTGAACCACTCAGACCACTGCATAAGGTCTTCACCATCACATTCCAAAGATTCTCAATGGGCTTCAGGTCTGGACTTTGTGATGTCCAATCCATGTGTAAAAATGATGTCTCACGCTCCTGAACTGCTCTTTCACAAGCTGGTTGTAGCCGATGATTCCTGGCATTGTATAATATTGATGCTCTCTATCAAACTGATGGTTGATTAAGAAATAACAAGTTGTCCATTGCATAAAATAACTTGTTGCAGCTAAAACATATTAACCACTGCAGTAACTATCCAAAGGAAGACTCTTAACTAGTTACTTAGTTATATCCAAGTGGAGACTTTTTTGACCATGCCAGAGTCTTCAATATACAGTATATCAGAGTCACGACACTTCCATAGACTCCCAATGAAAAAATGGCGGATGAAATATGCACCTACCTCTGGGTTATGGAGGGGCCGATAGTTCCTACATTGAGTGTAACACCGTTGGAACACATTCATTTCTATTGAAGCTGATCTAGCAATTCCAGTGCTAAGTTAATAAGATATCATCATCTTTCAAATTATCAAGTGTATTTCCTGTATTAGGGGACATTTATGTTGGAAATTCTGTTTTCTTTGGTATGTGTTAGCGTTTGTATAAATTTATATCTTAAACAACTGTCATGTTGGAAATTTTTCAGGTGTTGCCCTATAGTTAGCTAGCTTGACTTGGCCAGCCGTTGAGATTTAACTACAATAACCACAAATTATGGAGTTTTTAAGATAAGTTAACGTTAGTACAAGTGTTATCAGTGGGTTTTCTTTTAGTTGTTTTGCTGAACATAGTGGTGTTTGGTTAAGTTTGTCAGCTGAGGTACTGTGCTAATTAGGAGGAGAGTTGCTGTAGAGCTGAACTCAGTCAATAGAAGTTCATTAAAGTTATTATTCATGAGTTAGAGGAAGTGAGACTTCTGTAACTTGGTGTTTGTAAGATCCGACTCATCCTATAAGAATTCTGTTGAGTTTTGAGTTTGCTAATGTTGAGTTTTTAATGAGTTTAGCGTCCATGCTAACCGTTAGCCGCTATGCTATCCACTGGTTAATGCACTTTATTATGTGTGTTATCAGGAGAGAAGAGCTTGGCAGGCGCACAGCGTTCACACAGCTAACCACTGTTGTCTGCTTGGACCACAGTCCTACAGTAGTAAAACTTAAAAATGGTAAATTGTCTATCTCCATATGAGTACAGTACAATTGCAGAATGAATGAACTTGTAATGTTAGCACCACTCACGTAAGTAGCCTTCCCAAGCTAACACAGAACCTTTCTCCCCAAAATGTAAGTTTTCAAAGTAATATATGCACTCCTTTCAGTAGTCAACCCAAGTATAACACACACAACAATACATATAGTAGTGACACAACAGTTGTGTGTGGGTTATTTTGAGATTTATTATGTTTATTGCTGTTTCTCCTATTGAACAACATGAGAGCGATTAGTTTGTTTGGACCTATTCAGGCTTACATGAACCACGTGATCACCTCAGTGGCAACATCAAAGTGTATCGTAACTCTCTTTATAGGGCTCTGGACCAGGCTAATGTTAATGTTGCACTTATTTCAATTCTATTCTCTTATGCTTGGACTAAATGGTTGCGGCAGTGTTTCCAAACAGGTACTACAGATCTAGTGGAGCCTGTGCTTATTTTTTGCAGTGTTGTGGATGTTATATATCAAGCTCTTTGTTATTGCCTGCCATCATTCATCATCCAAGTGATATTATGTATGTATTGTGTTACTGCCAGCATTTTTCAAATCACAGTAATGTGACTGTTAATTTGTGGTTGAGATGAAATGCACTTCTTCATGCAAGTGTCAGGCTGAGAACAAGAATGGTTAGATTAGTTCTCACTTGTGAATAAAAGAGAAAGATGTGAGCTCAGTGGGAGGCATGTGAATCCAGAAAATGAATTTCAAACATTGTTTCAACTTAAAGACTTTTTCAGTTTAGGACAGGATGGCATAATTTGCCTACCCCCCCCCTTTTTTTTTTTTTTCCTCAATATACCGTACATTTACAGCTATATAACATGACACTGCTCAAAAAATATGTAGATCTGAGCCCTCCTGAGGCTTTCCTAATCTAAATGTGCCAAATTTCTCATCTCTTTCAACTACATTTTGCTGCAACAAATTAAGTTCTTGGGGAGGGTGATTTGTACTCCCTTTCTTTAATAAAAAAAGGCAAAGTAAGCACATTTTCAGTAAGTCTTACTCCCAAGCCTAATTCTCTTTCTAATTCTCTCCAGGTCAAGCATCAATAAACGAACAGTGGCTTTACTTCACAATCCATTTCCCTTGAATCAGATATCTGAACTCTGAATGTGAAGCAAAATGCATTTTCTGTTTGTTTTGTAAATGGATTTTTCATGTACATTTAGTTTGTTTGTAGCATGACTACTACAACATTGTAATTAGCAATCGACTGTTAAGTAACTACCATTTTATTAGGCTGAAGACTGCATTTAGATTATGTGATTAGTGGATTTCATTTTACTTTCCATTCTTCTTTTTATATAACCTCATTCACATGAAAATGCTTCAGATTTATCATGAGTATCTGATGAGTTGACTGAAATTAGTTATTAACCAGAAGCGCATGAAGCGAAAGGCCAATGGTGCACTCGTCTTCTCATTCCAAAATAGCCAATTATTAAACCACAAAACAAGCACAAATTAACCCCTATGTTTTCCTTGTTTTTGGCAGTCTGTATTTTAACCGACCTCCTTAACCAATCGTAACAAAGGTCTTATTTTTTATAAATTTCAGTTTAGTTGATTTTTTTTTTTTTTGTATCATTCTACAGTCTCATTCTAAATTCTCTGAAGTCTTTTTATGTTAAAAACAATGAAAGTCATTGCCAGGCTCCTCCATTTTTTTTTAGTAATCTTTTCCAAAATTTATAGGGTTTGACCTAGCCCCATGTCCCACACCTCCACCAAGTTTCACTAAAATCAACAGTTCAGTGACTAACAGAAAGAAAAACAGATGCACAATACATACAAGAGTGATTACTTAAGTTCCTTTGTTGAACCCCCTCCTCCCCCCCAAAAAAAACAAACAAATACATAGATCCATGTTTAGTGGGTGGGTCGGTGGTGGTGGTGGGGTTTAGGGTGCAGTCACAGGCCAAATTTGAATTGATTTTCTGACATCCTATGAATAAAACCACAAAACTGACATAACAAGTGGTGCCAGGCACAACAAACCCCACCCCTTGCACGTGTTGTAGCTTATTTTGGCATTGATCCAGCTGATGTCATGATGTTTACGAATGTGGTGATGTCAGCATATCAATCGCCTCTATATATGTGGCAAGTTTGAAGTAAATTGAAACCAAATTGATGTTTTTATAGACGTTAGAAATGCAGCCCATTATAAGTAAACTGGGGAAAAAAAAGATTGAAAAAAAAATTCCTTAAAAATTGAACTTTGACCTCCTTTTCCCAAAATGTAACCACATCTATTCTTGGTCATTCTTTGGTATGAATTCAACCAATAGTTTTGCTGCTACAGACATGTGAAACTTCACCTATTATAAGTAAATGGAAAAAAAGATTTTAAAAATCCATTAAAAAATTGAAACTTTGACCTACCTTTCCCAAAATGTAACGACATCTATTCTGGGTCACTGGCAATCTATAAACCCAATTTGGTGTGAATTCAACCAATAGTTTTGCAGCTAGAATGTTAACAAACAAACAAACTCAATGAAAAACAATACCCCTTGCCTCCCCTTTGGGGGGGCGGAGTAATAACAATCAACAGTAATGGATGATGATGGTTGTTAAATTTAATCAGTCAGTTTATATTTTGGGGATTTAGGGGGATATCATTGCAGAAACAAAACATAATATTTGTAATTATATTTTGATTAGACTATTACCTATGATTTTATTAAAAAAACAAAAAAAACAACAAAAAAAAACAACAACAAAAAAAACAGTCACTGTCTTTTTGTTTCCATAGAATGAGCTTTTTATATCAACAGTGCTGGAACTTAAAAAAATTGTGGTGTCATATTCCAAGTGGGTTTTTTTGTCTTTGTTCCATTTTATAGCAGGTGGCATCCATCATTAATTTGCGTAAATGTCACTTATTACAGACTATATGTGTCTTAATGTAAACCCCATTTACTGTTCCTTTAAGGAAGAGCCTGCGGCAGGCAAAAACATTGCACCTTTTAATATGTTTAACATTTTTATGTCCATTTGAGAGGGGTTTGTGTTGAGATGCCACTATGCTGCTAAATCTCATACAGTTTTTTCACGTGTGTAAGAAAGTCAACATTGTATTATTAAAATATGGTTGTTTATCATTTTGGCTTATATGTATGCCCCTAAACTACTGTGGATTAACCTCATTCCAGACAATGTAAAGGGTTCACAGTCCTCATCTACCTCTGTATAGACCTAAACTATGATATAATGGTGTGCTATATCATGGAGTCAAGCCATGGGCCAATATAATATATTATGGTATAATAAATTAGGCCTTAATGTAAAATCACTGCAGAGAAAGCCATTTGAAACTTGTGCAAATCTATGCTGGATGATGAATAATTACAGTGAGATATGATGGCCTCTGTATCACTGCAGCAGCACACCTCTACTTGAACGCTTAAAGCAGCTCTGCTCACTGCAACTAAACAAAAAGGTAAAGACTGTCAAAAAGGACTAACCGCTGAGCACAACAACAGTTGCATGTGATATCTTATGTAAACAATGTCATAAAGAGATAAATCCATAATGGGACTGATGTTCATTAAGCATCACTTGCAGCACATCCAAGCAAAATCTAAAAACCAGCCCTGACAAACATCCAACACTCACACTGTGCAGTCATAGGCTGATAAACAAACATCTAACCACAATGAGGCAATGGACGAGAGTTTTACCTTTAGAGGAGTTTCTTCTTGTCACTGTGTGGGTGAACTCTGATCCATCAAATCCCCTTGTTCCCCCAAAAAAAAAAAAAAAAAAGCTCACCAATTTGGTTTCTGTAGCAAGTGATGACAACTCATTCAGTCAGTTATGGGTCATACCATTGATTTTTGGTGTCTCCAGTGTCACTCTCGTTAATAGCAAAGACTTATATGTAACTTGCTTGTATTGAAAAGTAACCCTCCTTTTCATTTCTGAGCTGAACAGCAGTCCAGTCACTCTTTTAAGTATAGATCGAATCCACACTGCTGTCATGCCCGTGTAGGTGAGTCTGATGTGGTCATTCTTTCAGCCTGTCGTCACTCTTGCCCTGCTGTGACTTCCATCTGATCTGTTTTATCTGCTCCACAAGAGCTGTCATTTGCCAGTCTTGCCAAGCAAACACTATTTCCGTGGCTGATGACAGCGCTGATGCCAGTGGTGGGACTAATGTGTCTGCTCTACGTTACACTATCTTTGTTGCTGATGTCTGTAGATGCTCTTGGCTGTGATGCTAACTGATGACAATACCTGTTGCTGGTGAGGGAACTGTGTTGTGGAAATATCTCTCTGATGTTTAAGTGAAGGCTCTTGAATCAATAAGTTGTTTGTGTGTTTTTAATTCAGCATTGAAGGGAAGAACCATACAAAGTGCAAGACGCCCTGCAAGGTTATTCCTCGAGCAGATGCAAATAGAAACATTTTATACCTAGTACATGGTATATCAAGCAACTGTCTGAGCAGGGATAGCGCTGACATTTCCAAGTTTGGTAAAATAGACGGTCATAAGTTCCGGACAGTTATAAATTCAAGACAATTGTATGTTCAAGTTCCTCTTTTGTGTTCTGCAAACGTTATTCCGCATGTCGTCTCCCCCTAGCGGTGTGGATATCTTTTATACACTAACTGAAAAGAAAGTAATGTGCAACGGTTTCATGATCTCTCCACTCCTGCTCTTGATTTCATTCTGTGTACAGCATCTTCGGTATGTTTCTCATAACTGCAAGTTTAATATGTTATTAAGTAATGAGCATTCTTATTTTCACTCAGAGTGTGCACAGTAAAATGGTTTTTGGGTTTTGGTATTGTAGCTTTTGTTTAGCCGTTAGCTATTCTGAATGAACTGTAAACTTACATGAGCTTATTCTGAGACTAATGTAAGATGTAATCTCCTTTTGCAGTTTTACCCTTTCTAACAATAAAACAACAGTCTGAACCTATGTCTTGTTGATCGGGAAGGAGTTTAGCTGCCTGTCATATCACACGCCATGTGACAGAGGACAGAACATCCTCATTTCAGTTCCTTCAGCGTACAGACTGGGGGTGTCAGACATAGCTAGGGGCTGCACATGAGAAAACAGGAACATAGACACAATGGGGGTTTTTGTAAGAAAATGAGAGCATATACACAGGTACATACTAACTAGGCCTGGACATGAGCAGTAGATTTCCATTGCAATTGCACAGGTCGATGTTTCACCCACACTATACCTACAGTTTAGGCTCATTTTAACATAGGCTAGCTTTAATGGCAAACCAACCAACCACGTGAATTTTTCTGAGCAGCAAAAGCATGAGAACTTAATTTGATGCATCCATAACAGTTATTTTGAAGCTGCTAAAGTTGATCCCTGGACAGCAGAGGATCTAAACAAGAGTTTGAGGGACTTAAAGGTGCTCTGCCACACGTATTTCATTACTTTTGTGGTAATGTCTGAAGTTCTACCAGGGACTCTGTAACATTTTTTGTGGAAAAAATGCCTTGGTTACCAAGTTTCAAGCCATTCTAACGTGGTACAGAAAGCCTGCTGGAAGACTCAGCTCGATTTGTGCCAGTTCTCATGAATGATTCTCATGATTCAACATGCTAATCTGCTTGATTCTGATTGGCTAACAGCTAGCCAATGAGAGCCTGGCTTTTCAGCATCCTTTACTCTGTGCAACAAGTAGAGGAATTGGCAGAAACTGAAAATGAACCTTAACATGCTTTGAAGGTCCGACTCTCTGCTTCTGTGCCTCTCTTGTACGGCAGATCTTACATAGAATTTTCACAACTTCTAACCTGTATCCACTGGGCCCCCTCCACTGCTCTATGGGCCCCCCTGGGAATTCTGGGCCCCATGAATTTGTCATGTTTATCCCCCCCTTATGGTTGCCCAGCTTGCTGTATACGAAAACTGTCACTGAGCTAGATGAATTCTATGGGCGTGGTCTCACCCAGGCGAGCTCATGAATAGTAATGAGCTCAGGCATTAACACGTCACACTGACCAGCTTTTCTAATTGACCTGAATTCTCTGCTTATTTCTTTTCAGCGGCAATAGCAGACAGAGGAGTTAGCGGTTCATTTTCAAATTCACTACATAACACAAACACCTATGGACCTAACATATTTTTAAAAAATACAAGAAAAAACTGTTTTGTGTGGCAGGGCACCTTTAAATTACATTCTATGCATCTGTTTTTAAGTTGAAGAAAGACAGTACTTAAAGCCTTAACACATGGGCATTTTCTTTCTTATTTTGCTTGTATTGTATGATGAATATACGTCAATATATATTTTTGGAACAGTTTTTGTCCCCATTATTTTCCCATACACAGTGAAAATGACATGGCGGGAAGAAATGTAACAGAAAGCCTTTTTCAGAATGGGGTTACTTTTTCTAGTTTTTCCACACAATTGATGAAGTCATCAAGCAGTAATATTGTACATAAAAAACATCACATGCAGACAAGGACAAACATTTTGATTGTTTTTGCCTCTGGTGACTCAGTGTTATTAGTCAAAGGAATAAAAATTTGATTGAAAATGTGTAAAACACTACCCTCAAACAATTCGGACAGGGTCAGGATAGTTTACCAATGATATTATGAATAAAGACTCAAGATGGTAATCTGTGGGTATAGACATGTCATGGCCTTGGAGTCTGTGAAAGGAGACAAGAGTCTGATCTGTTTTAATGGAGTCAAATGGAAGAAACGGCTCAGTTCACTGAGTAAACAACTATTTTGTGAAAATTGTTTGATTCACTACAATCAGATGACCTCTGTGATTATCTTTATCAATTTATCAATAAACTAGCATTTTAAGACCATGGACCAAACACAGATGTATTTTTTAAAATTGTATTTCTTACTTTTTATTTACCTTTATTTTATAAGTCCCATTCAGATTAGAAATGTATTTTGCAAGGGAGACCTGGCCAAGGTAGCAGCCATACAAACTCAAAACTATATAAAACTTAAACATAATACACAATGAATAAAACAGAACAATGATTCAACCATAATGGCCTCAAGAAAAACATTGATATTCCTCCTTGACAGCATTCTCTATGATGCTTTTAAAATCATTAACAGAGATGAATGTTTGTAGTTTAAGAGTTAAAAAAAAAAAAAGATCTCTTCTTTATATTCACAAAACTGGAAGTGGAAAATAACTACTTACCAAAGATGTCTCTAATCTCTCCCATCACAGCTAAGAAATCATCCATGCTGTACCACGAGACAAACGTTGGGCGATATTGGGGGGGTTACATGATCGGCTGAGAGGGATACATTGAAGCAGAAACCAGCTACAGGTTAGTCATTACGTTTTCACTGATTAGCCGCTATGCATTCATCAACAGTGAAACAGGTCAGATTGTAATCCTTCATCCTCAGTCTAAATATCATTGAATCTTCTATTGGACGTTGAGTTGCTATCAGGTCAACAGTGCCATATTTAACCATCATCGTCACTGGTTGAGCTGATGCTGAGAAGATGCAAATGTCTCTGGACCATTGATGAAAATTTGCATTGCCACTAGTTGGAATAATATTCAGTGCTTCTTTTTAGGCTCTTACATGCATGCTATGACCATGCACATATATTATTAGCCATTAGTCTTTTTAGAGCTCCAAATACACAGATGATTATGATCAAGTGAAGTATCATGCTTTCTTCTGCCCTGAAGGATTTGTTTCCCCTGGAGGTCAGAAGCTATGACATGTATCTAGAGGTTTTTTCCATTCTCAAACTTCTAAAGCTGTTTTTCTTTCGTCTATATTGGAAACTAAAGGATAACCACTGTACAGTACCATTTTTATATTGATGAAACAAGGAATATTTGTGTTGCAATCATAAAATACAGCAGCTTCCAACAACAATGACTTTTACAGGGTTTATCATCTGATTTATATTTGTCTTAAATAACTTGTGTTGCATGACTTTTCTTCCTTTTCTGTCTCCTGAGAAACATGAAATAAGTTGTAATTACCCAGGCTTGTGTTATATTACTATACTGATACATCACGTAGACTGAAATTTCTCATTTCCTGCTGCTCAGTTAGGTGAAGTGCATCCCGTATTCTTTGCAAATGAGGTATCCTGTATGAGTTTTGGCCTCTGAACTGTTTTCAAACATATACACATCTCACTTTCCTTCCATATATATTTTCACCCTTCCAAAACTAAAATTATAAAATGCTTGCGACCACTGATCTGAATAAATATCCTTTGAAAATAATTCTCTGATGGTTCACACGTAAGACGAAGGTTTTCCTCATGGGAGAAGCATTTACGTTTTTCAAAGTGATACAAGAAAAAGCTATCATTAGCATTTCTTTGGTATGAGCTGTGACCAAGGATACTGTGCCTCTGAAAACAACACTTCCTGTGACATTCCACAGTTTGATTCTCTGCAGTAACCTTGGCAATTGCCTCAATCACTGTGAATTAATTCCAGTCATGCCACTCCCTCCCCCTCCCCTGAGTTGTATCAGGCCCATGCATCGTACTACTGGCCCTGATTCTCCCTGAATACCAGCCAAGCCCAACGATTTTGAGGTCCCCAGGCCCCTATTGGTATCTGTCTGCCTCCTCTCCAAAATGGGCCAGTTCTTTGTCTGCAAACACTTTTTAGCTGCCAGACTGTGGCAGATTCAGACCTTTTTTTTTTAATTTCCCATACCCACAGGTGATGTCAAAGTGTGAGGGATTTCTTTGTTTGATAGTGTTAAGCCCTGAAGAGTTTTTTTTTTTTAATTTACATTAGTGCATAATGTCTGTGTGTATGCACTGCAGTGGGACCGATGCTTGAATAAATATACATTTAATGACTTTTGTTTTCATAGAACTTGAAGGGTGAAACATTCGCAGTGGCAGTTACACAATGATGCATTCTTAATAAACACAATAAAACTGTTAAGCTTGGCATTTAGATCTGAATAAAAGAGAAAACTTATGTCGGTTCAAAAGAAACTTCTTTAAACAGTGTGATTTTAATTTGGTGATTAATAGCAGCGGTGTGCATGTGTATTTCTGGGTAAGTGTACAAAATATGACGCTACTTCTTTTCTCAGAACACTCACCATGATCACTGCCCACAGTCTGAATTCAGAACCCCACTGGTAAACATCAACTGCATCCTCCTATTGTTTGTTGCAAAGGTTTTTATGACGCATAATTGAGTTTAGTCACATCACAGCAAGGTCACGGTTTCAAACAAGTATTCTTTTTGTTCTTGCATGCTCTCAGTGGCAGTGTGGGTTTTCTTTGGGTATAGTCCAAAGACATGTGGCTTAGGTAAATTCGACACTATGAAATTGTCTGTAGATGTAAATGCGACTGTGTGTGTATGTGTTGTCTATTTTTGTTAGTGCTGTGATTTATGGGTTACGTCTCTAGGGCAGATACTGTCTGTGTCTGTGCTGCATCAGGCTCCAATCCCCCCTTGACCCTCAACAGGAAGAACAGGGGCGATTTGAAGAATTGGAAAAATAACAAGTCCTGCATTTTTCTTATATGTAGGATATATATGAGTTAAAAGAACTACATTTTTTTTTACAGATTGAAACACATGGTATGTCCTTCAGGGTCCATTGTTGGTGGTTCCTTTCTCTACAAAAACATGAATAATAAACTGTATATTTTCTATAGATTTTTGTCACTGAGAAATGATGTATGTGTGCTTATGTAAAAGAACTGTGACTGGGAGGGAGGGGGGGTTGAGTTTATGCTAGGAGGTTGTCTTGGACCAAAGGCATCTGTCTGGGAGTGGCTGTAATTGGCTGTAGTGTGTGGCGTCTCATTAATATGGAGCCCAGGGGAAGGAGACAACCAACTTCCTCCCCCTGTGTTTGGTTGTTTGACTGTATCTCCATTGATGCTAAACGTAGTGCTCCCAGGGCACCTCATGCCTGTTGCCTGCTTCGTTAAAACCAAGAAAATGAATATTAATGTCATACAGACTGAAAGCTGCAGCAGCAAGAGGGGGTCGTCACTCTGAAGGCTGTTACTGACGATTTCTGGGTGTACTTAATAGAGTCTATTCAGGAGAACCAATCCTCTAGTAATGCATGCTCTATCAACATGCTAGTGCTGTTGACACCTTATTTCCCTATCACTGGGGGATCTTGGTAAATATACGGTATGGGAGAAGTAGCCAGGAAATATAACATTAGAAAATGTGACTCATATGTTACTTTTAATGGCTACATGGAAAGACAGTAGCCACTTTTACACAGAGATCGTAGAAAAAGGTGAGATGGTGATCCCACCTTTTTGCCACCATTGCCTGATTTACGCAGCCAAGGGTGTAACAGAGGTGAGACAGGCTGGACACAGTGGACCTGTGCTCCGGAATCAAAGTGGCGGTGACGCAGTGCAGCGTATAGCATGACGTATAACTTGCGCGTTGGAAATACCCCGAGCATAGCGGTGTTGGCTCTAAAACAACAATGGAAGACGAACAGAGCGCAGCGATGTTTATTTTAGCAGTGCAGATTTAGCAGTGCAGGTCTCTCCAGTTCGACATCTTTCTGGTCACATTGATATGTTTGTCTACTGTACACGCTCATTTTTAAATCCCTCCGGGTGCAGGGGTCCCACACGCGATACATCATCGAAAAATCACACCTTGGTTGCGGAACAAGAGGTGTTCCTTATACATAGCGTTCCGGAATCATGATTCTACCTTTATCACAGCTCTGTTACTACCTCCAGAGGTGTTACACTGCTGTGACAGAAGTGGGTCCAATTGATCCACCATTTTGTTTACACAGACATCACTATGGAATAAAGGTAAAATATTCTCGAAACAAAAGTGCTGTGTAAAAGGGGCTAGTAAGTGAAAGTGTTTGGATTCTAATACATGGAGCAGTGTGAAATAACTTTCACAAACTTGTTCATAGGCAATCTTGATGTCAGGAAAACTGCAAAAAAAAATGTCTTTAATCATTACATCTGCTGCTGCCTGTTTTCACATTACCAATACTAGTCATGATCAACACCAGTGAAACAAGAAAGCAGACCAATGAATGATCAATAGATATCAGTCAACAACCACCAACAGCAGCATCACACACACTCTCCAGTTGATGAACTTGTCAGATTAACATGACATAGACTAGATCAGAATCTCTCAGAATGCTTTAGATTTTTTTTTTTTTAAATTATGTTAGCACCTCACCTCAAGGACACTCACAGATTCATACATTTAGTGGCCTGCTGTCTGCTAACTCTGTCTGCATTCAAACTCAAGAATTCAGCGAACGCCTGAATTTTTAAGAGCGTGAATCTGCAATGCAGCAGTCGGTCTTAAAAAGTTGAGCTATGTATGAACTTAAAAAAAAAACTGATGGCTTCACTGAGGACAGAACACCATGTTTAACTTGTGTTATTCTTTCCAAGTGAATACTGCCTGTGATCAGTATACAGCACTGAAGAGTTTGTTACAAATAAGGGACTATACTTCCAAACCCTACAGCCACAAACAGTGATTCAGAACAAGAAAATAGAGCAGTTCCTCAGAAGGCATGTGAACATTTGACTGTATGTGAGTTAAGTTAGGAGTAAGTGACTCCAGTGTAGCATTGGTATATTATATACTACAAACACCTCATTAATGTAAAGGTGAAGAGACTCTTCCAAACTACTAACGCATCAGTCCCTCCACCAGACTGCTATCTGTTAACAATGAGCTGATGAATTATTAATTATAGAATACATAGAATCTCACAAGGGAGCTACTCTATATCTTCTGAGCAGACAACCACATAGGGATATTCAAGGTCAAATAAAATAGGTTTCATTGCAAGCCGTGTGAGGATAAAGATACTGGAAAATACCTATAATTGGTTTAAAATGCTGCAATGTGGAAGGCTCCCCACTAGCCCTGCGGTCATATCGTCTCTTTCCAGTTGAATTTCAACTGCATTAACAAAACTTCAATTAACCATCAGGGGTCCATCTTCTGGCTCACCTTCCTAATCTAGTTTGATGGAAGCAGTTAAAGAATCAGCAGAGCCAATTTATACTGCTGCCACCTCCGTAGTGAGCGAGAGCATGTGATATTTGTAGTCATCATAACAGTGATATTGTTTAACTGTCACACAAAGTCTGCAAAGCTGCCTGCAGACTGCACTGTAGCCATCATGTAGTGTCACACTTTCTTAACCCCTTCTCTCTCTTTTGCTTCCCCAGTAATTTGTTGCTCTATAAACACTGCCTGGTGTAAACCTGATGTCACACTGGTTAATAGGATCTGACCCCTGATGTTTAAATTATTAAGGTACTTTGAAGAGAGAAACCCAACAAGCCTCCCTAATTGATACACCCACACACAAACACACAATGCTGTGAAAGTTGTACAGTTTTCCAGCATTGCAGACGTTTCTCGGGCCTATTGCCATTCTTCTCCCAGCAAATTGGAGGATTTTAATGAGCGACCACCCTGACTCTCCAACATTGTCTGCGGCACAGCCATCCACAGCTGGACTTTAGGGTCTGAAAGACCTTCCATTATGTCCCCACAGTAAATGAGATGAACTGCAGTAATAGATTTTCTTTCAGTACAAGATGAGTTCTTTTCTCTAATAAGTTTCCTTTGCACATTTTACAAATCACTACACATCACTAACTACACTTTGGATACTTTGCATTAATATTTATTTAAAATAGTCACGAATCTTGTAAATTATATTAATAAAAAAGACTGTTAAATAACCTTTAAATTTGAGCCACCGTTAAATCATTCTGTCCTTAAATGTGGCATGAATGTAAAATTACTGATCAACACATACAGTATCAGTGCCAGTTAAGTTCAGCACTTTTCACATTGATTTTATTTCTTATTTTTGCCAAGAGAAGCACTTTCACATTTGAAAAAAACTGGCTCACTTTAGAATCCTAAATATGCTGGGTAAAATAATCATCTCATCAATAACATATCAATTCCGTTGCTTCAGCCATAAGACTGTAATTCTACTCCATCTTTTCCCTCGAGGGGTATGTTCGGAGCATTTTAAGGACTTGAGGGTCCACCGCCCAGAAAGCAACAATGAGCCGAATGTCATTTGTGAGTCCCATGGTGCGTAGGTAATAACATAATAGCATAATTGCCACACTTTCTTGAAAGTAATCTTTTAGTCTTTATTGGCACAATTGCTCTCAAATATCATACCACAGCTAAACTATGGCGTACAAATTGTTAGGTGTTTTTATTGCTGTCATGGCTTTTGTCTGTTTTGAACAGAATAAGAGTTTCTCTGAAGGGCATTTTCATGGAACAGGGATTTGATGTCTCTTTTAGAATGTGATGCAGACAGTGCTTGAGCACAGTCGCACTGTAAATCACAAATAAATAAGTAGGTGAGTAAGTACATAAAGAAGTAAATGGGGTCTTACAATATGTAGTTCATACTCTGTGCTGCTGTGGTCAGTAAGAAGAAAACAATCGGTTTGACTGAGTTGTTTCTTCAAACTTCACAACCACCTCCAGCAAAATGTTTAAAGTTAGAGTTCTTATTAATTTTTTATCAAAAGCATTTCATTATTTTAGTCTGAAAGGAATAACAGTTTCTGACCTGGCCCCTTTTTTTCTATTCATGTAGCACATTAATGAATTCTCAAGTAAATCTCTCTCAACTCTTTGACTGCAGAGTTTCTTGTGCCTTTCTTCACAGGGTGAACAGCTTTCCGGTTACTTCTATAAGGGCTAATAGCGTCAACATTTTTATGCTAAATCTTCAGCAACCATCTGCTGCTGTCTGCGTACATGTGTCGCTGTGTAAATTAGTGTAAATTAAATAGCAGGAATTGTCACATCATGAATAAATGGGAAATATCTCATTAGCATGTGTCAGCGTGATGGACATTAAATAACTTCTGCAAATTACTTCAAAGGACGTGACAAAAAGCAAGAGCTCACCTGTAAGACATTCGACTAAAATGAGCACCAGTCATACCTCTTAAAATATAACAGTAAACCAATGCATAGTCACAATAAAACAGCAATAGTGATGAACATAGAATGCTAAAAGCTGAAATGCAACTATTTTATTTCTAGGTGACGGTGTTAACATTTAAAACAGTTTAACTCTATAAAATCACTCAGACCTGAAACCTCTCAGATCAGAACTATTAATCAGTAAGGAACAGTCATGTTTTAATTTTAATTCATTAATCTTCATTATTTCAATGGAAACACGTCTTGTCAATATGTGGAACATAAATGTGAAGGGTTTCTTGCAGCTGTCAATTTGTCAAGCAAGGTACGAGTGATTTAATACTCCCTCCATATGCTTAATCATGTAAACACACAAACATGGTGGTGATTTGTTGGCTGCCAGTCTTGCCCACATTCAGGGTGAGCCAGTGGATGGATCAAGCCAGCTGGATGTTCCAGCTCCAGTTTCACTTTAAAACCATTAATCCAGGCCTGTCTTTGTGTATTCGCTTTGTTGTTATTTGAAGGAAAGGGGAGGAAAAAAAACAAATCCTAAACTGTTTCATTTTCCTGCATCTCCAGAACACTATGTATATTTTCACTGAATGCTGGATTTTGTAGTGCCAAAACAAACCCACACATTTGGACCTTTTTCCATAATAATGTTTAAAGGAGGTGTATACATTTGTGCTGTAAACCTTTTGGTTAAATATAACTATACCAATATAACTGTGTGAAATAAGTAAAAAAAATACAGCTAACTTGCATTAAATAAATAAAATAATCTGAATGTATCTGCAAAGTATGACATAAAAAGTATAATTAATCTTAACTTGTTTTCTGGCCAGAATTTGAACATTTTTTCTGTGCATATAGGAATACATAAATATGTGTCATTTAAATATGTATATTTGTTCATTTTAAGCCAAATAAATGAAAGCAGAGGTGATGTTGAATAAACCTACATTTATATTCTACATCCATGCCAAGTGTGAATATGTATGAGTTATGCACTCAAACTCCATTGTTGTCTATTTATGTAAAGTAGTGTGAAGAGCCAGGTTCAAGTACAGGTATATTCAAAACATATTTAGAGCTAGCTTAGGGTCCTACAGTTCAGACTCTGTCAATTCACAGTGCATGAAATGCTTGCAAATTCACAAATACTGTTTATCCGGCTGATGACCTGCCATGTGTAGAAGAGACAATATGTGCTATAGCACTAGAGGTTTCCTACATTACATCTGCATCTTTACATCAGTTAAATACATGTTTTCTACATTGTAAGCAAATTCATCAGCTACCTGTAAATATCTAATGTCGATAATCCATTTTTTATGATAAACAGTCTGAAAAATGTGGCAGTAGGTGATATGTTTTATCTTATACGTGCATCTGTACATCACAATCAGTTGTTGACACTTGTACCAATGTTTCTCTGCAGCTTTAGATGGAAAGGGGAGTCATTATGGATGTTTAATCCATGATTTCAAAAGGTTAAACTTTGCTGCTGTGTGATTCGAACAAATATCAAACAAATGAAATGCCAAAGTTGGTGCCCCTGAACAAATGAAATGTCAGAAACAATACCTTGGCTCAAGCCCTCTGTTACTTGGCTCATCGTTTCCAGGCAGTCATATTTGTAGTCCGACATAAGAGGGCAGATCAAATAGGCTTTCTTCCACAGAGATGACCTATTAACACCCTATTATTTGAACTGCTGAATGAAAAGTGCGGGGGTCCCCTCAACCCACCACAGAAAGTTAAGGTCACAAAGTAAAATTCTCAGGTACTTTTCTGCATCCTTTGGCTCCTGACTCTGCTTTCTCCCGTTTCCTCTGCCTGGCACAGTGCCTTGATTCCTCCCAGTGTGGACATTCTCCCATGCACCAACTCTGACTATCAAAACAACAGTCATTAGGCAAATTTGCTTTGGTGCAGGATTACGTTAATTATCATGGAATTATCACTTCATTAAAGCAGGCAGAGATAAATTATCTCTGATGAAATGAATGCAAAATGAGGAAATAATGATCAGACCTAAAGAAAAAAAAAAGATTAAAAAAAAAAAAGGAGACTTCTTGTTGAAGAAAATCAAGTCATTGTGTTCCAGAGAGTTGGTCCCTGAGAGGCATTGCACCACAACACAACATGACAGAGCAAGTGGGTTTCCACAGAGAGGAGTGAGGACCACCCACCCCTTTACCCGATGCAGTCCAATTTCCCTCCCTAAGCCTCTACAGAGCCTGTAGTTTTTCCCTGCAAATTGCAAGTATCATTAATCATGCGAAATACCAATTTTAATGAATGCCTGCATCAGCCTAGTAACACTCTTTGTTTCCTGGGCAAAAGGCTGAGGTGCTGCAGCAGGGGGAGACTGGGATTTTTAGAGATGTAATGATGTTTTTTTTTTTTTTTTTTTTTTTTTTTTTTTTAATTGCTTGTTTTTTTATGGTCAAAAGCTTTTCTCTGTTGACGTCCCTGCAACCAGGATAAATTGGTGCTACCTACAAATAACTACCTAATCATGGTCGTATCATCTATTTGCTCATACAAAACTATTTACACATAAAAAAAAAACTTTTAATGATTGCTTATTCACAGTAAAGTAGGGAATTTGCAACAAAACTATGTTCTACATCTGTGATCGTACTCTTAACAGTGAATGAATCATAGAACCAACGTCCAAAAGCACTGGAATCATACATATTTTCTCTTGAACTTATTGACATGAGGAGAAAATAAAACCCTCTGGCCACTCACATATTCTTTTCTTTGTCTTGCCTCCTAAGTCCAACACTGATGTAAATGATTGCACCACTTCAAGGACAGTGTTCCCCTCTTGAGTTAAAGTCATTGAGATGATCATATTTCTATGGCAACATTACACAGTTGAAAGTGTGCTCTTTATTGCTTACAGTACTGCAGATGTGCACTGTTCAAGGAGCAAAAGGGTTCCTTTTAAGCTTCATACATCAGTAAAATCCTGCTAGTGGACTGGGGAAATATAATCTCTAACATCTAACCTTTTATTTCCTGCTTAATTAATTTCTTTAACCTTGCAACACAGTTGTTTTTAGCTTAAGCAACTGTGTTTTTCCACTGGTTTGATGATCTATTTGTTACTTAGTCTTGAGGCAAAAGACTATAATCTGTGATGTCACATTGAGTGACAGACTGTTTCTCTACAAACTGAAAAGGCTTTTGTCTAAATGGAGCACAATATTTTGGCGATATGAGGGGGCACCTTAATGTTGCCTCAGTTGTCTCCAAGTGCTTTAAAAACATTCAATGGCATCTCTGTGTCATGAAAAATGCAGCAAATCTATCTCTGACAAAAGCTATAGGGCTTGTGTGGGTGCAAATATCAAAATATTCTCGAAGTTAGTATTATATTATAAGAGTTAATAAAACCTGACTGGATCAGTGGGAGTTACACGTCTAGTATTTATCACCATTGCCTCAATAAAAATTTCCCATTTCCAGTTCAATAGTCTGCAAGATAGTGGCCCAGACTTAGGACTTGATAAACTGCACCACTGCTGGTATGGACCCCACAAAGTCCCTTAAGGATCTAATGGGGCATACTGTTCCATAAAAATGCTAGTTTGCCTTGGAAATTGTGGTGCAGGTTCATTAGAAGTCATCGTGTTGAATTTGAAATGTAATCTCCCAAGTGAATCAGGGAGGGAGGCCAAAAGAATCGCCAGCATGGGGGAGGGAAGTTTTCTAATACCCTACCGCTCCCTATTATGCAATGTCGGTGGTAACAGCGGGCCTTGAACTGTCGAGGTTCCTGGGGAAAAGCTCACACCAGGCTACTTATTCTTCATGAGGTCACATTAAACAAAGACACTTGTTCTCAAGGGTTTTCTGTGACTTGTAAAACCTGAGGTGTGTAGGTGAGACTGAATACAACTTTCCATACAGGAAAAGTACATCAATTTATATTCAATAATTATAATCCTAAGGGATTGTTTTGCATGGTTAAGCCTCCACAAACACCAGGTAAACATTCATTGAATTATAACAAATTACCATTGTGTTGTGTTCAGTACCGTTTTTTTTTCTGCAAATGCACATACTAGTTCATATTCATACTCATATATTAATAACAAATGATACATAAATACATATTTTATTACAGAAAAAGTCAATTTGCAAACAAATATCACATGAAGTGACCAGAATTATCCGAAATATGTAGGTCTGTACGACAAAACTTATCAAAAACTGAGTGAACTGAAATTTTAATCATTAAAATGTAGATGAAATGTGTAAAACAAACAAGTTTGATGACCAAAAATAAATGTTTGTGTAATATTGCTTGTTTGTGAGGCTCCTGAATATTTATGTAATATTTGAATGCAAATGCAAGTGTTCATGCACGATTTTGATTTTTAATTTCTTCATTGTCTTCATTTCAACGTCTGAATTGTAGTGTAGTCAGTCTGACACTCTCCACCAACCTTCTCAAATCAGGCCAAAAGTTGTCTGGGTTGTTTGGCTGGTTCTTGGAAAACAGGACAGGACGCAGTGACAGTTCATTTTGCGAAATAATATTGGTAGAGAAGTTGTTTTTGTGAAACGTGTGCATGAGGGAGCGTGTCTTGGTATTAAAATGACTAAATCCCTACAAAAGAAAACGGCACGAAGACGAGTGTCTTTGTCAAAACTTGCCATTTTCCGGGTGTCGCTGCAGCTCGGAGGTTCTTGTTCTTTCACATAGCGAGGGGGACTTTCAAAGCGATAACGCACAGATAGTGGAAGGAAGGAGAATGATAATCCTGCCAGTGCGTGACAGAAATATTCACCTTGATTCTGTACATCCAGTGAACCAGACTACCTGAGGAACATGAGCAATGAAATTAAACAGCAAAACTGAAAAAAAAAACAAAACAAAAAAAAAAAAACAAGTGAATATGTCTTGCATGTGTGATTCATGGTCTAGTCCAATATGACAAATTAGAGACTGGGTTCAATGGGATTTCAAATTTGTATAAAATACAGCCCATCTTTGTGTTTTGACCCTTGATTTGGGTGAGGAAAACTAAAAACAACAAACAAGTGGTGCAAGGCACAACAAACCCCACTCCTCACGTGTATTGTATCTTATTTTGGCATCGATCCAGCTGATGTCAGCATATCAATCACCTCTACATATGTGCCAAGTTTTAAGTAAATTGCCACAAAATTGATGTTTGTATAGACATGTGAAATTTTGCCCATTACAAGTAAATCGGAAAAAAGAAAGATTTTAAAAATTCATAAAAAAATTTAACTTTGACCTACTTTTCCCAAAATGTAATGACATCTCTTTTGAGTCACTGGCAATCTATAAACCCAATTTGGTATGAATTCAACCAATAGTTTTGCTGCTAAAATGTTAACAAACAAACAAAAACAATACCCCTTGTCTCAGGGGGGTGGCCAATCAGTAATGC
>JAPQRP010000002.1:18225520-18236587 GCA_037367295.1 Apogon hyalosoma
ATATATATATATTTTTTTTTTTTTTTTTTATCTCAGTCAATTGCAAACTATCTTTCTGGATTACTATAGCAGAGAACAACTGATTCAATCTTTTTTGTATATTCTCGTAAAGAGCATTCTAGAGAGCGAAAACTTGCTTGATTTGGGCGCAAATACGGTAAAACATGTCCCCTGAAATCTCTTGAAATAAATGTCTGTGTTTATCATTCACAGTCAAACACATTTCTGGTGTTTTCTGTCACCGTTTCAGTCCCATAGGACAGAAAGGTTAGAGAACGTACCTGTGCTGGGTAAAATAAATCATTGGCAAGCAGAGCAGGGAGTTTAGGTCAAATAATCACCCCTCTGATAATGAACGTCCATGGAGAGGGCTGGTGAGATTCATTGCTGTGCTCCCACTGACAATAATGGAGGCTTTCAAAGGCCACAGTCTTTAATTTCTTGTCCCTGCTATCAGCGTTTTTATCCTCTGGAGAGGGGGAGGTCAACTGCCCCTGTTCTACAGCCCTAGAGCCAGCATCCTGGGCATTAAGGGCTGAGAGAGGTGGAGGAGGTCAGGATGTGATTGCTCCTGGAGATGGCAGGCTGAGGGGTACTGAGGGGCTCAACGGACCCGTCCCAGACAAAAGGCGCTTTATAGAGCAGCTCCCTGGTCACTTTTATCAGGGCATCACTAATGGTTATGATATGATCTGTCTAGCATCACTTCCAATTAAAGCTGGCTGCGGGAATGTGGCAGTCGCTGCTCCCCATCTCACTGAGGGCTCTGTAGTGTTCAATGAATGTACACTATTGTTTGAGCCACTTATTTCAGTGGCGATCAAAGTTCCATTGTGACGACCACAAAGGGAAGTGGTCACTCCCCAGCCTATTAGATATGTAGTTGTGGTGGGGAGATGGAAAGTGTAATCAGTCTTCTTACTGATAGCAATGACCAGCCCACTTCTCATAGTGACAAAGACTAACCTCTTTCAATACAATATAAAGAAACAACAAAAGGTTATTCTTCTTGTTTGGATAGCCTTGCCTTTCGGCCAGAAAATAAACGTCCCTGAGAGTCTCCATAATTTCTACAAACTTTCTCTCGCCTCACAAAATGCAGTCTCTGAGCTAATATTCCATTCTGAGAGTGTTCCACTTTCTGATGTGACTGCAGCAAAGCTGTGCACCTCCACTGGTTAAGTGCTGGTGTCCACCAAGGATTTCAAGTCTCCAAACAGGCCCAGACTAAGAGCTGTGCAGATGTGGTGTGAGGACACATACAGGGTGAAGAAAACCCTGTTCTGGGCCACTTTGATTTTTCTCCTGCAGTGATGATAATCGTCTTGCTTATAAGTGTGAACTTGTGGAGCAAACCATTATGTGGCTTGGAAAAGAATTAAAGTGCATATTTTAAATCACCAGGCTTTGAGAATATACTTAATAGTTCAAGTTTTCAAGTTTCAAGAGTGGAAAAAAGCTGCTGTTAAATTAAAAAGGTTCTCTTTTAATGTTTGAATGATCTTCTCTACCTTTTGACTCTGATGTCTCGACCACTTCACCTGCTTCTCAGTCGAAGGAAATTAGAGAGAAGACGTGAACTAAAGTGCCCAAAGTCAGTGTCTCATTTGCATGCACGTAATAAAATGAGTTTGGCAAACTGCAGCAGACCAGGGAGAGAAAGTCATAATCTGTGCTGCATTTTGGCCCATAGTTATTGAAATAAACAACCTCATATGGTGCCTTGGAGTTTCCAGCTGCATCACATAACAGATGAAGCAGAACGGTAGCATTATTCTGCAGCTACAGACAAAACAAAGCTTTTAACAAGCAGCTGATATTCAAAGATGGTAAAAAGACGTTGGTGGTGTGCAACTTCAATGTGTCAGACTTGTTAGTTAGTCACCTAATCCCATGGTGAACTTCCACCAGAGGTTAGTGAATAGTCATAATGGTCATAATGAGGCAGGAGCAGCTGCAAGCCCTTTGGACTGAATGAGGTCACCAGAGCGACAGAGATCAGTGTGCCTGATTGGGGGTTGAATGGGGCTAAAAAGAACAGTCTACAAACTAGTTTGTATTGAAGGAATGCAAGACTATAGGCCCTCCTCTGGCTCTTTTTCAATGCATGTCTGTGTCAGAAATAAATCACTTTAATTGTTCTCTGATTGTCCCCCTTACCATTTTGCAAAATGATAATTGAAACATTAATAGGATGTTAATAGGATGTGTGTCCTGGTAACCTTTGATATAAATCTTTCTGTAATGGAAAATATTCTCCACATGAATCAGTAGTAATTAAATATGTGTGGACTAAGCACCATTTTGGGGGTTTACAAATACAGTTCCTGCATTACAAATAAGGTTTAACCTCAGGGACCCTTGCTGATATTAATAACTTCTCTTTTTTCAAAGTTGCCGTATATGTGAAATATTTACGACAATATTCTTCTTCTTAGCCAGTGTTTTTGGTGGTTAATGATAATGCTACTGGTTTCTTTGGAATGAATTTAAAATTCATACTTTGCCCTTCAGTTTGAGGCAGGAGCGTATCTTTAGTTCGGGCAAGTTTGTTATGGAGACCCAGGGGTCTAAAGACTACTGAAAGGGCATGAGTAATTCATATGAGCAGAGCAGGTCTAGAATTGTGGTGTTGCCCAGGAGAAGAGAACTTAGCTGGAAGAAACAAGATCCTCCTTATAGACTAATGGATGTGTTAGCAAGTACGCTTTCAGACCAGCTTTCATGTTGGCTCCACCAGAGGGTATAGAGGGAATGGCAAATTAATTATAGAAATGAAGCCAACCTCCTTTCCTTATCATGGAGGGCAGCTGTGTGGCAGCTGTGTGTTTCCCCTTGCTTGTTTCCCTTTTTTGTTTTCTACAACACTGGAATAGGTCCTGTTCTGCATCTGTTCTCTGCTTCTCTTCATCAATCCATACAAACTAACTCTAAAGAAAGATCTGCTGTCTCTATGTGGGAGGTGAAAAGTGAAGCTTTTATTGAGTGAAAACGTCAAAGAAATTGTAGCGGACAAGTGAGTAGTCAGGTTCTGCCTTGCTTTTCAACTTCTTCCATGGGTTTCAGACCCTTCCAGTCAAAGTCAACTAATAAATCAATATTTCAAGTGGGATCTAATGTTGTAATGACATTATTCTCTTGCCTGTGAAAGCCCATTAACCACCAGCTGAATCTGAGTTTCGATGACAGCCTTCATAGTCGTGATCAGCGTCTGTATTGTCGTGTTTCAAGCAACAATTAGGAATGTTAAATGTCTCAAAAAATGGCATGTGTGACCCACTCTATAAAATGAAAAGTGCACTCCCATCAGAAACAGACACTGTCACACACTCACCTTACTTGTTGGAAAATTCCCAAAGGTCTGCTTTGGAAATAATAGGAAAGAGTAAGAGTGAATGCATGGAATATTAATGCAGAATTGAAGCCAGCCTCAGTTCAAACTGTTAATTTCCATTTTATCTTGACAGACTGAAAAGACATCATTCCATGTGTTATTACACTGTTTCTCAGGAACAGTTTTTCACATCATATTACAGATGTTAATGAAATATGGCATCAATTAATGCACTTCAAATTACTTGTATAAAATGTGAAGAATTTAATGCTCACCTTTTTGCTATATGCAGCCTATAATTAATTTATTCCAGTTCCAAGAACATGTGAAAAAAAAACAAAAAAAAAAAACTTATATAGTGAGACAAGACAAGGAAACAAAGCAGAGAACATTTAATAGTTTAATTATAAGCTGCTGTATACATTCAGTGATTATTCCGATTTTCATGTTGCCAGAAGCCATGGGTGAGACCAGCAAAACATTCAGCTACAAGATCTAGTTTGTTGTATGCAATTTTGTCCATTTTCATTCATATTTTTCCACATTGTACATAGTTTACTGCAAAGCAACATAAAACCACATTGCTGATGTGCAACACGGTTCTTCCAAGACCTTAGTTCATTCAAACATGATTCCACCCAGTCTGTTGTGTGGGGCTTGTAGGAGGGGAGAGCCCTGTTTATACCGCTCTGGTCTCAACCTTATCTTTGAGATCAACTGAACACAGATGGCACAGGGTGACAGCAGTGCTGAGCAAAGCTAGGTTGCATGTCTGCGTACCCTCAGCTGAAGCTGAAAAAGTCTAGTTTTAACTCGATTGGGCCCAATAGGAAAGCCGACTCATTGGATAGATAAAATAGGTGGAACCCTTTTGCCAGCTTGGTGAACACCGGGAGCTGTTCTTCCTCCTCCTTAGATACTAAGATTAAGCAACATCTTGCAATCTGTAAGGTTTTGTTTGCATCTTTTTTGGTTTCTTTTGCTATCTCACTCTAAGCTCATTGAACTGACACACTAATGTTGGTGCTGAAATCGCTTTTTTTTTTGTTGTTGTTTGTTTGTTTCTTTCTTTTTTTTGTCTTTTTACATTTTCTAGTAGCCCACACAGAAACTTGATGGCACAAGAACTGACCAATAAGAAACTCTTTACAACAAGGTAAACTGCAAGTCAACAGTTGCCAGGGGTCACACAGTAAACAAAAAAAAAAATCCAAGTTCAGTTTGAAAATAAAAAACAAATCAGGTTCAATATAAAAGCAAAAGACAAATGAACAAAAGCAAGTTAATTTCAAGTATAACTTACTCATAAAATAACTACACAGCATTAAATATTCTCATTATACATTTTTAAATTATTTATAAAATATATTTTGGCATATATGTTTTTTTTATTTTTGTGTTTGTGTAACAAACGCTACTGTAGCTTCAGTTGAACACCAATGTTTATTTGTTTTTTTTTAACTCTTGAAACAAAACATTAAAGGGATTGTCACATAACAACAGGTTATTAAAAATGATAATAGTAAACCCTATACAGAGTTTCACATAGCAAGACATGAGTGACGATCCCTTCTATCCTAGCCCCATAGTCAAAAGTCAAAAAAAGTACAAGACCAGAGCACAAAGTTCTAATTTGTGCTCCACTGGCTACAATCAAGGTTGGGCACAGGAGATTTCAAAAGCAGTAAGTCTTTTTTTTTTTTTTTCATACAACTCAATTTAAACACAAGGATCTGTCTGTCCCACTTCCAGTGTTGAGAGCGCCAGGGCAGATAGTGAGAGTTCATTTAGCTCCATCCGTGATAAAATACGAATACTGTAAAGACCTCACAGTCTGATGACACTAGGATGTCCTCAAGGGATATGCAGAGAAAGTTTTTCTTATTAGTCAGGGACAGGAGCAATTGAGACTGCTGCCTCTCTTTCCTTCTTCTGAATGTACTGAGAACTGTTGAAGTAAATTCAGAATATTTTTAGATGAATCCTGTGTGTGTTTGTTGTTTATTACATTGACAGAGCTCACTATACAAAGGAACAAAGAGCGATTTTGGCAGCTAGAACAAACTGCAAAACCAAAGAAGGCAAATATCAGTTTGTGATACAAAAGTAGTTCAAAAGGCATAACTGTACTTATGAATTGGCACCTCAGGTGTCCAAACAAGTAGTGTCCTGCTTTGGCGCCAAGAGCTGGAGAGCTGCACTGGCCATGTTGATGCAGTCAACAGTAACCTGCCTGTCCACTCATTGCAGACTGATAAAAAGACAAGTGAACAAAAAGCAAACAAGGAAAAAGTACTGCGACTACAACAAAGCCACATCCACTACCTTGGTTTGAGCACACTAGCTGCAGCATACTACAGTCCATCATCCTCAGCTCGAGCTGATTCTTGAGTAATGTACACTGCAAATGGGTGTGTCTCTACTTCCACAATCTGACCTTCTTCTGTGTACACACAGCTATTGCGGGGTATATATATGTGAGTTTACACTGTATGTGTATATGCATGTTGGTGTGTGTCATTGAGCAACTTGCTAAAGTACAATGTCCTTCAGGCGTTTGCTACTGGGGGATTCCTTGTCTCGGCCATCGTGGAGAAGCGTGTTGATCTCCCTGACAGAAGGCTCACTGTCCTTCCCCTCCGGCTGCCGCAGCAGGCTGTGGTTGGCGATTCGCTCTGCGTCGCGACATTTCAGTGTATTGTAGGCAGATGACGGCTTGGACATGGGGCTCTTCAGGTGCACTGGGGAAGTAATGGGGCTGGCTGCCTCACGCCCGTTGCCAGCTTCACGGACAGCCCCTCCATTGGCCTTGGGGCTACACACCTGAGACTCCTGAGTCCGCTTTCCCTTAATCTCACCCCGTTCCACATCCTCGGGGCCATCCTTGCCGAAGGTGGCAAAAGTCCTCTTAGTGGTGCCATCTTCATAGTGGGGGACATCCACTGTGGTGGCTTCAATAGACAAGGCGATGACATTGCGAGCATGCTCAGGTGACTTGGCACGTGCCGGGACTGGGACACGAGGCATCCAACAGCGGTCAGAGTGGCCTAGGATGCGACACTCATCCTGGCAATGAAATCCTTCGCTTGGATCTGGAAAAAGAGAAAACATAATTGTTATAAAGGTACAAACTTCAAACCAGTAAGTTTTCACTTCAGCTATTCATTTGCACAGTTTTGTTTTGTTTTTTTTTTTTTATACAACAAAGCCATCATTAAATAACCATAACTCGTGTTTCATTCCTCAATCTGCACAAGACTGCAGTCCCGTTAACACCACTGATAACTAGAGCTGGATGTTTAGAGCACTTCTAATATGCCAATTAAATTACGTATTGTTAAATCAAAAGTCCATTTGCAGCTCATGTATAATTGGGTTTTCTGTAGCAACACTGGATGAAAGGCAGGTTTAAACAGTGCAATCAGATATCTCGCAGAGAGAGACACCAGACGAGTTGCGGTGTTGTTGGCTGGTTCATCTCTCTTTCCTTCTCTGTCTCTGTCATCTGGCGCCGAGTTATAAATATGTAATGATGTTTAACGCTGGAGTGAAAAAAAGATTTGTCTGAGTCTGTGTAAGTCTGTAGTCTTTTGGTTGGTCTTTGCTGTGCTGGGAGAAGGACAGACAGTCTCGATCATTTTCGCATCATTAAAATAACCAGAGGTGTCGTGATCTCATAATCAAACCGAAATACTGTGGTTTTTTTTCATGCATATACACACATATTTAACTTGCTTGCTGCTTTAATTACTTGCTGAAATCTCATTTCACAGTATTATATGAAAGCTGATTATTGTAACACTATAGCTCCTTGGTAATGTACAGTTATACAGGCGTTTATTTTGCAAAATATCTCTGTACCACTGTTGAGGAGTGTTGTCTCCACCGGCTCCAGTCTTGAGAGAGAACCTGCCATGTAGATATGCAATGACACATTTCTGAGCTCCCCTACTGCTCGTCTTATTCCTAGCAAGAGCCATCCTCCATTCCAGAGGCCCAAGGTGACAAGAGAGGATTGTGAGAGGGATTGCCATCGACCCAGATGCATACGCTTACATCTGGCAATCGCAGCTTGACAGATCACCTAATTAAAATCACTAATGATCTGTTTTTCTCCCCTCTTTGCTGCACTCATGAGAGGCACCTCTGCCTAGGCCCTTGGGATCGATATTTAAAGATTGGAGACAGGCTTTTCAGGGACAGATATGCCAGTGCTGTCTCTCATAAAGTATAATCTGATGAGACTGACAGATAACATAGTGACTAAATGACTAAATGAACAGTATAGTGTATCATGGGGTGTTTGACCATAAATATGAGAACTGAAATGCAGGGGTAATCATGTCATTCATGAAATCATGAAAACCAAGTAGGAAGACCAAGAATGACCACTGTCTACATAAATAAGTGATGGTGGGACACACAGCACAGAAGCTCCCTTTGATCAGTTGTGCATCTTGATGCTTATACTGCACCGACTCATACTGACACACACAGACATTCACTTCTCTCCAGTAAATGCAGATTCAGCCATCCTCTTGCTTCCAGCTACTGCATTATGATAAGCAAATGTAATCTTCAATTCTTCTTCATTAAATATCCAAGTCAACATCTTCTTGGATTCCTTCCAGTAAAAAATAAAACATTTATGTTATATCCTATTCTTGCCCATTTCAGTGTATATAAAATTATTTGATAAAACTGAAAATCAAGACTGGCCAAACTGAATATATTTTCCTGAACTGAACTCCAGTATGGGTGTACATTTGCATGGATGCTGATTGTTGCAAGGAACCGCACTAGCTGCAATCAAGGAGACAAAAGGCATGAGGCTCGGGGTTTGTTTGACAAAAAAGGATCCAATCAGAATGTAATAATGTAATCACAACAGAAAGTCTTTACCAGGTACTAGGAACACAATAGAGGACGATGAATAAAACAAAAAAAAAAAACCTACCCACACAGTAGATTAGATTGTCTATCGCAGAAGTGTTTTTAAAACTCTTACATAATGTTATTTTTTTTGTCCTATGTATTGTTTTGTTATTAACAGTGTTGTGAACTTAACACTACTTTGTGATTTATTTTCTTTAACAGGATTTTTTTTTCCTTAAATAGTATTTAGATTAATAACATTTAGGTCATATTAGGATCTTTTTTAATAAATAATAATGTGGAAAGTTTTGTGCTTATAGGGAATAAAATATTTGGGAGTTGTAAGTTAAATATGAAACTTCCACACTTGCTCTATATTTAGTGAGCTCAAATGTCTCCTAAAATCTTGTTTGACATGTCTGACAAAGTAGATCTTTTTCTTCACCGATTAAAGACCTACAAGCATCATCTTAATGAATGCAATTTCCTCTAAATACTTTAGCTTTTTTCTTTAGCCTGGAGCACTTTCTAAAGCATGAAAAGCCTTGAGGCACAAAGAAATATACACAAGTTGTATGCACTCTACTTAGCAGTGCATGCATATGCAGTGAATAAGGTTCTTTCTCTTTTCCTTTAGGGGTCTATGGGAGAGCAACTGGGTTGTAAATGGCATTGTTATGAAAGCCAAGTGCCATTAACACTCACACATCCTGCCTCTGCTTAGAGCTTCATAAAACGCAGATGTTGCTCTGAAAGACTCACAAAAATGGAAGAGAAAAATTTAAATAAAAAAAGTGACAGGCCATCGACCTCTAACAAAACACAATCTCCTCCTATTCTAAAAAATGAGCAAACTGTAATAGTAAGAGATGTATTAATGCCTTTTGCAGCAGGTCTCAGAGTCAACAAGTACAGAATACAAGACAGTGAAATCACCTCCTGCTGTGAATATGTATTCAAAGTCATCAGAGAAATAAGCTTGCCAATCACTTCCAGGAACAGGCTTAAAGTATAGTACGGAGCAGGATGTCATTGAAAACATTTCCTATCTAGGATTTAATGCCTACTAATTACTGAGGGAGTACCACTGGGAGGTGGAGGTGTTTTTAAGTGTTCCAAATGTAAAATACAAAACACTCTAATGATAGAGGAACAAAAATCCACATATCAAGTAACACGATGCTGCTATCAAATGAGACATCACACTTTAATACTAAATTAACATCCAAAGACTGGTAAGTGCACTGGGAAGCACTTCCAATATGTGTACTGATGAATGCGTGGCGTTAGAAAATAATAAATATTGCTACTTCAAATGCAAAATCCCCTTGTAGTGCTGGCCATGTTTTGCTGTTTGTAGCTACCTGGAATAGCTTCACTTTGTATCAGCAAGGGGAGAAAACCCATATTTCCTGCCATTTTATCTTACATCTGCAGGCTGCCAGCAGCCGATCCAATTCTCTTTCTTTCCCTCAATCAGAAGGCGTCTTAACTTCAACTTACAGCAGACAGATCTTCAGCTTTAGCACAAGGACACTAGAATCTGACAAGCTCATTGCTCCTCTTACCCCCATGCTCTGCATATAATGATCCCTTCATGTCATATAGCTGGAGGTTCTATTTGTTTGCTGCTAATGTAGCAAAACAGAGAAATCAGCAAAAGATTAAAATCCCCCGACACAAAAGCAAAGGGATGTGTTCACTGAAAGAAGTAACACCCTGAAAAACTCCCTGTGCTTTCACCAGTTATTTTGTGTCCTGTTTGGCTAACACTGGAGCTTGGCTTGGAAAACACTGGTGCTTTTCTCTCCAAAACTAGCACACAGCCTAAAGGTGGGAAACAATGATGTAATCCTATAAAATGTGTGTAAGCAGCCACAAGAACCAGGGTGTCAGATTGGAGGGACACAGACAAGGTTGAGAGGATGTGAGCCCAGATTCAGGTGACAGAATCTTTACTCTGTATTTCTTAGTTTAACTGGAGCCGCAAGGCGATTGGGGACTTGCAGTATGACACAATTCAGTCAGTTTAGTTTTACAGCTAGATGAACCCTAAAAAGAATTTGGAACAGCATTGTGGCATTATAAATCATTTCATAAAGAATGTCTGCCACGTTTGGCTTTAACTACTTTTTGTATTTTGTCTGTGTGCTGACATTTTTGTTGTAACAGTTAGAATAGATGGCCTGATTCTGTTTGTCATATGAAAATAGATACTCCTGAACAGACAGCCAGAAAGTATAACATAGATGTACTAGTGATGTAGCTGTTATGTATGAAATAATTTAGAGCAGTTCAAGCCAGACTATGCTTTACTCACAAACGGCAAATTATGATGGTTTATGTGTCCTTTCATTGCTGTGTCAGTGGTACTTTAGCTTGGAATAAAATCCAGAAGAATTAAACTGCATGAAGTTAAATGAATATGATTGCAGTCATGGTGACCTCTTTGGAGCCAGCCTGTCTCCAGTATCTGAGTGATGTACAGATAAACTTTTCAGCTAAAATGCCATCCATTTTTTCTACTCTCATCTTGGTGTTGCAATGTATCTTTGACAGTGAAATGGCTCTTTCTAATTGCTCTCTATATTAATTTTCCATCCTGGCAGCCACATGGCAAAGATTGATTAAATCTAAATTGTTACTACAGAGTGTTGATGAAGCCTCTGATGCAGAAGCTGATGGAGGTATCACAGGGGAGGAAAATTCAGAAATACAGCATCCGCAAAATGAGAATGACTGTCTTTGGTTGCTTGGTTGGTTGGTTGGTTGGTTGGTTGGTTGGTTGGTTGGTGCTTAGGTCTAAAAAACTCTTAGTCCAATACGTGCTTGAAACCTAACAGGCTTGGCTGTGCTTG
>JAPQRP010000002.1:18236687-18253673 GCA_037367295.1 Apogon hyalosoma
GGGGAGGAAAATTCAGAAATACAGCATCCGCAAAATGAGAATGACTGTCTTTGGTTGCTTGGTTGGTTGGTTGGTTGCTTGGTTGGTTGGTTGGTTGCTTGGTTGGTTGGTGCTTAGGTCTAAAAAACTCTTAGTCCAATACGTGCTTGAAACCTAACAGGCTTGGCTGTGCTTGATCCTAACACTGGGGATGGAGCTTAACATCCAGTCTGCCCTAACTACAGCAGAGGACAGTTCAACGGCCAGCTGAGGCTGAGCCTTGGCCAAGCAGCCTCCTACACTACTCACCAGGGAGAGTCCAAGCACTGCTGTCATCCTAGCCAGCCAATTCAGTCTGTGGGCCATAAATCAGCCTGGAGGCCTGGCTCCTGCGGGAGCGGCAAGATGGAGTGTGATGGTCTTGTTTTTACAAACAGTAGAGGGGCACCCTTACTGCGCCACGCAAGCCATCATTCTCTGCACAGCACTGAGTCCTCTCCTTCTCCCCACAGCATCTGGTTCAGTCACATCAAGCCACCCCCCCTCCGACACCTCAGATCCATCCATTGTAGCTCCCTGGGCAGACCTATCCTTTATGCTTCTTGTCCTCATGTCCTCTTCTTTCCACTCATCAGCACTGCTATCTCACATATATTGGAGTAATTATATAAATCCTGCACCAAATTTTTTTTCCTTGGATTTCAGTCTGAGAAGACGACTACCCTCCTGTGCTCTCTGCTCCACTAATAAAATAATAATTGTCAAAGAAAGAAGGCTCACTGGGCAGCTGTGTGAGTGCTTGTATAACTGGTGGAGTCAAAGGTTCATGCTATTCTCATTCTAGTATTTTACTATCAAGAGCAGCAGTAACGTCTAATCTATTCAGCACTGGAGGAAGTGTCTGAGGTCAGGTTTTAGCTTAATTTTAACAGATTCTTCCATTTACGATTCACTATAAGCATTCATCAGTGATTGTTTTAATCTTTAACAACAGTTCAAGATGAATTCAGCAAATGTTTACCTCCTCTGAATCTATTCTTCCCCTTGCTGCTAGCCCATCCACCCCAGTGTGTGCATTCTATAGCAGGTCTTGGTATAAAGAATGAATTTCCAAACTGATGTTGACAAACAATGCACTAGCTTCTAAATTGGTACAAACAGCATCTGTTTAACAGCTGTGTAACAGCAGCGGGAGGAAAAAAAGCAATAGCTATGCTGTTTTATAAATCACTATGTCATCGCACAGCGCTGTTTTGTTCAAAAGCTGGACCACTATCCAATGGACTGCTTGATGCAGTGGAAGCTGGTTGTCATGATGACATACGTGGGTGGTCTGGTCTCAATGCCTTTACAACAAATGCCATTTTAGTGAGTGGATTCTTTTATTTTACTGTGCCCAGATCCTACCACCAGTGGCACCAAAAGGTCACCATTCTTAAGTAACATGTTTTCAAACTTTGGCAGCATTACCTTTAGTTTACACTCTGACAAAGTCCAGGAATGGAGGACCGGGGCGGACTATTATCATATCCTGTGAGGTTAGCCAGTTTTTGTTTTTTTTTTTAATAACTGACATTGTGAGTTCACAGCTGCCTCAACAGTGACTTTGGCACTTGATTGAACTAAAACAGATATACACGCAGATGTGGGCAGCACTACAAAACAATTAACTAGACTGATCATAAAATAAGGGGCCACCATCTCTGCTCTAATTCCACCTTCATTTGACAGTTGATTTAACAGGATGTCAGATTATATCTGTGTAAACAAAAAACACCCAAATCAAATTAAGTAAATGGTGCTTGATAATAAACCATTACTGTATTTTTCTGGTAAATGTATTTTTTAATGATGAGTAAAAGTTCATTAAGTTTGTTCAGGTGATATGTTTTGGTTTGTGCATCTACGGATAATTACAGATTATAGTATGTCCCTGCTTTCTGCCAAAACATATTGGCAACCATATTGATGGAATTGAAAAAAAAAATCTATTAAATAACTTTGTGGTAATAAATGGGATCATTTCGAGGGTATATAACATTTTCAGTAATAACTTTAATCAGGAGGAAATTTATCTTCAGGTTACAAGGATCTCTAACATAATTATTTAAACTATCTATTAAAGATGCTTGTTCATATATAGTAATTTGATATGGTTAAAGCTAAATTGATTATAGCAGGGAAAGGCCGGGCATAGAGGGTGTTGTTGAAAGATTTGCTGATTATAATGTAAAATCTGTTATGACCAGTTTTTGCACTGCAATGCACAAGATTTGGTACCTTGCCATTTCAGTGAGCTCTTGAACTTAACATCTCCCTGCAATCCTGAGGCTGGAATTTGATAGGAAATGCGTAAAAGTGAACAGAAAATAAACACGCTAAATGTAACTTGGTACCTACTATTTTCTAATATTTTGTATTTAATAAAAGAAAGTTACTTTACACTGTGATGTGAAGAGTGTCCCTGTAATGACACAGTGAATGTCAATTCTCAGCTACCAAATTGCCCTTCTAATGATGGGCTTCAAATTAACCTGTGTTCTGGCGCTCCAGGCCCACAACAACAGTACAATGCACTCCCAAAACTCAGCACAGCAGGCCCCTGGCGTACCAATTGCAGACCTGCCCATCCTCCCTGCCAGCCAGACTGCCTGCCTCTGTCTGTTTGGCTCGTTTCCTCCACAATGCATCGGCAGAGGACATCTTTAAATACACTGGAACAAATGCAGCATTTCTGTGTTTAAGCTTGACCGAACTAGCAAGCTAATTTACTCCTGCACCCTTGAGTCTGAGAAAAGCAAAGGGGATAGAAACAGACTCTTAAATTACATTTGTGAATAGGGTTGTGGGGTAGATGAAAGCATTGGGGGAACAGCGCAAGAGAAGAGTTGGCCTGAGGATGACAATATTATGCTCTGTGATTATTAATACTAGAACTTTGACAAAAAAAAAACAGGTGAGTCACTGAGGCACTTGATTTGTTTCCTTTCTGGGGTAAATGAAACACAACTAATCAAAAATAGATGGAAAATGTAATGGTTTCTGAGAATCTATAATCGACAACCTTTTCCAACAATCATAAAGAATAATGATTATCCCTAAAAACTGCCATCAAGATACATTTTTCTTTTGGATTATTTTTCCTGATCTACGTGTTTTTTTTTCTCCACTTACTGATCTGAAATAAACACCATACTTCAGCATCTGTCACTGTGTCTACATCCACACAACTGGGGACAGCACACCAGGCAGAATACCATTATCTTTGGATTTCCTCTCCCTCTATGAGCTTCAGCAGGGCCTCAAATGAGTGTCCTTACATAATTAATATAATGTGCCTTCTCCTTCAGTCACGTTCACTTTGTGTCAGTTAGGACTATGTGTTTTATATTCCATTTTATCTTTTTGCAGAAGCACCAGCACGGTCTGTATTCTATCTATCAGTTTCCTGCTTCTTTGCCTTCTTGCTCAGAAACAAACAAAAAAAAATCTACCCTTGCTTTTCTTCCTCACTACTTTACCAACCTTTAGAATTAGGACAATGTAACATGGAGAGGCTTGTGGTATGTAGTGTGACAAGCAGATTAAGCCCAGCATGGAGAAACCTACAGGGAAAGACAGGGTGAGTCACTCCGAGACGCTGATCGTGGTTCGAAAAGTCAATCTATTGTTTCCTCACTGAACCACATTGACGGTGTCACTCAGGGATAAGCAGCAAATTTAAGAAAAAAAAAAAAAAAATCTAAGGAAAAGACTGTGAGGCCCATGCTGTGTGGAGATGCATTAGATTTATACCTACTGGGAAGAGGAGCAGCAAGAGAGAGCACCTTTCTCAAACTTTCTATTTCCCTGTCACAAAGGCCATTCTATTTGGCATCAGGGAGACATGCTGATTCTCTCCTCTACTCCGTTATTCGCCACAGTGAGGCCTGCACTATGATACCACTTAATATCACACCGTCAGAACCAATGTCCGTAGCATTAGCCACCCACGAGTCAATGGTACACTAAATAGAGGATTTTCAGCAGTAAGCCTGTACAGGAGAAGAGCACCAGTTCGTATCTAAGACATACAGATTGAAATGGAGGTGGAAGTCTGGTCTGAAGAAAAGAGAAGGAACTAATAGGCACATCTTTTCTGATTTGAGGAACATGACTATAGCATACATAAGGATGATGGCAGGGGTCTGACACAGTGGTAGTAATTGGATTTCGCAGGGCCCTGTGCCCACTCATGATAACATGCTGAGCTGTGACATGAAAAGTCCTTATGTGTGGCAAGGGAGCAAGGTGCAGCAGAGTGGAAGTGACAGGTGTCAAAGATCCAATTCTCCCACTCCTCTCAATCCCTGAGTTCCTTTTCTTTGGAGAGAACCGGAGAACAACCCACCTCTGTGGAAAAACCAAACACCAAGTTCCGACCCTCAAGCTTATTAAACCTATGTAGAGTACACAAGGGGAGAAGCTAAAGAGGAGAAGGCAGCGCCGTGGATATAAGAGGTCATGGCCTGATTGTTTTGCTTTACTTATTTTCTGATGCTAATGTGAGCAGAATACCAAAGCCCAGGATTTCTATGGTGGAGCCGGAGACCACACAAATACGAATAAGACCCCCACAGTGGATCTTACAGATGGTGGGGGTAGTGCCTGACCACAGTTCCCTTCCTGTCCTCTGCATACATTCTATCTGTCTTTAACAAGGACTGCATGAGAACAGGCACATCATTAAAAAGAGACATTCTGAGACTTTCTTGTCTGCCATTATACTTAACAGCCAACCTCTCCCATTACCTTTTATCCTCCCCTTTAAGGAGGCAGGGGACAGCGGGGGTTGGGAAAGCTACATTTGATTGGCAAGATGCATCTACAGAGTGAATTTTTATCAGTCAAGTCGAGCAAAAAAAAAAAAAACATTGTGAAATGTACATTCTGGGTGCTAACGCTACATTTCTTACATAAAGAGATGAATGTAACATTTACCATGATTCACACTGGCCTGTTTTTACATAATATATTAATGTGATATGATAATTTGATTAATTCCCAGAAATATGTGACTTAGCCTAAAGGAAACATTGTATTTCCTCCACAATAGAAAAATGAGGGCCTTTGTGAATAATGTGTTTAATGTTGATGAATTTACTTTAATTTGATTATCCACCACCAGCAGCTACGCCAGGATGCAGAAACACCACTCAACATCCTGTTCAGCTCTTGCCCTTTCTCACACATGAGTACAGTGAGCAGACATTAGCTGAATATGTTATGAACATGACACAATAAGCCTGCTTAGCAAGTAAGCCAAGTGAGGTGACAAGATTATGCCTCTACATGTCGATCTTTATTCAGCAGAAATAAGCGGTACTCGTCTTATTTACAGTATTGCTGTGTGTTATATTTTGAATGAGGAACAGCCAGAGCCCAGAGCATTAAAAATCTGGTAGGGTCTTGAATATGAAGACGTGTTGAAAGCTAAAATCTCAGCAAGGTCTGCTGGAGACTTGCAGCCAAGGAAAGGTCACGGAAGGCACCCCGGGTCCACATATACCTCTGTGGGTCCCTCTTCTCTGTTACTATGCCTTCTTGCACTCATCAATAGTTTATAATCTGGGTCACCAGCAGCCACAGAGAGCCTCCCACTATTGAGACTTACTCAAAATGTAGAATTACAACACAGTGAGCTCATCCGTGTAAGGTCATTTAGGGGACAGCAAGGGAACACTGACACTAATTGGTGAATGAAAGATAGTAATGATAGGGGTGGTTTGGATGACTTCTCTTTAACCTCTGTTTAACTTCTGCTGAGTACAAATCCAAAGAGCTCATTCTGCCTTTGCTATGTTTTACAGACGATGCAGGATCTCTGCAAGAAATATTCAACATTTCAACAGCTATAAAATGTTACAGAATAAATCATTTTCACTGAATATACATGAGGAGAGCAAAATATGGAAATATTATAGCAGTGTGCCTGAGGTAGTAACCTTTTGTTGCCACAACTGAGGAGGAGGACATAACTTTACATATCCCTGCTACATATTCCATCTGAATTATAATGTTGTCAGGAGAAACAAGGTGATGAGAACCGAGATAAAAACAAGGATGAGATGACAAAGGCATTGGAATAGCCAAGGAAATGAAAGAAAAATAGAACGAAGGAAATCTCAAATGGATTAAAGGGGAGGGAGGTATAGTATTTTTCCCACAGAAAGGAAGTAATAGGGGTTAAAAAAAGAAATGCTCATTGCAGCACCACAGGAGACCCCTCCTTCTCTTCCTCCCTTACCCCAGCTGCAGTGATAAATGTCTCTTTGTATTCTGGACAGAAAACTACGAGCTACAATGTACTTGTCAGAAGACAGCTGATTTTCTCCTTAAACAGAGCAGAGTATATTCTTAATCTTTCCTTTCACAGAGGGAGAAGATAAAACAAATGCCTCGTGCCAAGACACATAATGCCCAGAAAATCTCTCCCCATTCACTACATGTTTGCACGGTGTGCAGTTACGGCTGGGCTCCTGTGTGTGCAATGTATGCGTCTGCAGCAGGTGTAGCTATAGCATGTGCCACTGTATGCTATTTGTATTTTCCCTAAATTTCACAGCATCCTTAATCCCCCGCAGTATAGCTATGGTTCCACTATGAGGGTTCCTAAATGGGAGTCAGTGCTACAGGTAATGGAGCTGATTATAGCTATCTGGGCTATGGGCCAGCTGCCAGACTCTGCCCTGCCTGGAGGGAGCACAGGCTGCCTGGTGTCTGATATCCTGGGATCCCTGTAATACAAGCCTTGCTTTGGCAGTCACTTGGTGACTATTCTGCCCACTTCCAGCCACACACTGAGTATTCTTTGAGTTAGTTTATGTGTATAGTATGTCTTCATCAGGTTGTTTACTCCACATCCTATCAGGCTTTAGTCAAACTAATTCAGCAACAAGCTTGTGGTAAGTCATGCTATAGCATAGATTACTGAGGGACTCTTGAGAGGAAATCAAGAGGATTTGGCCTAGAGTTACACTATCTGCCATTCTTTGTCATGGTGGCAAGCTTTACCCTTGTGCACACAATCTGCATGGCTCACATGGACCCAGACAACAATAGCTAATTAGTTATGATGCATTCTCTGGTAGTACTACAGTTTACTTTCCAAGCTGATCTGTGGCTTTCATAGCACATTAGTAGAAAATCTGTTCAGTTCACTTAAAGGAGTGATATTTGGCTTTTTTTTTTTTTTTTAATGGAATTATGCATTTTAAAACATTTCCCTGTGGTCTACATAAACTGTAAATACTATACTTGGATCTGAATTCTTCATTAATTAAACACAACAGGCCCATCTTCAACTATTTTTGAGTAATGACATGAAAAAGGTCATTTTGTGCACTCGCCCTTTAAATGCACATGACCCCACCCCTTCAGGGTTGTTGACTGTGTGCTCTGACTCGTTCAGCCACTTGAGTTCATTAATACAACCAACAACTGAACATTTTAGGTACTCGGCTTGAAGTTTAGACATATTTTCAGCATGGACCACAACTGTTGCTGCTGACAAACAATTATGGCGTACTCCGAGAAATGCTTGTTGGAAGTCTTGACCTTATATATGCAAATGTCATGACGTAACCAGTTGTAAACGTAACAAATTAAGAGGGAATTGAAATGGTTTGGAGAAATCCACTACATTTTTGCTGGAATTAATATAAACATAGCTTTGCAGCACCTGGAGGGTTCAAATTCAAACTACATGAACTTTTAGGGTCCCCAAATACACAAATAAATGAACAAAAGACTAATAAAAGTGGGTTTAGCGAAACATTACCCCTTTAAAATGTATCAGAAATATTTTTAAAATTTAAAACAGTCTATGTTTGGCTATTATTTGGCCCAAACAGACTGTGAACCGATATGAATGAATTCATGTGACTGATGGGTGTAACATATCTATTCTCTGTTTTATTTTACATGCACATTCTGCTTGTTTGGGTCAGGTTCAACTTTCCCTATAACCCTGACATGTATTCGCTGCTCACTTTTGAGCACTTTGTTATAGGCCACATTTACTTTCCCATCAACTTTCAACAGAAATAACATGTCACTGCATTAAAACCTGTCTCGAGTTCTTGCAAGGAAATCTAATTTGCCCACGCTCACTGTCCCTTTGCTGTCACAATGGTGGCATATCATTACCTCTGCACTGTTTGAGGAGGAAGGGACATGAAGTACAGCATGTGAGAAGATGCTTTGTTAACCCCTCATTATGCTGCATTTACATCAGATGAGGATAACACCACTTTAAATTGTAAAATTCTATTCAGATTACAACCAGCTTTCCACACCTATTGTATCATCCAAGAAAGGAACTAAATATAAAGTAACAAAAAAGAGATTATGTCCCATAATAAATTAGGATTAAAATAATATCATTAAAGATTTATACTGAGATTATTGGGATTTATTGGATTCCTTTTGTGAATTACTTCTCCAACACCAGTTAGAACCTCCATGTATCATCGAGGCTGCAATCGTTTACAGCTCTCTGTTTCAACCAACACTGCTTCCACTGCTGGCTTCGTATTTTCAGAAAGGATGGGGTTGTGTCCACACGGTGACCTCAGAGAATTAAAAACACAGTGGTGCATTTAAGGGCAAATGGCCACTGCTTCGGTTCTGCCGACAAAAACTAGAATCAATTGGAGCCTCAAAAGGCGAGTAGACCTGAAACAATGCAATACCTCTGCTACTCAGATTTCACTCCATTTCCCCCTAGTATTTCTCTCTTCTTTCTTGTGCCATCTCTTTATCTTTCTTCCTCCCTCGCTCCCTCTTTTTCCCCTTCTTCACTGATTAACCTTTAAAGACACACCTGAAAACACACACCTGCATACGCACTCAATTACTGTGCACACACTCGGAGAAAGATTTAGAATTCAGGTACTCTCTCTCCTCTCTTCTCTTTAATACACACTCGGCCCCCATCAACTTCAGCACATTACCTGTTCTTAATCTCCCTCCCTCTGTCTGGGATCATCCTGATCCCCCTGTTTTCCCATCTGCTGTCGATTGGGGCCCAGCTTGGCTAGGTGTTCAACAAACAAATGTGATTCACTTGGTTTCTGCGGAGATTATTAACACACCTAGCATGCCACAGCGTCATGAATAAGCAATGGAGATCCGGAGCCCTATTTTCTCTCCGTCTCTGTGTTTCCTCCCTCTCTCTCTCTCTCTCTCTTTCTGTGTCTCTCTCTCTTTCTCTCCCTTGCCCTGCTGCGTTGTGAACTGAATGCCAGGATTGTCTAGAAAATGAGCTGTCAGTGGAGGGCCTGCAATGAGATACATCAGGCTCATTGTGAGCCCTAGAAAATAATGAACTATTCCCATTTCTCTCTCTGATATGTTCAATACGCTATCCATGACAAGTGCAGAGAGATAAGCAGTCCCCTCTTGAGCTGATTAAATACACTGGGTATATTCAGGAGAGCTTTGGTAGGATGAGGGTTCAAGGGATGCCATTATAGTATTATAACATTACTATATGTTTTGAGTCTGAGCCTGAGATGAAGACCTTTTGCATGTGTTTTTGTTTGTGTTATGTGCAACTGAGGAAGAGCTGCTAGAGGCAACACTTGTAAAAACTTAACAGACAATCAAAACATGCCAAGTTTATTTAAGTCCTTCTTCACATCTGCGAAGTTATTCCCTTTTGGAATTATTTAAAGAACTAAAGGGATGGGCTTGTGCATGATTTTTTTGTGGAATTTTTGAGTTTATGGATTTACTTATGCAAGTACTGCAAACAAATACTACCATGACACCAGAGGTATCTTTTTTCCCTAAATTCTGAACACACACAAACAGCAGTATAGTTTTTGCAGGAACCGATTAGTTTCACATAGTGAGACATATAACAAAATGAAATAAGGAAAAAAAAATGACATCTTCCCGTTTAGTGACAGAGGTCGTTTCTATTTTACACTGAGCAGAATCAATATTGCTCTGTTCAGTTTTATTACATTAGGTGTAATTTCAATACAACAGTGCCAGAGACCTCAGTGAGTCACAAATTTCATTCAGTGATGTAAGCATGACAAAAAATACGAGCACAGATGGACACAGCTTGAAATGATATTTTATTTCCTTACATATCCAGAAGTCTCTACATCTCAAAGGCAAAATCTGCATCTTGGTGGTTCATTACAAACCTCACTACACCTGCTAGCAAGCTTTCTCTGGTGTGTTTGAACATGCAATGTGAGCACTCTATCTTCCTTAATGCTTGTATTGCGCTGAGCTCTTTGTCACTGTCAGCCATTTTACCTCCACGGGTTCCACATTAGATTAGGCAAATCCAAATCAAAATGGATGGTCCCAGTATAGAGTTTGTACATTAATCTAATCATAAAATATCATAACGCAACACGTGTTGTTGCCAGTTGGAATCACAAGGAGAGTTTTGATACCTAATTCAATCAAATGTTGTTTGAAAATCAGTCAAATCCTCTGGCATGTTTCGAGTTATCTTAGAGTGAGAGAATGAAAAAAAATCACTCGTACCTGTCAGAGAGATTGTTTCCTCTTTTTATTTTCCCTCACTAAGACTGCTTACTAGACTCACAGCTCATCTCTCCATCTCTGTCTCCCTCACACACAGACTCTCTCTCCCACTCTTGTGTTGTCAGCACAGCCCTGTTCCTGTTGCCTTCCTGATTCTGACACCTGTCAGCATTTTCGTTAGTAGATCAGAGAACTGCAAACTAGAAATGTTCCCGTGTTGAATTTAGGGCAAGTTTGCAGCAGAAACATGTGAGGTGCCTTTACTCTTTCTTTAATTCAACAGGGAAAGGGAACTGCTTGACTGGCACAAAGTTGGGAGATGTAGGTTTGGGATGTTTGCAGCCAGTGTGTGTGTGTGTGTGTGTGCGTGTGTGTGTGTGTGTGTATATGCGTGTGCGCGTGTGTGTGCGTGTGTGTGTGTGTGTGTGTGGAGAGTGAGGGTGGTGGTGGTGAGGTGAGGTGAGGTGGGGGTCTAAAATCAATTAGGAACAGTGAAACCCTACGGATCTACTGATGGAAGATGGGAATTTGGAGAAATCTGCAGCCCACGGAGGGGGCTTCCATTCCTGGGCTCCAGCTTCAGGCACACACCCATAGGGAGCGAACAGATAGATGAGAGATATTCTCCAGAGGTGGAGACCAAGGAATATGTCAGAAATAAAAGAAGCCTGTTCCCTGTTCAGGCTAATTGAGCAGTCTAAGATCCCTTTGAGTCTAATAAGCCAAGAAGGCAGTTTTTCCTTTTTTCTTTTTTTTTAACAAACACTTACACATTGACCTGGAAATCATTTCAGTGCCAACATCACAAACCTCTAGACTTAGAAATCGGACACTGTTGCACAGCTAGATACTCTCCTCACCCCCCCGCAGAGATAACTAGAGCAATTTAACAATACATGAATCTTAATCCTTAAAAACCATGGCTTATCCATATCCGGGAGGAATTAAATGTGAGCTATGACAATCAAAGGAAGTTGAAAAAATAGATCTAGCACTCTTTGTCACCAGCCCCCTCAGAGTCTGTTCCCTTGCTTCTCCCTTGACACTAATGGTTCTACAGAGCCAAAGCTAGCATGTCGCACATTTCAACCAAATCCCCCTAACTTCACAGACATGCCTATAAAGATAAAGAGGAATTCATTTTGAATAGCTCTTCTTCTTGGTTTATAGTTATAGTGATATCATCCATTTTTATTCTATTGGCAGATACGAGGGAGCCATTACATGTTAAAGATAGCCCTTCCTTTATAGATTTTAAGAGATTTAATGTAATTTGTTCTTCAGATACTTCTCTAATCTAATCCACTGGGTGAGGATATTTCAGGTCAGGTTCTCAAAAAGAGCGCACACTCCTCTTTAGATTCTTGCCAGGGATTCAAGAAAGAGGCATTAACTTTAAAATCTCTTCACAAGCACTTCACTGAAAGTTACCTTGGAATTGGCTGGTGTAGGAATAATGAATAGCATTGCTGAAACAACATCACCGAGGAGAAAAATGAAACAGAGGTGGACAAAAGCCAGATATCACACTCCAGAATTGATACAGCAAGAAAAATGCCCCTTCAGATGTGGACCTGGGTTAGTTAGCAGCCGCATCTCGTCACAGAGATGGATTCCCACATGAAAGGCCACAAGATGATGGATATCTGGGGTCTCTGTGCAAAGGTAACGGTGTGTCTCCTGGGCAAACAACACCTTTACATGGCAGTGAGAATGGTAAACATTTGCACTGTAAAAGCCTGGGAGTTTAACCCTTCCTCCTTCCTCCTTCCAGCTTCCTTTTGTTCTCAGCACTTATCAACACAAGAAAACAGAACAATAAAAACACATAAAAAAAAAAAAAAGGCTCTTCTATCTTTGGCTTGTGTATGTTGTCCTTTGGCAATTGCAGTCTCTCAACTTGTTTTCTGCTTTAGCTGGCAGGAGAGGTGCTCTACACAACAGAGTTGCTCCCAGAAGACAACTAAACAGCAGGGTGTTTAGTGTACATGCCTATTTGTTTTCTGACAATTCCCTGTATTCGCTCAATAGAACTAAAGGATGTCCATTTTGTCAATTAGGATAGACGAGCTCAAAGTAAAAACCACATCGCCACATGACTAACCACCGCAGTCCTCACATTAAACAATCCTCGACTATTCATTTTCTGCCTTCACATTCAAGTCGGTTTTTACTGATGAAAATGAAGCAGGAAAGTGCGGAAGCTTGTGTTCTCCTGAGGTGAAAAAAAAGAAAGGAAAAAAGGATGATGTAAAAACCTCATACAGCCGAGGAGACAGATTCAGCTGTGCGTCATGCTGAATCTGCCCATCTCTGTCAGCCCAACATGCCCTTTAACTATGTAATTAGACCGTTGAGATGGTAATAGAGGGACGATTTCATTTGCTATGTCATTACATTTCTGTACGTGTAAGGATCTTTGGTCAATTCATTTAATAATTATGAACAGCCTCTCATTACTCTCTGGTGTGACCACTGCTGCTGACTGACTTTCAAACAAAGGAAGGAAAGATTTCCACTGAAGCCATTTTGTTAAGTCCTTACTGACGAAAATTACTGGCCAAAAGTAAGTCTGGAGATGGCCACACAGAAAAAAAAAGACTATGAAATAGCATCATCTAATTGTAATTCCAAACAGATACTTTGTTATTATCTATTCGTTCTGGTCAAAAGAATGGACAGCACTGTGAAATAGCCTCTTGTTCTGTTTACTAGCAATGTGTTCTGCATTACACATTCAAGAGGCATGCATCTATTTTGCTGAAACAGATACAATCACTGGTGGTGTTAATGAAAAAAGAACTGCCTCAGAGAGCTCTCCCCACTTGTAATATTCTTCATGTACATCATTTCTAATTGTCTCCAATAATGAGATCCCACTACTAGAAGACCTGTCAGCATGCATTTTTTACAGGCATAGGAATTTTGCGGGCAGTAAAGTAATTACAGCTGGCAACCAATAGTCAGCAAATGCACTTTTCATTGTTCATTACTGTCCAGTGCAGCTGAGGGAACACCCAGTACAAGTCAGCTGTAGTGGTCACCGTATACTTTCTAAACTACATGTGCTAGATCTTTTTTTCTGTTATGTAAAATATAGAGTATATTGTTTAATGCCTTTATTTCCTAGTTAAAGACAAAACAGCCACATTTCTCCGAATGAAGCATCTGGTTGGTTAAATATGCCAGAGACCAGACAAAGAAAGGCCTACACTTGTCTGTTACCTCTTCTTCAACCACACCCACACACTTCACAATCCACTGATGAAAACAGATAAATAAATTTAAAAAAAAAATCACATATTCTCCATTCCTTTATGCATTTGATGAAGTACGATTCCTTTCGTTATCTCTTGCTCATTAAAATTTCTCCCTTGAAAGGGCTGAGAAGGAAAAAAGTGGAGTAGCAAGAAAAGTAGGCAGCATTACTAGGGCAGTGTTAGTAAAAAGAACCAAAAAATTTATCTATGTTAAGGGAGGGAAGGAAAACTAAATTTAGCATGAGTCCATGAATTGAAGCAGAGTGCGAGTGTAAAGTTCAGATGCAGTGAATGAGATCCTTCAGTGCTGTCCCCCCTGAGTGTGCTTTCAGGAAACGTCCAGCGTTCCTTTTCGCTCTGAATGAAACTTGCTATGTGACTCATTCTAACATGTCTGCAATATTCACACACGCTACTCTAAATCTTGTGTCCTACTGAGCCATTGCACCTGTGTATGTGGTGTTTCCTCTGAGCTCGGTAAATACCCTCAGGTGCATATAGTAACATCCAGGTCTGCTCCAGACATCTTTATCCTGCTTTTTTTCTGCTCGTGCAGCCTCTCCCTGACCCACTCTCTCCTCAGTCTGACTGGCAGTAGTTAAGAAAGAACACGACCCTTACACTGACTTCTGCCAAGCAAGTGGATGTCTTTTTAAACGGTGAGTCAGAAATGAAACATCAACATTAATTCCTTGCTAAATGATCCCACTGAATAATGGATGAGGGCACATGGAGATATGTAGATTCCCACCTTCTACCTTTGTGAGCCTAATTGCTGCCATTCAAGCACATCTAAAGTCGGCCCCCCTTCAAGTGCGGACATGGCGACTATCAGTCAATAATGTTGACTAAGCCTGTATCAAAGGGTAGCCTGTGCAGTCAAAGATCCCTTACATTAGCTGCTCTAGCAGGACATCAAAGACAAAACTGTGATGTTACTCATACTTGTACATCTGAGGCCTGCAATGAGCATAATGCACCTTAAAAGATGCTTTGCCGGCATAAAAGGGCACAAAGGGACATAAAAATGCGCCGCCTTATCTTGGTATTACACTGAAACACACATACAAGCACACATTTTCTTACCTTGGTCTGGCAGCTGGCAAACATTGGGGGGGACGGTCATGTTCAGCACGTCATTGACAGCCGTGTCAACATAGTGTCCTCTCTGGACATCATGTTCACTGTCGGTCTGGTCGCTCTCTTCGTGGCCGCTGTCCTTCAGACTGTTCCCCTCCAGGTCCTTGAATGTCGATGTGCTACATGGGGGCCAGGAGGGAGGAGAGCGAAATGTTGATTAACTGTCACATCACCTTCCTTCACATGCTCTCCTCCTTCCCCCGTCTCAGTTGGTTCGTGACGAGCTGTCTATCTTTCTAATTCTGTCTCTTTTCACGCCCTCCTTGTTATTTCAAGTAGCTTATTTCCATGTATCCACAACAGTGTTTTCCTACAAGTCACTAAAGTTCCGCTTTCTGTACCCGTGAAAGAAGAAACTTTCAATCTGTTGAGAGCCTTTTTTTGATTGAAGTGGACATTTTTTTAACTTCACAGATAACAGGGCCGCTAGGGTTGTTTCAGACAGGGAGGGACATTTTGGATGGATGCACTGTCTTCAAGGACATCGCATTGAACAAACAGGAGGCACTCACTCACTACAATCAAACAAATACTGCAGTAATCAGGAATTCCTGGAAGGAAGATGGATGTAGGAAACGCTGGAAGCATACAAACTGAGCATCTGTCTTGTTTGGGGCTCACAGTCAATAAAGAGGGTGGAATGGAGGGGGTGGGGTGGGGGGCACAATCAACAGCTGCAAAGTAACAGCGTGATTTCCCTTCATTTGATTTCCATCCCACTGGAACAAATTCTGGTTTACAAACAACACTAAATAGGGGTGAATATATGAACATGTGTTCTTGCAGGAGAGAAAACTATATGGATGGGCTTTCATATAAGGCAAGAAAGGAGGTTAGAGATTAGAGAAAAGAACAGACACATACACAAAAGAGTGCAAACAAAGAGAAAGGTAAAGAAAAGTGAAGGACAGTGCAAGGTAGCTGCATTCCCAACGCCAGACCCAGCATTCTCCAGTCTGCATGGGAGAGAGGACTGCAGTGGAGGTAATGCTGGCTCTCTGATGTTATCACTGTAATTGCACCTGTCCCAGACCATAGGCTCCCAGGCTCCTGAGGGGATTTCTTTGTAGTGAGCTGCAGAGGCCCACACTTGAATGCTCTTTGTTTACATTAATGCAGGGAATCTTTTGGGGGGAAATTGCCATAATGGGTTTTCAAAAGGCGCGGATGGCCTCAAACAAAAGAAAACCCGGGTGGATCCATAGCTTCAGGTAAAAGGAGAGAATTATAGTTTTGGACTGAGCCTGGTTACAAAAACCTCTGTGACTGGAGGGAATTATTACATGACCCCCTGTCCCACCCCCATCCCGTATCCCACATTCCACAACCCTATCTAATATCCTAGTTAAGGTGAGCTGAAATCCCAGATAGCCTTCACTTCCACAATGGAAACAGTTATTCTTTAAATGCTCAGCCAAAATTTTAAAATACACAACAATCAACTATTCGTAAAACTCACTATATTAAATAAAGAGTGAAATTAAAACACAAGAGAAATCACTTGAATACTACTAAGTAGTTGTTAACCTGATGTAGCGTCTTGCTAATGAACTGTCTACGAAAGAATAACAAGGTTATCTGCAAATGTGAAAATCATTACTTGATTCCGCTGCTCTGTGTAATCTAACAATCTAAAAGTGTGATTTGGTGTTATAGTAAATGCAAACTAGGTGTATTATAGAGAAGTGTATTATAATCCCAAAATATTATCCTTGCATTACAATAACAAAATGAGCAAAAACACATGAAAAAACACATGCAAACAGCTGCATCTGTAACTGTGTCCTAATTAGATAACACAATTACAGATAACAATGGTAATGAGGTGCTAGTAACAATTCCTAATCAAGACATACCTTTTAATGAGGTGGGCTCTGCTGTTCACATAACTGGAGTCGATGGAATAGTTCTCCGTCTGAAACAGAGCAATGCAAGGGGTGGGGGGTTGTGGTTTGGGGATGATGGGGGGCAACAGAGAGAGGTACTTTTAATAATGAAAGCAACAAAAATAATGTTACCAGTAATTGGCTTTCAGTAGAAATGTTATTTTACACAA
>JAPQRP010000002.1:18262407-18279199 GCA_037367295.1 Apogon hyalosoma
CAGATGCAACGGGCTTGACCCACTCATTTGGGAGGGAGGGAGGGAGGAAGGGAGGGAGGGGTGGGGGTGGGGGGTTCAGGCAGCTGAAACACACAGGGATTAGCTGCACTGACTTCATTTAATTTAATTTGTATTAGGGCTGTCTTTGGGGGCAAACATCATTTTTCACTGCGGGGGGATATACGGGGTCATGGAAAACAGCAACAGACGGTGGATCTCTGCCTCCTACCCCTGCAGTGGATCCACAGGGGAAGACGAGGCACTGTATTCCCACACCTCGGGCACACATAAACACATTGACTCGTACACATTTCCAATTTCCTCCTAATTATGTCTATATTATGAAGCCCAATCTATGCAGTTTAAACATATCTTAGACGCTGCATAAACCTTTCCACAGCTTGACATTTTAAAATGAAGATCTTGAATCCTTTTGTTCTGCCACCATGAACAACATGTAGTAATTTTCAGTGCTTATCAAAGCTCTGCCTTGTGCACTTGTATGTTTGTGTTTGTGGTTGTATGTGTGTGTTTGAGAGCTGGAAACACACACACACGCACACACACACTAAGCTGTTATCTACCAAGAACATATCTTCGGGGTGGATGTTTATCTGGGCTGATGCAGATTGGAGGAGTTCTCTTTGTCTCAGTGCAGTGGTACATAATATTATTTGTCTTTTGTTTTTTTCATCATTTATTTCTCCTAGACTGATATAGTTTGATATCCCATAGTGGAGAAATCCTTTTAGTTACCCTCAGGCATCTAATGTGCTTTTACGTGTAATCTGGGAATTTAATAAATGAAAAGGAGAGGGAAAATCTGTACACAATCGAATAATTCAACTCCCTTTTGTATTCCCTGGAACATGACTTACAGTGTTAAGCAGAGGAGGAAAACAACTGCAGTGTGTGAGTGAGTACCCAACATGCCTCCTCACAATTTACAATAGCTCTGTGGAGAAATATGGTTGCAATCAGCCATCAAGTCTGCTGTAGCCAAAGCCTGCGGTCATATGAAAGCTTTGTTTCATGCAGGTGACATAGTCTGAGAGAAAGCTAATGTACCATGCACTAGTAAAAGAATTTTTATTACAAATGCATCCAAAAAACATTTAAAATGTGTATGCCACAAAAGCATTGCTTCGTCTCAACTAGACAGAAAGAAGAACTGTACTGCTGGAGTCTGTTCAGGACTATCAGGCGCTCACTAGCAGTCGTTTTTTCCTCTCTCCCCCAGCCCCTATCAAAAGATGTTACTGTGTAAAATGTCAAAGAAAAAAGAGGCAAGAGAAGTAATCTCCTTCTCCTTTTTGATCGCAAGTGGAATAATTGGAACCCTCTTAGGCTCATTACATGAGTTGCCCGCCAGCCAAAAGCCGGCTCCAACTGCCCCTCTTCATTCATGTTCAAGCTTTGAAAAATATCACTTCCTCTGGTAACAACTCTTTATGAGATGCAATGACTAGAGGTCCTCGTACCTACATTAACGGGTAATCCCACAATGCCTTTGAAAATATTTCAATCTTTCAACTACCACTGTCAAACATCGATTCAGAGCAGTGGGAAGGAAACAGCAACAATCTGGCTGTGTAATAATGGAATTATGCATATTGCATAGCACTTTCCACCCTCACTCTTTTTTGGCAATGCTGTTCTTCTCAATTACATAAGCTACTGCATACATATAGAGAGTTCATTTGAATCCATATTACTGATAGCCTTGTCTTCATTGTTATTACAACTATACTTGTAATTATTGTGACTCTAATTACTATTACTGTATTACCCAAATTAACCTTATTCCGGGTTTAGATCACCCACACTGACGGTAGCCAAGACATGCCTATGAAGAATGGCACCAATGTCCCTTCAGATAAATCCAGTATAATTAGCTGTGTGCGTTACAGGGCCTGTGTGATGGTAATAATTAGAGCTACTGTAGCAAAGGTCATGCAAAACAATTTAGAGACGATGCCTTCTGCATGGATAATGGATCGAGAGGGGGAGAGACATGAGGGGAAAACTCAGACATACGAGAAGTCTCCTCTTTTCTTTCTTTCAGATACAGAAGATATGGTTATTTTACTTCCGCACAAGGCTCATTTTTAATGCCATGCACTCAAAATAATAGAAACTGAAAACCAATTTTAATGGCAAGTAGACTCCCAGCAAACATAGTTTAAATGGATCCATGATTAGGTTTGAGGAAAGTGCTACAGGCTGCATCTGTGAACTGGTGTCAGTAGAAATCGATTCACTGCCTCTGAGGTGTGATAGTTGCCCTGTTACCCTGCTGTTGCATCTGTTATTAGCATGGGAGCGATGTGCGTATGCTTAGCCTTAGTTATCATTATTAATTGTGTGAGAAAAAGAGACACAGCCAAAGCTATACTGCTCCACCCAAGTGCACAGGTTAATGAGCTGAGTCAAAAATGTTGACACCGAGGTAAACAAGTCCTCGCACAGAGGTACTTCTATTTCTATTCTCCCCCATGTGATTTGGGTTCTGTGCAACTCCCAGAATGCTCCTAAGCTGAGAGCTCATGGTTCGCAGCCTGCATCCACAAGGAATTCACTTTGCTCCCTCACCTCTCCAAGATCACACCCTGATGAGATAAGTAACAACCTCACACTCAAATATAGCATCTCAAACAACACATATGCTTATGTGTGCTAGATTTGTGTCTGTTCCCAATTGCAACACTGACTCCCCCTTTCCCTGACTCCCAACAACACTTCATTAGCAACGAGTGATATAAACAGCCGTAAACTATATCAATCCCGAAGCCTCTATCTATAAGATGGGTTCACCTAAACAAACATCCACATGTCAACAATTTCATGATTAATGCTTGTTTTAACTGCAGTAAAGAAAAACCCCTTCATGGCAAAAATTGCAAATACATAAATGAAGCATGCTGCGAGTTATTGTGGTGAATGTTATCTTAGTGAATATCACATAGACTGCACTAGCCAATTTTTAAGAGGACTACCAAGGAAATACAATTTCTATCTTGTGACAGTAATAAATGTGGTTAATGTTAAATATAGCCAAATTCCTAAGTTCCTTTCATAGAAGCTTAGCTCACTTTATCTTTGACATATGTTAAGATTATTTTTAATGTGGTCCTAAATCCATTTTTCTGCAACCAATGGTGGAGCCATTTTGTCAAACACATTACTGTGAAAGTGATTAAAGGCAACAAGCATTAAAAAAAAAAGAACCAAAAAAACTGGCTGGACAATTTGCTGCTTTATTCAGTTAGACTAAACTTGCTGATGAAATTCACTGGGGTGGAAGGGGAGGCATATGTTAAGATCCATATGCGTCTGAGACTATGGGGTTTAAAAAGCATAAATTGTGATTATCATTGATCTCCTTCGTCAGATGCCTAATCTCTATGACTCATATCCACACTGGCCACATTGGGTGACGATGAACTGTCCTCCCCCACATCTGAAGTCCCAAACAAGTGTTGAGGGAAGCAGTGATAAGCAGGTCCTTATCCTTTTAAAGACACTCCCGTAATCCAACAGTGGTGGGAGGAGGGAGGGGGATTCAGCTTTAAGGGACTTAGTCTGGATTATAGCTAGTCCTCTAAATTAAACCAAAAGTCAGCTTTCTGCAGTTGCTCATGCAAGCTGGCGACTGGCTTGTTACCAACGCTACTAACAAGGCAAACGATGGAGGTCTATAATTAGAAAATGCTTTCACTCAGCCACCAGGCATACAAATGTATGTAATGACAAAGGCAAAGTCTATCCAGCACCACCCTAACTAAATATTCTGCTATTCTCTCCACTCTTTTTCTTCACAGCTGACCTACTGAGACTATGCTCAAAATGTCTTCTGTACTGTGTACCTGGCTCCCATTGCCAACCAGCTTAGCTACAGACAAGCTTCTCAGCCAGGGCAAGGCTGCTCTGTCCCCACTGATGCTGCTTCCACCAGCAAAACAAGGCCAAATCTGGGGCTTAGAGGCTAAAATAATCATTACTGGGTAGCGAACAAATGAAAAGTCAGAACATCACTCCCATGTATGTACTCCCTCACCACCCGTGGTATTTTCACTGCTGTCCTATTGCACACAAAGAAATAGAGGACAGACGCACATTAACATTTAGCATGGTCATAAGCAATGCAGTTTCACTAATAATTCAAAGAGGCATTTTAGCTAAAACAGTGTCTGCCTGTTTTAGCATGTTCGTGTGTGTTGTGTGCTGTAGTTTGACACATTGCTAACCTTACAGCCTGCATTGATGTGACGATTCCTACAGCTGCACATGAACTCAGCAGCATAGTGACCTTCCTGCCGTGCTCCCCAAGGGAACGTTCAACCGCTTTTATGTAAGCACAAAGATTGTAATATAATTTCTCTTTAGCACGTATACACATAATGCATAACTGTAAAATAACTGTGATTCCTTTTTCTTTTTTTTCTGTTCATTATTGCATAATATGAGTCTAACATTATTATTTATATACTTAAAGAAGAGGAATAATAAAAACTGCATTTCTATTTGTCTTGTAGGCTTTAAAAACAACATTTTGCAGAGCAGATTTCATATAAATAGCTTAAATATGCAAGCTCGATTACTGTTTATAAATTTACCAAAGCTGACAGGCATCAATATAACTTAAGCATATTGAGATAAAGGGTGACGTCATTAAAAGAGCCGAATTTCAAATGGTGCAGAACGAAGTAGAAATGTGACATTTGTGACGTACGAAATCGTCATTCAACTGTTTTAATACAAGTAAATGGGAATGACTATCATGATTATGCAGAATAATTGTGCTTAGCTCCAATAATTATGATAAAGCAATTATGTAATAACTGTGACAGGCCTGGCACTCACTAGCTCCCTATAAGACTGAACTGGAAACATCTACTGAAAAACAACAGGTACAGGAGAGTAATCTTGAACTAAGGAGGTTAGTGGGGGAAAGTAGCGCACTCAGTCGTCTGACAGAGGCCAAGTGCTTTTCATTCATTAACTTGGCCGGCTGTGCTGTGGTATGTCAAACGGTGGACGTGAGGGGAAAGTCAAAACTGACGTCCCATTGTGCACCACAGGCAGACGCCGACTGAACCCTGAACATTGTTTTCTGATGCCATAAGCGAAAACACAAAGAGGTGGGTAAAGTCATTATCAATTCTCTTGGAAGGCAATCATAAGTATTATCATTAGGACTGTTTTCATCCTCCGTGCTCAGAACAGACTAGATATCTAATCTATTCGCTGGCACACATTCTTGTCTTTCCAACTTGACCTGGTATCACTCGAGCAAAGAAATGGCTTCCCGCCTCCTGGAAACTAGATATGGGCGTAAATAATATGCCTGGGCCCTTTCTGAAAAGCCTTAATCCCAGGAAAACAAACCTGAGTGAAACAGGCCCACCTGAATTGCTTTCAGAAGAACTAGATAATCAAAATGCAAAACAGGCTTTGATAGAAAAATGAGCCGACTTCTAACAGCAAATCCCCTACAACTAACATCAGCAAATTCTCTCCCTGAACTTTTATTTGTATGGTGTGTTTGGGTTTTTAATGTAATCACACGCTGCATATGCGGCTCCATCAGTGAACGATTCTGATTTATGTCAGCCTGAATCAGACCGACTCCGTGGAGCTCTACAGACATCATGAATGAGAAAAATAGCCATACACTGAACACATTAGGGGTCCCACCATCTCCTCAGACAGGGGGACAATGGGGAGGGGAGCAGAGATAAAGAGGGGGGGTAACAGGGGTGAAGGAATGGTTGATGCTGATCGGGCACTGAAAAAAAAGGGTGAATGGGAGAAAAGAAAAGAAGAGGCCCAAGACACTGGCCACACAGGGCAGGGGGAACGCAAGGGCTCTGAGAGGCCTATACTCGGTCATAGCCCATTAGGCTGGCTGGGTGAAAATGCTACAGCTCATTACATGCTCTGCCACTGTTCTGTGGATGAACAATGCACAATTACGCTACCCTGCTGCTCCTCTAGCCATACTGCTGCATGCCTCTGAGGCGGCTGATATTGCTCCGATAGTGGCTTGCCTGCCAACAGCCTCTGTGCTCATCAAACATCCCATACATGCGCTCCCTAATGCAAATCCAGGTTTATGTCTAGTAACAAAAGAACCCTATGAATTCTCTCAAATGAAAGGAGTGTAGAAACAGGAAAGTCTCGCTAGTGGCAACAAAACAAAGGTATAATGTAGTATTTGTGTGTGTAATACGATGACGTTCGCTCCCTTTGTCTACTTTAAATTCTTGTTCGCTGCACTTAAAAGACGCAGACATGTGACAAAAGAGTAATTCTTTTATTTCCATCTGAATTAAATGCCTTCCAACGTTATAATTAAAGCCAGGTGCAGTTGCTCATGTACAGTTTCAAACACGGCGACAGTTAGGATGGTAAAGTGTAAGCAGAGGACACTGACATATCTGCAATGCAGTGAATAACTAAGCTAAGGATTCATCTATCCACCAGCAAATTGGTTCACTTCAAGTCTTTCTCCTTTCCAATTATGCATGCAGAAGTTGACATTTAATCTGATGGGGGAAATGCTAACTAACATCCTCCTGCTTCCTCTTTGTTTTAGGCAAAAAACAGGACACTCGGAAAGGTCATTCTTCCCTGGTGTCAGAGCTCGCTGTTTGGAAAAGTTTCCATTCAGAGCAAGTATTGTTATGTTTAACAGAAACCCTCCCCCATTTCCCTGTCATTCAACACACATAGCATCAGCACTCAGGAGGCAACCCTGGGAACTTTCAGAAATGTGTCTGGTAACCCCCGAGACAGGACAACGAAATATTATAGACCCGAGATGCATACATTTTAATTAATACATTTCCTCCCTCCACATTGGAATGAAATTAGTTTTTTGTGTACTCAAAAATGAATGATAATTACTCCAAAGTTGTAATGACTTTTTCCTCACTTGCCTTACTTGGTGAGAGACATTCTAGTTTTGTTGTTCTGCAACAGATAAAAAGAGAAGAAAAAAAACAAAAGAAAGAAAAATGATTTCCCTAAACACTGATTGTGAGTCTCTTGTTATTGTTGTCTGCAAGGAGAGAAGAATTTATTGAAAATGTGCAGATTTTTTTTCTTTACTTGCGGTGCATGCTAATGCATGTTGCATAAATACCTCTGCTTTAATATTCTTGAGCTGGAGGGATGGAGGTGGGCATAATTTTTCTTGACGTATACTGGATACGACAGCACAAGTAGTGTTAGGAGCTCCCACAGCAAATAGATTTTACTCCAAGCAATAATAAGTCATGGAGTTTGTGTTTTTAAATATGTAGACTGACCTTTCCAATTCTATATTAAAATAACTGAAGGCATTTTGAAATATGGGCAGTGCAATCTGCAAAAATGAAAATAGAAGGGGCTTTTTTTATCCTCCCGCAGTGTTTTTTTTGTCATAACTTTCTTTGAAAAATATCAATTTCACCTTATTTTTAATATTATTTCTTGTTCTTCCCAATCTTTGACACTGTATGCTAATTTTTGCAAAAAACAAAAAAAGTGAAATGTTGTATCTCACCAACTCTGTCGTAAATTTATACACGTTGCAGCAAAATGCTTTCAGTTGGCTTGAGAAAGACGACTTCCGTGAAAGAAAACACAATGTGGCATATTTGTGTCAGAGGGTTTAATTCGAGAAATAAAAAAAACAACGCTGCGGGAAACTCATTTAAATGGGTAATTACATCCACGCAGCATTGCTTGCAGGGCTTAACAAGGTGCGTAATGATGTCCCCTTCCCTAGCGATAAACATCATCACTATGACCATTTCCTTCACTCCATTTAGTCCTCTCTCATTTACGGGTGGAACCATCAACTCAATGCTATTACACCCATTTGTATTTATGTACTTTAATAGTTGGTAGGCTAATACCATTATGTGACTGCAGTAGATTTGGTTGGTTCCACAAGAAAAAAAAATCTTTTTGTTACTATTTAATAAGTTTATTTAGAAAAAAAAAAAAGTCACCCAACATTGAGTTTTACTCTTAAATACATTTAATTTTCAACACTGTTATTTTGAACCATGTAAATCTATCTAATGTGATTGATAAGCGATATGTACAATATTGAGTTAATGTTTTATTTTGATGTAATCATGTGTTTGCATGTGCCTCCTGACAGCTACCGCGGATGCATAAGATCGAAGATGTCAACATGATAATATTCCCCAAGGCCGTTTCATGGGAGCAGAGCTGGTGTAAAACAAAAATCCTGAATTCTTTTTTTTTTTTTTTTTTTTATGTCAGCTTCAACATTTGCTGGTACATTCAAATAATCACAATAGTCCAGTTTTTTTCAGAGGAAGAAAGGACAGTAGTGTGAAAAAAGTTACTGCCTTCCATACTAGTTGATTTGGCTTATGTAACAGCATCGCTCCCTTATCCTAACACCACGTTTTATACAGAAAAATAACACAATTCAGGCTGTAGCAATACAGATTGTGGAAAATCATTGGCATTCTATAAATAGATCTCTCTCCCCTTTTCTTTCCTTCCCTGTCTCGGCTTGTTTTTCATGGACTGTCGTTTCTCTACAGTATTACTTCCCATGTGTGCTCCTTAGCAGTCACATATGGTTAAGGGCACATACAGTGACATGTGGACATCAAACGCCATCACTCATGTGTTTTGACTCTCGAGCTCTTTGGCTGGATGCAGTGATTCCAACAAGAGGGTGGCAACCCAGAGGCCCTGCGTGGTTCTGACTGGCTGCCCGGGGTTATTATGTCATTTCATCGTACCTCTGCAACATTAAGAATGACGCGTAGTGTTAGGGTCATGTGGGTTGGGGTCAAGGCTATAAAAACCCAACCATGTGTAAAAGTAGTGCTGGTTGTGCATGGAGTGAAAACCATCTTGTTGAGTAATGCCACTAAATCACCCTGCAGCATTATCAGTGTTTTGTGTTAAACATGATGGGAGGAGCCAGGCGAGAAATGTAATAAGAAGGCGCAGAGTACATCACTGTCACCCTGTTAATTTGTTTCTGACAGGCAAGGCTTTATTTCACTGTATAAACACTCACACTTGAAAAGCAGAAAATTTCTAAAGTCTCTGCCTTACGCATAACCTCTCTAAATAATTAACAGGTTCATCTGCCACTCAATCAGCGTGCATCTGAAGCTTTTGGAGATGAAACGATTCTTTCTCAAATCCTTTGAAAGGAGGAGACTTTAAAGAATGCAACATACACATCCCACTCGTACAACAAACCAGAAAATGAATAAATATATAAATAAAAAGCACAGACTTTTAAGCTCAGACAGCCGCATATCGTCTTTCCAAAAGCATATTATCTGTATGTCTGTATATCTGTTATTTTTTTCCCCCTTACTATGATGAGTCTCACTTATTTGACACACAGAGCAGAGATGAGGAGGTTCCGTATCAGTGGAGGATCTGACTATTTATTCCAGCCATAAGGGTTTATATCAAGTAATTGGCTACATCTTCCTCAGTTTCTTATATAACTAAATAATGATTTCAGAAGACAAAAAAATGCAGTGCTATATTTCTGCTTAGATAAATAGTAAACATATAGAAATCATGTTTTAAACATATATTATATATAACTTATTCTAATGTTCATGCTGTTTTAAATTAACATAAAATGACATCTGAGTGCAGACATGTTGATGAAAAACTATAAATACAGTCAACACTCATCTTCTGCAATGTAGTTCTAAGAAAGTGATCAGGAAATATAGCGATCTGGAGATTCCAGTTGATGTTCTGAGTATTTTCTGTTCACCATGTCCTGGTCGAACAAAGAAATAAGTGCTAAGTATGAAGTTGTTGCTGTGTATTAAAGGTAAAGCCTGATTTATTCCCACTCTGCAATGCAATTTACACATAAGTTTGTACTAACCTATTAAATAAAACCTGTAAAGCTTTCAAAATAATCATATTTAATTTTTATATTGAAATCAGTAAGGTGGTAAGAAGAAGGAATATGTCTCTTATTTGATATACAATCTCCCAGTAGAAAACAGTGAATCACATTAAAGGTGTAAAACTGACAATGACAAAATTACAGAAACTGTTCTCTGTCTTATTAGTGACATTTGCAGCTAGACATATCGTGAACATAAGACAACACAATATTCTATAGAGCATTTCATATGCACAATCACAAGCATGTTGGACCAAAAAAAAAAAAAAAAAAGGCTTTGCGTCTCATTTCTCCTTCTCAAAGACTTGTGAGTGGGTCATAATGATGTAAATGATAATGTCACAGCCCACATTTCATATACATGTGTCACTCCATAAGAAATATTGTGAGTATGTGTGTATTCATGAGTTTGTGTGGGGGGAGATTGGCAGTTTCAACAGATGTGTAGTATGCGCTGACAGCGTGACATCTACTTTGCATGCTCAATATGACACGTTTGAATGCTCCCATGCATATTGTCCTGATGTGAAGTGATAGCAAGGGATGTGCAGCCTCACTGGAACCACTCCCTGTTGTCTCTCCTACATCAATATCAAAATGTCTTCCTTACTAACAGGGAAAAACAGCAAGAGTGGTGGCGATACCCTGTCAGTTGTTTTGTTTTAATTTTAATTTTCTCATTTAGGCTCCTTTGGTTGACTGTGAGAGCTGAACAAACACAGAGTATACATCCATTTTCCATTTGTCAGGATCGTAACCTCACAGGCACGCACACAACAACACAACATCACTGGAGCTATCATTGAAACTTGCACAGCTCCAGTAGTTCTAAAGAAACAGTGTAGCGAGCAAGTGGAGGATGGATGAATTGATTATCAATTAACTAAACTTGTGAAGGAAATGCACCACTGAATACTACATGTTTAAAAGCATGTAGTGCACAGACCAAGCACATTTTTTCTGATTCATTTATCACCTTTTTCTGATTCATTTATTATTAGTGCAAAAGAAAAATCTGTAATCTCTAACCTGAATAAGGCTGATCAATAAAGTAAGATATCTTATTTTTCCTGCTATGCTCATTATCTAGAATCACAGGTGAGCAAAGCCTTAGCATACATTACAAATTCAAAAACACATTCTAGCCAAAGGCCATTCCTTTACTGTATAATTGTCTCCCCTACCAAGTGATTCACTATAATTAAGCCATGGAAGACAGCTCTATTCTCCTGTGAGCGTTCATATTAGTGCTACCACAGGCAGGTCTAACAAACAACTCACAGCTGATGCTTTTCAAAACAATGGACAGGGATGTTGAGGGAGGTATATACTGGTACACGTTCTCACAAGGGAGAATACAATATACACAATGCAATTGCAGGTATGAGGCCTTTGGGGAGACCTGTCACTGTTATCTTGGCCAAGTCTGCGGTGTGTGTCTGTGTGTGTATGTGTGCTTTGTCTGGAGCAGGAAAAGCTCCAGCTGCTCTGACATAAGCAGGATGCTAGCTGCCCCACATAAACTAACAAAAGAGAACTTTGCATCGATCAGAAATATAAGTTACAAATAGACACTACCCCCTATCCTTTTTCACTCCATTAGCAATCCAAATCTGACCTCATATCTACACACTGATGACTATGATAATTTTAAACTACATGTTTGGAAAATAAACAAACATCATTGTACCCTGGTGTAAAAACCAAAAGCTTCCACTGAGGATAAATGAATCATGGATAATTATGAGGTTGCCCTCAGGATGAAAACAATTTTTGGGACAAAGCAGCCTTAGTAATCACAACAGTGGAGCCACTAGTGTGTCCTTGCTAGTCAATGGGATATGGGTTGAGGACTTGTGGAGTCAAGTGGTTTCAAGCCCAAACATGCTCATTGTAACAAAGCAATTATCAGTGATTTCACTGCTGTTTGTTTGTGCTATAAATGGCATTGTAATTATCCTGAAACCATGTTTTATTTAAGTGCAACATTTGTACATACTGTAGAGCTCTAGAGTCTTTTGCAAATGTCACAATGGGAAGGAAAGAAAACAATGACAACTGTTGATGTGCTGGGGTTACTTTGTCGGAGGGTAAGCCATGCCTTTCTCTACCGTCACTTCTCACCCACTTTCTCATACACACACACACTCTTGTTTTCTCAGTCCAGGGAAAAAACGCAAAAGCCGGGTCAAAGAGATGTTTGTCAACATCATGTGCAAGGCGGAGTGAGATAGAAGCTGCATGCTAAACAGGCTCTGCTTCTATCAAGCCAATCAACTGCCTCGATGAAAATGAGAAAATGTGGTCTGGCCTCGGACACCTGGCACTAAGACTCTTTCAGCCACGCTCACTTCTTTGCTCCTTATCTCTCGATCTGCCCTCACACAGCTTCATCAAGACAACTCCGAGCCCTGCATATGGAATAATCAAGATCAATCTTCAACCCTATTCGTCTCCCTCTTCACTTTTTCATTAGCTAAAACAAATAAAGACTCCTCTAATCCTGTGGCAAATGTGTTTCTATTGGATGGTTAAGCTACAGCGACAGGATGCTGCTGAGCCTTTTAAGAATGTTGGTTGATTTCTTTTTGCAGCCAGCGCCGCATTTTTGGCTGAGGAAAAGGGTGATGGTGACCTGCATAGAACTACCAACCAGCAAATGCAATCACAGCATACGGGTCACTGCATGTATGTGCTGAATCCCCCACCTCTGCCTCCACTGACAGGATAAAACCACAGGACAACCCCCCCTGCAACATTCCTCATTCTTTCCACCTGTGTTAGTCACACATACACACACAGAGCCGGCTTAGACAGGCCCAGTAAATCAGCATGCCTGTAAGTAGGTCTCATTGACCCCTCAGGATCCATCGGTGCCTGGATCTCTCTGGATCTTCCAGTCAATACATCAATATCCATCTTGTGTTTCTTGTTTTAAGACCCCCACTCCCAGCCCCACACCCTACCTTCTTCTGACTGAATGTCAAACAGAGATTGGAGTCATCAATTACAAGCATATGCATGTGTGTGTGTGTGTGTGTGTGTGTGTGTGTGTGTGTGTGCGTGTGAGTGTGTGTGTGTGTGTGTGGAGCTGCAGTTTATTTGTTGCTGTCTGTAGGCGTGAGCAGGATGGTGGCAGACACATTCTTACACAAACACACACTGATGTGCTTTTTCTTTCACACATATAAACAAAAATGCCCCTTACTCCCATGAGATCAAGGAGAACTGGGTCATGAAGAGAAGGAGAAAGGCTGCCTAAGGAATCCAATAGACCAGTTTATACGTACAAAAATCTATAAAATAAAGATCAGCTGGTCTGCGTACACGCTGTCAGCTTGAATGGCCTTTCAAGTCAGCTCTCACCACCTTGCTGGAGCCATGCATGGTATGTCAGGGTAATTCAATGGCTGGATGTGCAGAGCGGCCATGCAGTAACACTGCAGCCAAATGGACGACACGCCGATAAAGCATTTAAGCAATGATTATTCATTCTGCTAGCACCTGAAATGACGTGTGGTGGAGCTGATTAGCTGGGTCAATACATCTGGCAGGTGCTCAAACTCCTGTTCTTTTTGCAATAGCGCAGCACACACAAATAAAAAAATACACAAGTGGAGTAACAGAGGCCGAATAATCCACTTTGTCAGGCCTCCAAATTCTGCTTGGCAAAGTGCTCTCATTCACAGGTCAGCTTTAGTGCCTCAACACCTTGAAATGCCTTGAAGAATTCCACTAAGATCGACTGATAAATTGTCACACGAGCCATTTTAAATAGATCAGCTTTCCATCAATAAAGGAAAGACATTTGACTGACTACACAGAACGGTACAACAGACGGCGAAATATATCACTAGATCTTTAGATGTGTTGTGTGGTTTACAAAATCTCTGCATCCCATTTAATGACATGGAAAATCTAATTTTCTGTTGTAAAGAAATAAGAGATTTGTCATGCCAATTTGTTGTACACATCAGCTTTGCCTTGTGTTCTCTTTCTTTTAGTCTTTTACCTCTATAGCCCAAAGCAGCCCAACCAAACATTAAGAATAGAGCAGAGTGTATTGTATCTCACCTCTGGCAGTGGCATGCCGTTGATGATGAGGTCTGGCTGCTGGTGGCCCTGCCCAGTGAATGGATGCTGATAGCCATGGTTGGGAGCTGCATTGCGTGAGTTCTGGTTCTCCACATTGAGGAAGGTGCTCTCCGAACGCCTGCAGCCCAGCGGCAGGCTCTGCTGGTGGTAGTCGAAGTAGTTGAGCGAGGAGGTGAGAGACGAGCAACTCACCACATTCATCTTGTCTGTTTCCTCGACGTCGCGTGGCACCAAGCGGATGTCATTCTTGCTCAGCTTCTTCTTCTTGCTGGATTTCTTCTGGTTGCCATATGAGTACTCCGCCACCCTGCGCAAGTAAAAGAAACTGAACAGACTCAATAAAGCAGTGCTCTGCCTTCCATTCCATTGTCCATACAGTCAAAAAGCTTGCCCACCATGCCAGGAAGGGCGCTGTTCGACCATGGATACTGCAGACAAAGGCTCATTGCCCATGACCAGGGGTGGAACAGCACACTTAAGTGACTTCCCACACCCAGTTCACAATTGAGTTGTCATCCCTTGTTTGTTTGCATTTGCATGCTCAACCATGGACATGTCACAAACAGGCAGACAATATGCAAACATGCCAAAACCACAGAAGCAAAGCAAAAGATCACATTTGTACTGAGCTGTGCTACCGGTATATGCAATCATATTCAAAGCACATACAGTAACCCACACTAATTCCATTTTTTCTTTCATTATCAAGTGAACCCACTAGCAATATGGAGTGCAGGAGAACTGCAGATTCAAATTCATTTAGCTGCTCTCAGTTGCTGCTGCAAACTTGAACTGAGTAATTTGACTTTAATAAGAGCAAATGAGCAACACAGCCATGTTTTATCAAAGGATCCTCAGACTAGGGGAAATATCCATTCTTCACACAGCCTTGCAGTTTTACACAGGAGAACACTATGCTATGTTCTCTATAGTGATGACTACAAACTTCACTAGGCATATTCAGTATAATTTCGGGTGTTTTTTACCATCATCATTACTTCAGACTCTGAGAGAAGTAATTTTTTAACCTTACAGCGTGGAACATATGGTTTGTTGCTTTTTAAAATTCACCACATAACTACAGTTACACATCCAGCACAAACTGCAGTATCTGGAATGTCTCTGTATATGAGCCCCCACTGGCCCCTGTTAGTCACTAAAATGCCTTTCTAATCCTCTGCCACTTCTAAAATCGCACTGGCCAAGATGCGGCATTGTACTTTTGATGATATTGGAGATTGTCTTTTTCATTTTTCTTTTAGATTGCATCTTGAAAACAGCTCCTGCCCCCATTCTGCTCCTCTTTGATTTAGAGGAAACAAAATTGGCAGCTGCAAGGCTAGAAAATACTCTATCTTTTTTTCATTTAACATTTTAACATGTTGTCTCTCTGGTCTGCGCCCAAATTGAAATCTGGGAGAGGAACTCTTCAGAGTCAGATAGACTGAAAGAGGACAAGCGATGAATTCAAGATAACTGCCCTCAAATTCAAGGTGGCAACTGAGAAGAAGAACATATCAGTACTGATTAAAGTACCCAGCAGGGAGGGTGGCTCACACAAAGAAAGTCAAGTAAGCCTTATGCATTTTCTATTTGTTTGTTGTCCATTATTTTCAAGATAAAATGTGTAATTTATTTATTTATTTATTTTTTTAACATATTATACTGTATTAAGTAACTGTTTTGATTGAATTTAATTGAATTTCTGGATCATTAAAATGAATCAGATGACGTGTATGATAACACTATACAATCTTATTCCTCATCTTATCAAAATGTACTGTCACGCTTTATTCTAGGATTTCACCATTTAAGTCGAAAGAACATTTATTAAAATATCACAAATTCTATAAATTTAATATATTTAACAAAAAAAAAAAAAAACTTTTCAACCCAAAAAATAGCATACATAAAACATCACTTTAAATCAATAATGTTGAATGAACAGAGCAATATTCTGAATTAGAATTGATTTTTATGACTGCCTGCTTGAAAATCCTGTTACTTTAGTTCAAATTGACAAAATTATGTTTGGAGCAAAATGTCATTATAGCTTCAGGTTAAATTTTCCAATCCAATCTATATGTAAATTTATAGTTGTAATATGGCATAGGGAAATCAAAGCCAGAGCTGATGTTCAGATTGATGAACAAAACATAAGGTTCAATATGCAAGATCCGGAAACAAAATAATAATCTGTTCTGCCTCTTTTCTCCCCTGTGGCATTTAATGACTGGTGTTAATTCTGTGCTTTTATATAGCCATGATGAAAAAACATTGAGATATATATATATGTTGTTTTTTTTTTTTTTTTTTTAATTGTCGTTGATTTTATTCTAATGTTGCTCCTCATGTTTCAGTCATTCATAATAAAGGTAGATTAACGCAGATAACAGCCAACCAACCACGCTGGATGTGAAATAATAAATGTCTGCTAGTTCTATTGAACTAGTAGGACGTTAATTGTCAGGCAACACACCCGCAAATTGAACATGACAGTCGGGCCGTCATATTTATGAGTCAATTGGTTACAATGGAAGGATTAAATCAATCAATCACATTCCTGCAACACGGAACGGTGGGTCTCAGCTGAATGTGTCCGATTTAAAAGCAGTTTTCTGGGTCTGGGTTAGAGCTTTGTGGGGGGAAAAAAATCTGCAGTCCTCACATTGTGGCCTCTACATGCTGCATGACAAAAGCAATTCACCGATAACTCGCAGCGTAAGGCACAGACGCGGACACACGCACATGCTCGCCCCCTTCCTTTTACTC
>JAPQRP010000002.1:18285347-18306253 GCA_037367295.1 Apogon hyalosoma
CTATCTATCTATCTATCTATCTATCTATCTATCTATCTATCTATCTATCTATCTATCTATCTATCTATCTATCATGAGTGTGACTGAACAATAATTAAGAGTTGTGTTTTTTGTCTTTACATGCATCCTGCAGTTTCATCTGTTTATCTGAATATTTTGGTGTATTTCCTGCAATGCCACGACTTTGCTTATGGCCACAGTTTTGAGTTGAGACTTCTGCATTTAACCCTACAATGTTAGTGTTATTACACATCCTCAGGCTAACTGTGGACTGAAAGTTTTTGTCTAATTTGGAGTGCTACTGTGTTTAATAAGGGCTAAGAGGGTTAAAAATGTTGCTGATAGTTTTACCCCTGCAGTTCACTCTAGTAAAAAAAAAAAAAAACTAACAAAAAAAAAAAAAAACAGCAACACCATTCCCTGGAGCAGCAGGGTTGGTCATAAACTATAGCGCAGTAATTTAGTATTCCTTCTCTGAGAGTGGTGGCGTACTGTATTTCATTTATGAGCTACAACCTACCTCTATACACTTCCGGCTGTTGATGTTTCTTTGTGTCCGCTATTGATTTTACTGCTATGTTTAAAATCCTTAAATTATCCTTTGTGAGTGCTGGCACATTGACCGTTTTACATTAAAATGTTGTAACCACCATTACTTGGTTATTGAATGACAGAGCAAAAACTCATTGTAAGAACACAGTCTGTTTATCTGCCGCTGATTCATTAAACCGTCAGTCATTCCATTACAGATTAGTGTCCGAATGACAACACTTTATGATCTATAGTTTCTCCATTTTATCACAGTTATATGCGTAAATGTTTCGCTCATATGGTTGATGTAAATATGCGGAATGGTCAAAGGGTATTTATTTAGTTATATATTTGAAAACTGACATTCATACATTCAAAGATCAGTTTTGGTACTCTACATTTTCTCTAATTCAAGCTATTTTCAAGAAAGGAGAAGTAAACAATGGCATAAAATGTTAAAATATTAGTCTGAACACTCAGTTATGAAAATATGTATATTTTTTCCATTTATTGTCAATGAACATAGTTAATATTTGAAGAAAAGATCAAATTTAGATTTTCTGACAATACAGATACAGACAAATGGTATTGATCCCCAGGGGAAATTCACCAAAATACAGCATGATGCCTGTTTATTTATGCCGTTTACTTAATAGTTATTAAACAGCTGATTAAATGGGGATTCATTAAACTAGCATGGTAGCGTCAGAGTGACAAAAGCTTATTTATTGTAGCATCATTACATGTGCACATTTAGCTCTTATTGAAGATGCTGGTAGATAAACATGGAGTGTTTACTTAAAATGTTAAAGGAACAAAGGGCATTACTGTGTAACATAAGGGGGAAATACTGCAAAGATCATATATTACATTTGATGAGTTGGAGTTGTAGCTTTCACTGTAATTATCTCCATCAGGGGAGGCTGTGTTTCATTGTCATTTGTCTGTCTGTTTTTTGTTGGTCTATTAGTGTAGCATCTGCACTTCTGGATATATTATCCTGAAATGATGATGATAATGATGATTAAATGTCAAAGTCAAGAGAAAATCCCCAAATTCCTGTATTTTTAACAAGGTGTGAAACAATCGTGTCTTTGTCAAAACTCATCTGATTTGATGCTAATATTTTAGGTGCGTGTATAAGATCTAACACCACAACAGGTAGCTTGACCTGCCATCCATCTTTCTCAATAGCCACTTTTACACAGAGATCCCGGAAAAAAGGTGAGATGGTGATCCCACTTTTTTTCCACTATTGACCGATTTCCACAGCCAAGCCAAAGACGTAACAGAGGTGAGACAGGCTGGACTGTTACACAGTAGACCTGCATTCCGGAATCAAAGGGATGGTGACACAGTGCTCATTTTTAAAATCCCCCCGGGCACGGGAGAGACAGTAGATGCATATGGAGGCACTGGCATGGAATTCTGTGTGCCTTTGTGTGCACTGCGGCCGGCTTTGTGCCCGCTGCAGCCAGCTACATGCCACAGCGTTGGTTGAAAATGGCATGTAGGTGCGGCACCAGCGGGGGTTGCCATAGAATCATGCCGGTGCCTCCATATGCACCCGCTGTCTCTCCCACGCTGGAGTTCGCCATCATCTAACCGTCACTCCTTGGTTGCGGAACAAGAGGTGTTCCTTTTACATAGCGTTCCGCAATCATGATCCCTCCTTTATCGTAGCTCTGTCACTGCCTCCAGAGGCGTTACAGAGCTGCGATAAAGGTGGGGTTGAATGATCCCACTATTTTGTTAACACAGATGTCGTTGCAGAATAAAGGCGAAATATTCCCGCAACAGAAGTGCTGTGTAAAAGGGGATTGTGAGAAATCCATTTGGAATCACGGGGCTTGACTCCAAATATGAAGGCAGGACTAACAGGCGCTGAGTAAACCAATCACAGATAAGATGGACATGATGCTTTTTGTCAGAGATACTTAATAATACAGGGTGTAATCTGTAATTCAATCCTTATTTTGAATGAAGTAAACAACTGACAATAGTTGTAAAGACATTTGGAACTGACTGTGACTCATGACAAAAAGAATGATGACGCATTGTGAAACACCCGCCCCCCCAGACTTGTGATTGGTTCGGTGTAGAATAGATTGTGCATATTTCACAGAGACTAGCCCAATTCCAGACTGTTTTCTCAGTATTAAATACACTGAGAAAACCGGACGGGTGACCAGGCTTCACAACAGGTGGATCTTGAAGGGTTGAAGGTTGAGGTCAGAGAAGACAATTTAAAAAGAAATCGAATTCATTACCACTGTCTTTGATAAAATTAAATCAAGTTTTAAGACACAAATAAGGAACTTAATTGGACCATCAGATTTGTACGATGCATGGACATTAGTAGTGTATGTTTGACTACAGTATTGTGTTTTATTGAAGAGAAGTATGCATGACCTGAGTGTAATATTTGATAGATTATTCCAGGTATAGGTAATGCATCTAAGAGAATCTTTTATTTCTGTAGACTCCAGGGAGAATAGTGCTGCGCTGGAGTCTAATAACCAATGAACAATCTGTGAAAAAAATCTTGGGACATAGTTATTTTCGCCAACACTATGACATCAGCTGTTTGAGCTGTGGTGTCTTTGGGTCGTTGTCTTCCAGAATGAAAGATAGAAATTTCAAATTCATATCAAATTGAATTTGCATGAATGATGTTATCTTCATGAAATAAATTTGATGATATGTTATGGGAATATTGTGTTTAGTTCCAGCAACTTACAAGAATGTGGCAAATTATTAGTCTGATCCCATTTGACTAATTGTCAATCAAGCTAGGTTAGATTTTAGAGAAAACTACAGCTTACATAGTCACATTTCAATGTATATTTACCTCTAATTTTGTTGTACATTGTAGATATTTAAAGCACGCCTTGATATATCTGTAACAGCGTAAGTCCATTAAGGCCACAAAGAGGTTTATTCTCAGACATGAAGACAGACGGCAGAGCGAGACTGTTTAAGGTCATGGGAATTTCACAACCTTGCAGGGGTTTTTGAGCATATTGTATCTGTGCTGAAAGCTCGAACCAGTAGTTGAAAGTACACAGGGAATGGCTGATTTCATTTCATGTCCTTTTTTTTCTCTGCTGCCAAGGAATCGCACATGTCTCTAGTCTGTCCCTGCTGCTTGCTTGGAAAGGAATATCTAAGCTCCTCTGACAGATGCTGGCATTATCACCCCTATGTCCTGCCCAGCACTGGAACTTGGCCCATGCACAAATATGGACTTACAGGAGCTAGCACAAGACTGCAGAGACAGACAGCGTCGCATTGATTCCGAATGGGCAAGATGGCAGTGCTTATTTTGGCTGAAGATGACGTTATTATTATGGTCTTCATCCATACAGCTTCTCAAAAAATTGATTCCTCCTGAGCACCCCTTGCCAGAGGCATAAAAAGGAAGGGGAACCGACAGGCTTAATCTATGGGCCTCTCGTCAATGACGTTACGCCCTCCACTCCATTCCACACTGTGCCTGTCCATGATACATCAATTAGCATCAACTCTCACCATCCATCTGTGGTTTTACAGAGTCCCCTGGGCACACCAAGATGGCTCCAGTACAACTGTACAGAGAAACGGGCATTTTTTCTGCTTTTCTCCCACTATTTTTTGTTGTGCTAGTGGTTGTTGTTGTGCTACTTTAATTTAATCCTGTTTTTAATCCTAATTTCCCTAAAGCACTGGCCTGGGACCTCCATCTTGGCTGTGTTGAAGAAGAAGTGGGCACAGCGCAGCTTTGTGTCATTCAATCACTCTTAATACCTCTCTATGCTATTTCTTTTCCCTCCCTTCACTTCATTGTGATTTGGCAAGTGGAAGTAAATCATATTTGTGCTTGTGCCTGTATTTTTTTTTTATTATCTGCAGAAGTGTTTCTGTAGGATAGAACTTTAACTCTGAAGACCCACTTGTTGCATACACGTTGCTTTGCAGAACACCACAGAGCTTCTTTTGATTTGATATGGTCTTGTAAAATGTGAAAAAGGTTTTCTGAACAGCTTTTCGGGATTGGTGAAATTAATGCTCTCACCATACCTGAGACGAGTAGGAAATGGATGCAGATGGTCCTGTATGGAGAATGGATGTGGCCCTGGTTACATACAAATGCAAATGAGTCCAAGAATTGTTGAATGTGGCTGTTTGAAGTTGTATGGTTGGTGGGGTTCCTGATCATCAAAAGCGGCAGTGATTTAATATGCAGTTTGTTGATGTTTAAACAATTAATAATTAGTAACCCAATGACCCATTTGCTTCTGAAATGAAACATGTTTAAGAGAAGCTTGTTCTATTTGTGCATAATTGGTTTAGCTATTTATGCTGTTAGATGGCAATTAACAGACTTTGTGTACAGTCCTCTCATGTTTACAGCCAAACGTGTTCTCACTGTTTCTCTTTGAAAGCCTGTATAATAAATAACAGTTTAAACTCTAAATGGTTATTTGTTAAAGTACTCTTTTCAAAGTAGAATTCTGGTTTTAGAATAGTACCCATTAGCTTTATTCTCGGTTATTTAAAATACCACGTCTCTAGTTTTTCACTTAAAACTAGTGTGGTATAATAAAATTAAGTTTAAAAGAGAAATACAGACAGTTTTATGGGCTTCCTTTTCCTGCCAAATAAATGTAGGCTCCCATCTGAGCAGGATGGGAGATAATGAAATATCTTTTTGGAGTGGCTCTAGAAGATATCACAGGCACAAATGATCATAACTATTTAGACATTTAAAAATATATTCATAAATCTATAATTTAGGATTTACCAGGAACATTTTGTTCTCTTATCGAATTCTGTCCCCTGCCTGGAGGCTCAGTGTAAAACACAGGATGCGCTTTATACAAACTTTGATATTTGCCATTTACTGGAGTATTTCTCCCAAATGAACAATGCCTCTTTTAACACATTTCATTTTTACCCTGGAAAAAAAATATTGACCTCTGAACAACATCCTTTTAAACATTCCTGAATGAGAAATCGAACATTGTACAGTAGCTTTCAATGCTTAAGGCAAAGTATTCCAGTAAAGAATATTTTTTTAGTCAAGGTTTTTTGGACCAAGTCTGCAGTATTGATTACAGATTTTGGAGATCCATGTTTCTGAACGCTTATATTTAACATTCCTTCTCCATTTCCCTAGCATGAAGCACAATAGGTGTAATCACAAGCATAACACTGTGCCGGAGATTTCAGTTTGATCTGATTACCCTACTCTGAAAAATCAATTGTCCTTGTTAGGAGGCCTGTAATGTTAAAGAAACAAAAAAAAGGAGAGAGGGAAAAAAAAAACAGTACCAAACAATACTGAGGCTCTGAATAGACAATAGACAGGATCTATGAACACACGAGTTTCTGTTCACCTGGCGTATGGTCAATTAGCTTTGTGTTGGTGTGTTTATTCAGTGTCAGCTCTGATTAATAGGCACAACATGGTGGATAGAACACCTGAAAATGTAGTATGGTGCCTGGGTGGGACATTGTTGCCATCTGATACCATCTCCAGAACACAGTGCTTATCTCGTCACCCCCTTGGGGGTGTTTACAGCTGTTTTCTAGTCAAGACAAATTAGCACGGCTGTGTACCTCTTTCACCCCCTCAGAGTGAGGCGGTGAGTGGAGACATTATGGTCACTACCTCTCAATGCGCTTGTGGATTAGTGCACTCATGGCCATGTTGAAGAATATTTGATAACATATGTCAGTTTTAAATAAATGGGTTTGTTGAATGTTATTACTTCTGGTAAAAAGCAGGGAAAAACATATTGTTAGTGATTTATCCCTTCTATAATCTGTCTATCTAATCTTATATCCAAATTTATTTTGAGTGGCTCTGGCTGGTTTAGCCATGGTAATACTCTAAATCCTGACTAGCCTGACCAGGCTGTGAGCTGTAGAACGAGGAAATGAGGTTATGTTCACAGAGGATAACGTCCCTCAGCACAACACGCATCACCTATCATACTTCTGTCTGTTTTTTAGACCCAGAGAAAAACAGTTACCAACAGTTTTACTCAGGAAAAAATCTAAATAAAAGGTCGCACCATAAGCAAATGTTCACTTCTCCTCTGTGAAAAATTAGGTTTTCTTGTTCAAATGACATTTATACTGACCAACACAGTGTTGTTAGCAAACTCCAGGCGGTAAAGCACAGCCACCCCTGCGGGCACCCATATGTTGCCTGCATGATAGATGCAGTCGCATTGGGGGTTCATGTTTATTGCTTTTCATAATGTGCCACCAGTGCCATCATGGTAATGAGGACTTTGCCCTATGATTGTGCCAGTTTAAAATGCTACACTTCATCACCTTAATACTGGGCTTCAACAACATCTGATGGCATAGTGTCAACCTCCATAAGGCTGCCCACAAATTAGTAGACCTTGTTATTCCAACATTAGCCTGTCAACACCTCATCTTAATTTCACCACTGAACCACATCTGAACCATATAAATAGAGACCTTGAATGCTATGGCTGATTGTGTAGAGGGAAGATAGGAGGTGAGAGTGTGTGTGTGGGTGTAAGCACACAGGCGTATTTATGTCTATGCCACTATGTATGGATGTGAGTGTGCGTGTCAGCATGTGTCGAAAAGGCATTCTCCTCCTCAGAAAGATGTGAATTCTAAAAAACAGACACAGCGATAGAAATAGAGAGAGAGAGAGAGAGAGAGAGAGAGAGAGAGAGAGAGAGAGAGAGAGATGGCAAGAGAGCAACAGAGAGAAAAAATAATCTCATGCTATGTTATCCCTGCAAAACCTGACAAACCACCCCCGAGACTGATCTGGCTTAGCATTCAGTGTGGTTAGGGGCTTGTTTGTGCTCCTATGATTGGAGCAGGCTGGCTAAGTTGGCCTCATAACAGTCCAGTCACAGTGGAGCCTCAGTGGAGTCACGCTGCCTGGGGATGGCAGGCCTGTCTCTATCTGGCCACAGATATCAATAAAGGCAGCAGTGCAGTCTACTGGGAGGCTGGACAGTCCAAATTTTCTTCCCTGAAGGAGGGTTATTAATTGTCTATGTTGTATGTGGTCTGCTTGCACAACGTGATTTTTTTTTTTTTTTTTTTTGTTGGACATTCTGAATTCCAGGCATGTATCCCAGAATGCAATTAGTCCGCCGCCATTAGATCAAGCGACACATGTCTTCTCGCCTTGTGCCTGGTCTGGAATTACGTAGAGGGGAGGTAGAAAAGAAAGAAATTAGTATGGAAATTAGCTGTCTTCAAAGCCTTTGGCGTTAAAGGTGGTGTAAGGTGCTACAGGAAGGTGGCAGTTCCCTTTGCAGATATCTGAGTAAAAGAAAATGCAGGGATACAGGAGGATTGATTAACTTGGGAGACTCACATCCCTCTGTGCAATGTGGGATTAACGAAATGGCACATGAAAGGCATATCATGCTGTTTAGTATATAGTAATTGTGCATCCGCTACAGAGTGGTCTGGGTTGAGCAGATTGTATTTTAACATTGCACACAGATTTTTGATCCATAGAGAGTTGGAGGTCCTTAACATTTTAAAATAAACACATTGGAGTGTAATCTTTACCCTATACTCCAATGGAAGCAAGCTCAAGCCAGAGTGGTAGGTCTGGCTTTCCTTCTGATCCTTTCATCACTTCCTCTAGGCAACAGCATAAGGGAAGGTGACACATGTTGATGATCTGCTGCTCTGAAATGGTAAGCCTGCTTTTTAAAGATGCCACCAGTATTACAGGAAATCTGTGTATTTAATGACAAATTCAATACAGCTAAATCACTTATGAGAAAACATCAAAATACGTTTTTTTTTGTCTGCTTGTTTGTTTGTTTTTTTAGTTACTGCATATGAGGTAAGAGCAGGCCTGGATGGATGCAGCCTCCTACTCACAGTCCACGGCAGATGTGATCATTTTACCTTCAACACACACTTGAGGTCTGGTTGGTCTATGTAAGCAAAGCAGTTTTACAATAGGTTAACCAAAAATTAGGATTAGTGGGCACCTTGGCAATTTTACCAAATGAAAAGTACAAGAAATGACATAAAAGTCCAAGCAGAAATGAAATGAACTGAAACTATTTAACCTACACTAACCTACACAGTGTAGGTCATAATTAAAATGACTTTGTAAGTCTGAATCTCTGAAAAATGCATTATCATGTAAAAACGTGTGAATAGTATCAGACTTAAGGTTTATTATGGCTTGAATATTTAGCTGCAGCATGGTATCACTTTTCAATACTGTAAAAAACAAAAATACATGTTACTATAGAAAGATAGTTTTCGTTTCAAAGCTGCAGCGTTTCAGTTCATAATTACCTTTCAGCACATTGTAATTGAAGTGGTGTGAGAGGAAACATAAATACTACCCATTTCTTTGGGTGGGCATCTAATCACAGGTGTTTTCAGAGGTTTAAGTATATGATAGACAGCTGTAATTATTATTGCAAATTCCATGAGATGAGCTTGGGAAAATAGCTTTTCTTTTCCACAGCAGCGTGAAATAGCATCAGGTCAATATTTTTTTTATATTTAGCCTTATAATATGAACCAAAATAGAGCTGCTTTCCTCTGATTTCAGCTCTTTCCTATTTAACTGAGGAATAAAGATATGCAGGACAGGACACCAATGTAAGGCTGATCCATATTATGTTCTTATTACAATGACTAATGGATATATGACAGAAAAACTGCACATTGACACATCTTCCATCAGCTTTTAGTCCACTCATAACACCTGAGGCATTTGAATAAACAACCATTGCTGTGTTTTCAGGTGAAACCAAGTTTTGTTGGTGAGCTTTTTGTCATTTAAAAGCTGTGGCTCAGGAGATAGATCCGGTTGTCCACAGACCAGAAGTTTGGCTATTCAATTCCTGGTTCCTGCCCATATGTTTCAGTGTCTGTGGACATTGAATAGGAAATGTGTGTGCAAATGGGTGAATGAGTCCAAAGCCATTTAGGTGCCAGGAAGGGAAAAACCCCCCTGCAAGATATAATGTATGTCATCTTCTTTACTACTCTTTGATTAGTTTTCATTTTACCGACCTTTCCAAGAGGGCAAATGAAGTTATTCAGTGTAATTGCAAGGTACATAGCTTTATTCAAATCAAGGTTATAGCTTCTCTTTCATTCACTGTCCATATAGTTGCATGTATTTCTTGAACTTCTTTTATGCCATGCAAGCTAAAATAATGCTTTGCTGAGTACTTATGTCTAAATATTTAAGATAATTGCACTCTGGCTTCTTCTGGCTTCATTATCTCTCTTACTATACAGTGGGGCGGTGTTGCTTATTTTGGCAAGAGGCAATCTGGCCCTGAGGCTATGGGGATTCCTTTCCCCCATGTGTCAGCTAATGTTTACCAAGGCCTGAGGACTGAGGATGGATCACAGGATTTCATAATCCACTGCCCATACAGTGGAGCAAGGGCAAAAAAATAATTCTCTTTGTGTCAACAGTTGTTTCATTCATGGGTAATTTCCCCATAGCTAGCCTTATGCTGCAGGAGAGATAGATAAAGAGAGAGAGAAAGTAAGAGATTGCTGGAGAGATGTCCACACTCAAGTGCTTCGCTTCCCTGGAAACAGCCTCATGATTTTCTTGTAAAGCCTCACTATTTGTATTCCACCTGATCTGTTCCTTTTCATTCATGTGTTTTAACCAACCATGTATCTGAATTTATGAGTCCTATATAAGTCAAGAGATGCAGATGATGTCAGCAATTCTTTAAGGAGGGGTAGCATCTCTGGAATCGCTACTCAACACTTTTTTCTTGCTCCCCGGGCACTGGATATTTTCCAAGATGTAGTTCAGGATCAATGCACTGAAGTGAATTCTGAATGGCAGCAGTGTAGGTAAAACCCACTCAGTCCACAGCACAGGGTGTGTAAATCTGAATTTCAGAAATGTGATATGTCACATAGCATAGAACCAGCATTTGCTCTTCTTTTTTACTTTCTGACTTGTGTTCAATGACCCAAGTCCTGTAAAGGGACAGTTTTGACTACCTATACTGAAAATTATACTCTCCCTAGAGGGCAGAAACAGCTTCTTCTAGGCTTCCTGCAGCCACACTGTTAAACTTCCCCATCAATATGTGTTTTTACTACTGTCAGCGCTGCGGCCCAGTCCTCCTGTGCTGAGTCCCTCAGAGTTCACAAAAGCTGAACAACCCCTCACTGTTTGTGGGTGAGCCATCACGGCCCTTTTCAGACCTCAGGATGTACATTCAACGCATACTTGTGTACTTCTCTCTCCTTGGCTCTTGACTGATATCTGGGCTGCACAGGACTGCAAAAGCAGGATCATCTTAAGGTGGATAAAAAACGACTTTCACTATCATAACCCCGTGGATTAGCTGGTGCCTTCACTATGCTGATATGAAAGTGCACTGCATTGCAGACGCAGTATATGAGCATTGCAGACACAGAATGTAAGTCAAAGGTGCATTGTTGGCATTGAATCAGTTTAAATAGATGATTCTCTCACTGTTTACTTAGGTAACTCTCATGTTGGAAGAGAAGTGCATTTATTAGTTTGTATAATATAAAATAAGGACACAGAAGTCTAAAAGAGATATAATGCAGTGAATTTGCATTTAATACATGAATAATAGTAACAGTTCAACATTTACCAGGAGGCAGAAACACCACTGACATAAGTCATTTCTGATCATTTGACTGATTGTGACTACAATGTTTGATATGTTTAGCATATGTGATGTGCATAAAAATAAAGAACTGTGGAAAAACTGCCCACACTGCCTTCCCAGTTATAATTCTTATATAGGAGATTTCCTACTTTTATGATGTATCTCACTTACTAGAATGAAATATGAACAAGTCTGTATTTTTCAAAGCTGAGAGCAGTTCAGTGTCACAAAAACAATATTAACAATAGGCAGGGGATTCATGTATAGCATTAGCTTCATGTATCCTCTTTGACTAAATTAATTCCCTTACATTTTAATAATTATTACATGGAGTAATTCAGGTCACATTTCTATTTGTACTTTGTTATTGGGTTGTCATAATAGAGCCCTAGAGAGCTATGTGCCATTTTCTGACCACAGCTTAAATGTAGTGATAAAGCCACTATAGCTCTGAATCTGCCACTGTGTGACGTTTTACCATTCCAGTAGAAGTGCTGATGAAGTCTGTGGCCACTGGGAGGCAGAGGGTCATGTCACTGTACTACAGTTAAAGTACAAACAGGAAAGTGACTCAGCATGGTCTTTTATTTCCAGCTTTGAAGTAAGTGTTTTAAAGGTGACCAGATGAGGCATTCCATCTGGACCTCATTAGGCTTAAGTTCACTTTCATGTTACTGACAGGTTGTTATTATAGTGGGCTATAGATATAGATATAGATACAGATACAAATATGTGAAAAAATAAATATGTAACATTGTGGCTGCTTCAAGCTACAGGAGATAGATGTGAAATATAGACTATCTGACAATCTTATAAGCCCTTTTCATGAGAACAAATTCATTGATTTAACTTCTTGGTTCTCATGTGTTTCATTAACTTTCACAAGAGAATGATTGATTTCAGCAGTATGAGATCTAATTCAGCTGGGGGCATTGTATAAATTGAATTCAGGTCTCAGGTTGATGGGCTCTTACAGGTAAGTATTTTTGCGTCAGTTGTTTGTATGTGTGTGCACAAAGAGGTTTATACATGTCATAGTAAATAGACATCATGTCTGCACATGATGGGTTCATGTACCACTGTTTTTCTACCAGTCTGAGGTCGGGGTGACATGTGGTTGATTTCATCTCTAGCTCAGACTTGTAATGTACATCACCAGTAAAAAGATGGGATTTCTGAAATAATAAAGGAAACCGAAAGTCTAATGAATCATGAAATCAGTGGATAATGAACAAATTATTCAACCCTCTGACCAGTTTGACACAAAACCATTAACAATAGCTCGTCTGTATGTTTAAACAAAAAGACAGTGATGCCATTGACCAGGACAGAGGCTGCCCCCATCTAAGCTCACAACCCCTCAGTGTTAGATAAGGTAGTAATAAGATATAGTCAAAGCCTGCCAGCTAATCTGATATTTCACCTCTGTGAGAGATAGGAAAGATATAAAAACGTATTAGGAGTGGGCACTAAGAGGATTAGAGTATGGAAACGGATGTGTGCCAGCGTTTTAATCCACTCATGCTTAACCCTTTCAAGCTGCCCAACACACAATGATTATTTAGACTTGCTTTCGATGGAGCAGTTGCTCTTGTTTCAGACCAGTAAGTTCTTTTTTTGCACACACACAATGTTCACACACCTCCGTCCCCCTCTCATTTAATTTGGTTTTATCTGGGGGAAAAAAAGGTGAGCAGTGGACTGACAGAGCTCAGGTTTGATTAAGATTCTCTGTCCTGTGACAACACAGCATGGGCCTGTGTCTCTAGTGAATTACTCTGGATTGAAGATTGACATTTGATGGTTGATTTAGCAGCTTTGTATGTGTATATGTGCCTGTGTGTATGTTCATTTGTTCAGGATCCCATCTGTGTATGTTTAGCTGTGTGTGTTTTATGTTTTACATATTTCTGCATCCACAGACGTCCCTTCCTGCGTGTACGCCGAGCGCTTCGTGGCTTAGTGCAAAAATAATTTCACATAGCCACACTTCGGGGACACAAGAAGTATAACGGGATTGCAGAGGGCAATTAATCTTCCTTCCACTTCCAGATGGCAGCTTTAATTTCGGGGTGGGCTGATCATAACCAGAGTGCTGTGTGAAAGGTGAAAACACACGCATTTGACCTTTTGACATATGTTAAAGCTGATATTAGTTTCAGCGGGGCAGTAGCATTGAGAAGCCTTCCAGGAGGGATCGTTGCAGTCAAAATGAAGACATCACTCTGGGAGAGACAGCTGTTACATGGGATATGAGCAGTCAAGCCTGAGAGAACAGTCCTGTTCTGTCATCCAGGTCTGCCCTGAAGGGTGGGCGTGCAGCAACCAACCAATCGTCATTCTCTATCGAGACATGACCCTTGTGACTGCAAGTGAGCTTGGAAGAAATTCGTGTATGTAACCTTACAGAAGGGCATGACCATTAATAAATCATAGTCTGTGGTGGGTGCCAGAGATGGGGAGAAATAACAGGTGTCAATCTTCATTACATGTGATCTGCTGCCTTTCTAAATTCCAAATTATTTCCCAATTAAGAAGAAAAATGAAGGCAAGGATGCTCTTCCAATTTGACATCCTAATTAATTACTTCCTTCTCTTGAAGAATTGACTCATACTTCATGTCACCTTGGAGCCCTAGTGTGTTTTGCATTGCAGAAGTAGTCGAGAGAGTTCACTGTAAAAATAAAGGTTTAAATATGATGAGAGCTTAACATGTATTGAAAAAGCATAATAACATAATGTAAGCTATTTGTAGTATAATTATAGTTTGTTTTTAAATGTGTATATCAGTCTCCTAAATGTACATGTCATGGTGCAATGCAAAATACATCAGTAGTTTACAGAAAACACATTGCCTCTGAATATGCCACAGAGGCATAAAACTCCAACAACCATGATAGCAGAACTCACTGAAGACATAATTGGCTATGCTGTGAAATGGGCTCGAGTTTTATTATCAAATCAGATGTGGTGAATTAAAGCACTGTCTTTCATCCTGTCCTCTCATTTGTTATTTAGTTCCTTCATGCCATCCCTCCGGCAATCCAATCCCAGATTGTAACAAGCAATTTCATTCTTACAATCAATTACAGGTTGATTGTGAATGGTTTACTATGAGGAGAAAAATGTGAAAAAGATTGGAAATATGATTTTACGAAGTGTGCCAATGCGAAAACTATGCTCTTGTGTATTTCACTCATACCTATCTCATGTGAATAGAACACACACATCACATCCATACACAGCACCAGAAATCTAAACTTTTTTATAGGCAGCACAACAGATTTTTGCATAATTTAATGTTTTAGTGTAACTAGTGTCCTTGTGAATAGCAGAGTGCCATAATAGTTTTTCAGTGTTACAGATGGCTTGATAAAAACCATGTGAAAAAACTTCTCTCATAGTCACGTCTGCAACATGACATGTTGAGGGGAACATCAAGCATCATTACAGCACTTGGCTCCCTCCGTGTACACCAGTACATCAGTCGGAGTGTCTTGTGCATTTGAAATTAATGTCATTCTAGCTTACAGCCAACGCCCTCCTTTGGTGCATTTTTTACACTTGCCAGGGTGATTACATATGTGATGCACTGAATCTGGGTTGCCCAGAAAGCACCAGTGCTAGATAGTGTGAGACTCAAAATCCTTTGCTCCTTTTGCCTTCTGGCTCCTTTGGCTCACCCAGTATTTTAGTTAGTTTTGAGGATTACCACTTGAAGAAATATTTGTTCACTGTAAGAACCAGTAGTGTGTGTGTGTGTGTGTGTGTGTGTGTATGGGTGTGTGTAAATTCAACTTATAGAGTGACTATGCATTTACAAGACTCTGAATTGCTGGGTTCTTTCTACAGCCATGAATGAGAGGCTGTATTTCCCTTTTCACTGCTAAATATGACATTTGAAAGTTAAATTGTTCACATAACCTTGTAGAATTGACTGCAGAGCGTCTTGTACAGTGAACGCTCTAAGCTGCAGCACTTCTCAGTCTTCCTGTGTCCCTGACTCAACTGCTTAGCAAATTGTCAGACAACCTACAAAGAGAATTATGGGCCCTGAGGGGTCTTGGGGAAATTGCACCACTGGCAGTTTTATCTGGGGGAGCTGCAGGGCCTAGACAATGCTCCACTTAAGTATGATGACAGACTAGAGGGGATGTACCCAGGCCCTTTCTATAAACTTCATAAAACCCTCACAGCTGAAAACTAGAACTCCTGGCATTCCTTGCTGAAGTTGTCGCCGTAGGGCAAAAGTCAAGCACCATAAATTTAGCTTATGTGCCAACTTGAAGACAGAAAACATATAATATTTCTGGATGTGTTCCATTAGTAAAGTAAATTGGAAGTATTTTGCCGGTCTATAGAACAGAAATAGTTCTCCATTCATTTGAATTGTGACAAACAACTCACTTGACAGCCTTCATGAATCCTGCATGGAAATCATCTATCATAAGAACTGGCTCTTAGTTGAAAACAAATCAAACTACAAACCCAGACAGCTGACTTACAGTCACAGACTACAGCCAGCAGGTTGGTATGCATTTGCCTTTGGTATGTTTACATGTAGTCTGCTGCAGGGGGATCATAACAGAGGAAGATAGTCCTCTAAATGCATGCACAACACATTTGGGGGAGCACATTCGCTTTGAAGTGGTTATTAATACACAGACAGAAAATTCCTGCAGGGATCAAGATGAGACACCAGAAAGACACAGTAGCTCAGTGTTGCTGCTTCATGCAGGAAGCTCATTTTTCTTCTATTGCTAGATTAACATGTTACAAAGCAGCAAGAAAAAAAAAAACACAGATATGAGCAGGTTTTCAAGGTGTATATTTTCCAGTTTGTGATGACGTTGCTTATATTTCATGTTTGCAATGAAACTGCCTCCAGCTCCTCCTAAATAAATTGACTTCTTATTTCCGAAACGTGCCCTCAGTGTGTCTTCTGTGCAATGTATGGAGAAGTTTCTCATTAAACACAGTAATGAACAGGCGTATCAGCAGCGGGTGAGGTGTTTTATCAATAGTAGCAGTAGAAAAGTGAACCAAGCTGCACAGCCTCAATCTTGACACTCAGCAGAGAGCCAAATAGGTGAACATTGGACTTTCCCCTTATTTCAATACTCAGAGTGAGAGAGATAAACAACAGAATGAGGCTGACTGTGTATGGGGTTCTAGCGGAGCCTCTTGCTGCCTGACCAGTCCATGGTGATGAATAATGAATGAGCAGGACAGAAGCAGTTACCATTTGGAGACAGTTTCCTGATGAATGATTACTGGCTCCATTGGGTCTGTATTTGCATAGGAGATGAAAATGTCGAGAGGAAGACACATGGCTGTTACAGTAGTGGAGACTGTAATACTTTTGACTGCTGAGCAGGCAACTCTTCTAATGTAATAATCAACTAGCATGGTTGCCCATAAGAGACCACACATAAAAGAGAATAACTGAAGATGGGTGAGGGGTGCATGAGGTGACATTTCAAATGAGATGTATTTATCTGTTATGCTATTAAATGAGTTGTCTGCTCCTGCAGAAATTCCGATTTATGCCCGTACCATTCAGTACAGCTGTTCCTTTAATAACCACATTCATTACTGGCCGACATTTATTAACAAAGCAGAAAAAAAATCTCTGCAACCAAAGTAAGAGAATTTAGTGAGGAAATACACATCAGCCCACCAGAATAATGAGGTTAAAGATAATAATCACTTTTGCTAAAAATGAAACAAAATGAATTGATTCATCCCTTCTGCCGATAGATAAAACTGCCATGTATTTTACTGTACCAGCCATGTTACTGTGTAGCAATGTCTGCCAGTGCTGAAGTGAGAGAGATAAGGATTTCATGGTCACTGCGTCTCCTCACAAGGTGGTTTTGGTGCTGTGAGGGAGGGTGAGGCTTCACTCTGGCCCTGCAGACTGAGATGAAGTGTCCCTGTCAATGTCAGAACTCTGTTTACACCTCATAGAAGCCACCTATGCCACCACTTCTCGCCTCACCATGCAGAATCTGGCCCGGTTTGATCAGCTTTTTGAGTCGACTTAATCTTGTCAGGGCTGACAATGAAGGCTGATCTCCTCTGTTCTTCTTAGCAGCGGAATCAGCCTACAGCTCCCCCTATTCAAACAGGGACTAAGATTCCCACAGAATCCATAATCATTTCTACGAGGGATTTTTGGATGTATCAAACATCCTCAAGTAAAAGCATCTGCATTCATCCCTATCATAAGCTGGCCTGGCTGAATACAAAATGGCCATTCTAAATTCTGAAGGCTCCCTTTTAAAAGTGGCTTAGAAATGCATAGGGGGTAGAAGTCATATTCTTTTGTCAGTTGTTGAAAAGAGATGAGGAGACAAGTGTATTTTAGTGCTCTCAGGGTTGGGTATAGCAAAGAAAAAGCCAGAAAAGAGTGGAAGAGCAGAAGAGAGTAAGAGAGAGAGAAGGTGGGAGCCATCATTACCGCAAGGCTACTTAAAATCCTCCATTGAGGGTACTTAATAGAACCATTTGTAATAGAGGCTTCCTTTCACCGCACACCATGTCGACAAAGTAAGAAGACGTTTGACATGTGGGTGGATGTGTTTAGAAAAGCAGCGGCTGTTCTGTCACCCAGATGTTTGCCCTCTTAAGGAACATTAAAGGCATTGCAAAAGGTGAGCTTATGCTGCACCTGGAATGTGACAGATGCGGCGAAGGGACAAATCTCTGGTCATTCATTTAGTTAACCTAGTAAATTTCTAAGCTAATGATAGTTGAGCCACTGAAGAACTCAGGAGCAAGCATGCAAGCAACCATGACCTCAGACAAGCTTTAGCTTATAAATGGGTTTGGATTTACATTTCAGGCCAAATTCACTGTGCATATTGAATCAAAAGAGGGTTACAGTGTAAGAAAATGTATAACCATAATGTTATATTATATACACACACACACACACACACACACACACACGTATATGAATATATGTATATGTATGTATGTATGTATGTATAAGTGTATGCATGTATGTACATATGTATGTATTTAAAATTAATCAAATTAATTAGTGGTATTGTAATTAATTAATTGTATTTTATCATATTTTAATTGCATATCAACATTTGATACCAGAAGCAACATTTTCCAATTCAAACAGTAAATGACTAAATCAATGAATAGACACACACCTAAGTTTAAACAACCGAATCCTGTTAATTACTTTATATTCTACTAAACATGTTTGTTTTGTAAATAAACAGTACTTTCAAGTACATTTCAGAAGAGTAGTAAAGTGATAAATAAATATCCTTGGCCAAAAATAAACAGGCCAACAGTTAAAGTGCCATACCATCTAAAATGATAAAGAAAAAGAACAAAAAACAAAAACGGTCCCTTAACTGACCCCAGTCCCCCTTTCCCTTCTACTTGCTTTTCAGTGTCATAAACCTGCTGGATTTTGTTTAAAATTGTCTTTCTGCACAGCAGTTCATAAATTGGGTCAGATGACACTATCTGTAGCATCTTTTCTAACCCCTGACCTTCTACAGTGGTCTACAGTCCACTGTAATCCATGTCACCAGTGAGTTTGTTCATTTATCAGAAGTGGACTCACTCATCGTAGCTCTAAACCCATTATCTGGTGGAGTGTCAGTTGGCGACTCTGCTTGGTGGTAACAGGGGCATTTGTGTGACCGTTAGCTCCGGTACTAGCTGCCATGTGTTTGGCATTTAGGTGGTACTGAAGGCTTGAATTGTTGTGGTGGTGTCCAAACTCTTTGTGGCATAGCTTGCGCATATCAGTGCTCTTATCTAGGCTTCCATCCATCCATTTTTTTAAATATAAATCTACTGTCCACTGGGCCAAGCAACGCCGTCTCATCCTTGCCATTTTCTGTTATTTACTGGCCTAACGTTGCCTCTTCTGCTTGTTCAGTGCATTGGTACAATCGGTTTGCTAGAAGTCCACGCACTGAGAAATGTTTCGTGTTGTCTGGAGTGTAAAAATAAAATGCGATTAAATTTACTTTTTTTTAATCGTGTTATTTTTCCTGTAATTAATCAAAATTAATGCGTTAAAGTCCCAGCCCTAATATTTAGAAGTTTAGAATATGTATGTATGTATATGTACATGTATATGTATGTGTATGTATGTATACTCAACATGTCTCTTTTATTCAGACAATATAAGATTTACTGCACTAATCCTCATATTTTCTACACCAGGTTCCATTCAAACATTTCTTGCTGTTTGGTAACACTAACCCATGATGTCACACATAACACCAACTTTAGCCTATAAAATCCATTTAGTTGTGATTGTTCCATGTGTTTTTAATCCTGTGCACATATTTACTGCATTTTGTTGTTGTACTTTTATAACAAGACAGAAGACATAAATATGTATGCTAAGCTGTAAAAACAGCACAGCAAAAGGTGGCCTAAGGCTTCTGCATAGTACTGTATATGCTAAATTATGCAGCCTATGTTACTTTTCCATTAAAAAGAATAAAAAATGTGTTAAGATATGTGGTGGCATTTATATTGAAGAGAATATTTGATTAAACTGCATCATGTGGGATAAAATGCAAAGATTAAATCAACTGTAGTTCTATAACTAAAGACAAGAGTAGCGTTGTTTTTGGTAATGAATATGGCAACTACATATCTATTTCAATTTTATGTTTGCGCTACTTGAATCTAATTTAATCTGATTTGTGGCTGAATCTGAAAACTATTCTCAATTAATAGAAACTAAAATATTTATGTAGGTTTTTTTCAGATTAAGTGAAAAATTGTGCACCCATAGGTTAAAGAGAATTTGGACCAGAAACTGTGAAAAACAATTCTTCACGTACTTGAAATGGGTCTAATTTTGCCTCCACTCAGGGCTGATGAGTCACACTCAGGAGCTCGACAGTTTTAATCGACATGTCTTAGATACTGCAATTTAAGGTTCCTGAGTTCAATTCCCAAAGAAACATGTGCACAAATGTATGCCACTTATCTTTGGTACAAGTATGAACACAGTTCTACTACACAGTCAGTATGTTACAGCAATTATTTTCTAATTATTCGTATGACAATTTTTCCTGAATTGTGAAGAAAAGTGAGAAACGATCAAAGGAATGAATCCACTTCCTGAACAGGTATGATTCAGTCTCCTCAGGCCTGGCTTTTGTGAATGTTCAGACTGCAAGTGAGTTTTTTTCTAACTGCAAAGTACGCACACAGTGGTCTGTCTATTATAATCAAGGAAATCACTTATACTGTATTCATCTGATTTCTTCTCATACAGCTTCATTTTTAAAAGGTAACTTTAACTCAAATAAACAGGCGCCATTATCCCTTTTAAATACATACATGCAATACACAAATTCTACTCAGTCAGAAGTCAAATCCTATTTTGAGATGTACTGTGCAGAATAATGTCTTTGCAGAGCTCATCTGCTGAAGAGGGGAAGTATCTCTGTGCTCACCTACGATCTGAGTTCAAGACGTATACCGTTCTGGAGTCAGCCCTGAGCAAGTATGCAACTTTTAAAAGGGCACTGGGGAAACTTGAAGCTATCACTGTGCACAAACTGAAACTGAACATTTAGGATAGACATTCCATCTTCAGTAGTAACCCTTTATTGGGCAAATGACTATTTTTGGTAATTTCCACATGCATTACAAGACAGTGACAGCAGCAGTTCCAGTGAGGACAGTGAGTCAACAATCTCAGGTCCAATGTGGTCTACAGGG
>JAPQRP010000002.1:18309793-18333333 GCA_037367295.1 Apogon hyalosoma
TTTATTTTAATTTTGATCACGAGGAAAGGAAGGTGTGTGTTTTTAAGTTATGGTGTTTCCCCCCTGATTTCAGCTCCTGCAGCTCTGACTATTGCACAGACCATATGTTTAACCCCTTTCTACCTAAATTTATTTACAAATATAGAAAAAAAAATATTATTTTGTTGCTGTGACTAAATTAAGTGGAGATTGTTAATTTGAATATAGCACCTACAATAACTATGATGCAAATGAGTGATATTAGGCATAATTGCCATATTAGTAAATAAACAAATTTTCCAATCTCAGGTATATAAATTATTTTATTGATGCTGCTATTGATCAGTTATTCCAGGCATCCATCAAAATAATAAGTAACACTGTCACAGAAACAGGGTGTTGAAATTTATCCTGAACATCAGGGATTATAGATAAACAGATAACATATACACATTCATGAAGAGCATCGAGTAGCAAATGGAATATTGAGGCAAATTAGTGACAATAATCTACAAAGGGATATTTTCTGTGTAATTCATATCACTGGAAATGCATTTATTTGCCCCTCAAACAACATAAACAAACTAAATTGAGATAATACAAACAAAAATATAAAGCAGGATAAATGGCACTGTCAGCAATAATTGACATAAAGAGAAACCAATAAAAACAAATTTGTATTTTAGCATTAGCTTTGTTAGTTTACCACCACAACAATACCATACATTACCATGGTTGTTTGACTTTTTTTCCTGTATTAAATCAAACACAACGCATTCCCTCTTGCCATTCAACATGTCAGATTGTGCTTTGCTGCACTTGCCATTTTAAAAGTGCTTATCTTCAGGCTAGAAGTGTTTCACACAAGTTGCAGTGAAAAAGAAGTATATGCCACAGGTGATTAGGAGAGCTAAGGGGTGTGTCAACTTCTCTCCTTCAACTCTGGCCCTTGTTCTGAAGCAGGCCTTTGAGGCAGCGAGCAGGAGACGGCTCCACAGGTTGTGCACAGAGGTTAGATGTCGGAAACTCTGGGCTCTTTTAGTTTAGAAACGCAGGTCTGTGCAAGCATGCAAAATTGGCTGTGAGTTCAAAAAGAATCAGTGAGAGCAGGGAGTGGAGTTGGGTTTTCTCTCTCTCTCTCTCTCTTTGTCTCTCTGTTTGAAACCCACTCTATCTCCCAATCCTTACCCACTCTCAAGCTTTTTCTAATGATGACTCTATCTGCCTCCCACTGGAAGGCAAAGGAGCAGCGGCCTCAGGGTCTGCAGTATGAAGGTATCAGCATCTCAACTCGTGCTTTTCATCCATTGCTTCTTGTCAAATCAGCCTTCATTTAACTATTTAGCCTTGAATATGAACAAGTGGAATAATTTAAAAATGTCTAGAATCTAAAATGTATTCTGTTTTGAAATCACTTCAGATTTTTATCAGAATAAAATGTCATTCATCTTCCTTCAAAGGTGTAAAATGGATAAGGATATAAACAAAATACATTTGGGGAATGGTTGATGGAGTAAAATTTATGTGAGATAATGAATAGAAAAAAAACTTAAATGTGTGTTCATACTTGTGATGAAATTAATAATAAACAAGTGGTGCCAGGCACAACAAACCCCACCCCTTGCACAAATTTCGCCCATTATAAGTAAATGGGCAGATTTAAAAAAAAAAAAAAAAAAAAAAAAATCATAAAAAATTTTAACTTTGACCTACCTTTCCAAAAATGTAATGGTATCTATTCTGGGTCACTGGCAATCTACATATAAACCCAGTTTGGTATGAATTGAACCAATAGTTTTGCTGCTAAACTGGAAAGAAAGAAACACAGAAACAAACAAACCAAAAACAATACCCCTTGCCTCCCTTTGGGGGTCAGGGTATTAAATAATAAATCTGACTTCCCCAAGTTCCGACAGACTTTGGAAAAACTGTATTTTCCTACCACGCACCATGGTCATGGAATAATCTGCGAAAAGCTCTTACATAACAAACATTCATCTGTGTTCATGATTTTAAAAGTATCATGGAGAAAGCTGTGTAGGAGGAATGTCACTGTTTTTCTTGAGGCCATTATGGTTGAATAATTGTTATTCTGTTTTATTGTTCATTGTGTATCATGTTTGTGTTTATATACTTTTGATTTTCTATGTCTGCTACCTTGGCCAGGTCTCCCTTGCAACAGAGATTTCTAATCTCAGTGGGACTTCCTGGTTAAATAAAGGTAAATAAATAAATAAACAAACAAGTGGTGCCAACCGCAACAAACCTCGCTCCTCACATGTATTGTAGCTTATTTTGGCGTCGATCCAGCTGATGTCATCATGTCTGTGTGTGTGCTCGTGTCAGCATAGACATGGACAGCATAGACAAATGTCGGCCACTATAAGTAAATGGGGAAAAAAGATTTTAAAAGCCCTAATTTTCCCAAAATTCAATCACATCTATTCTGGATCACTGGCAATCTATAAACAAAATTTGGTATGAATTCAACCAATAGTTTTGGTGCTAAAGTGTTAACAAACAAACATACCAAATCAAAAACAATACCCTTTGCCTCTCCTTTGGGGGGGTGGGGTAATAAAATGGTGATCCCTTTAATTTGTCGCATATTCTTTGATAATATGCCAAACCATAGAACAGTGAGCTCCACAGGTCAGCAGTCCACCTGGATCTGAAGGAGAGGGGACACTGTTTTGATGATAGCAATGAACACACAGTGGACAGAGAAGACAGATGGTTTGAGAGAGGAGTGAAATGAGCTATGTACATGTAACTGGAAAAAATATCCCTACAGAGGTGATCTAAGGCATCATCTGCTGTAGCTGCCAAACAATGTGGTCTCGACATCCATTCCCATGCAGTGTCACACCCATTCATACCCATTTTGACTGAGTCACGGCCCTATAGGTATCTGTAACTCAACACAGGTTAAACGCTTGACCTCCCCACCAGCCAGAATTGAGGAAGTCTGAAGGATGAGAGGGGAAACATCCTCAAATCCACAGCCTTTTACTTAAGCACTTAGGATTATCATGACCTGGATAACTGAGAATCTACAGACATTTTAAATAACAAGACGGAAAAATTCTCCTTCACTCACAGGATGACATTGGCTATAGGGCATCTGCCAGCTCATGCTTCATTTTGTGAAGTTGGATGGATTAGAATTTTAATGAGTGCAGAAACACAAGTTGTGTCTCTAAGTGTACTAATTAATAATAGTTCATGATATGTCAGTGACATCAGGAAGGACTTTCAGGAGAAGACGACACACTGAATTCAACAAAAACAGCAAAAGTAATGTATAGTTCCCTCAGATGCTATCGGTTACACAAAGGTTTAATCATGCTTTATGATAGTGTCTCAGTAAAAGGTTAAGCGTGTGATATTTAGTAAAATGTAATCTAGTAGTTGAGTAACTCTAAAATGAATATCCCCTTACCTAACCCTTTAATTATTAACCCTCAAAGACCTACACAGCCACCAGTGACCAAAAGCAGATACTGATCTCAAATGTTTAATAGCTTTTGAACCACTTATCCTATTAAGACATTGGAATAATTCTGGTAAAATGCAGTTTTTCAGCTTCTGGATGCGCACAGGCTCCATAGTGAATGTGAAAATGTCGTTATTTTCTGCATGCGACAAGCAGCAAACCCATGTATTTTAACAAATGGAAATGGTTGGACATGTTTGTTTTTATGTTCAGTAAATAGTATCATCCATTTATTAATACATGGATGAATGAATAAGTGTACTCCGAGCTTTTATGAACATCTACATGATCACTAAAGTACACAATGGGAAATACCTGAGCACCCACAGTTCCGTCTGTGTTACCATGGTAATGCTATGTGTTGCTTGCAGCAATATGCATGCTATATGCAAGCAGTATGGATGCTATGCATCCATGTAACCAGAAGAACATCAGTTAAAACCAAAGTAAAACCAAAGACAACAGAACACAATCCAAACAAGCACTTAAACAGGCAAATATCTAAAACAAGACCAGTCATGAATCATTTTATAAAACAGCCAATGTGACAGACTTTGCACAGCTGTATGTTTTATATATACTTACATTTATGGGCAAGGAACTAAATATGGTAACTTCACTGACCTTGATTTTCTACATGAAAATGAAAAAAATTGAAACATTTTACAAAAGTAATAAAGTCTTATTATGTCATGCAATAACACACTATGGTTTAATTTTTGAACTTCTGGGTATTTCTGTAAGTGCCCTATAAAGGGTTAATACTGGGGGGCAGCTGTGGTCCAGAAGGTTGGAGAAGAAGCTTGTGACCAAGGAGTTGCTGGTTCAATTGCCCAGGCTGGTCTATGTGCTCCCACTGCCCACAGTCTTTGGTATGTTCCTTCATGTTCAACTAGTGATGGTTAAATGCAGAGGTTCAAGTTTGGTGTTTGATGCATGTACAATATATTGACAAATAAAGATTGTTCATCTTCTATTAAAAGGAAAAAAGGAAGAGGAAGTGTAATTGTAGCCGCTGTAGAAACAAAGGTGATGCAACAGACAGAACACTGACCCAGTCTCAGCATTTCTGCAGTTAAATTTTACTTTATCTTACACACAGACCATTTAATTAGAGGCTGTAGGTTTACCAGTTAAAACAATTCCACATCAACAGCACTGCAGAAAGTACTTAATCACATGTCATCTCTGTGAAGTCACGCCTTTAGAAATACATGTCCCAGAAAGAGAAAATACGATGTGAAATGTTGTGACAGTGAAATTAAATTTGCAATCGCATGAATTCTGTGACCATCTTGTAGAAACATAAACAGAATGACCCTGTGTTCAAAGAAGTAAAACATGCATTAACAATTATTTGGAACGAATAAACAGCAGCTCTTATTATGTGGAAAATCATACCATCTGCAGACTGATCTCAATAAATGGCACTGTATGTCACGCCAGTTCTTATGGCATTTGGCGTGCTATACCTACGTATTTCTTACCTTTAGCATGTTATTCAATGGCATTTGATCACATGTCAATTTATGCCAAGATCTCTGGTTTACATAACTCTAACCCTCAGTGCGTGGTATCTGATGCATCCATTCAGGTTGGACAGTGGGCTAATAATGGCATGAACATACACGCTTATACCAGCTTATAATGCAAACAGATAAAACGGCAATTAAAAGTGGTGTGTATATTTACGTGAGTCATGATATCTTGTTGCCATCTGTGATAATGCTGAATTAATCAAAGGGAATGATTACCAAACAGTACTCTTTAAAGAGGGTAGAATGGCAACTAACATTAATGACCTTACTGACTTCAAAATTAAAAGAATTTACATACAACTCAGAGGGTTTGGGAATTGTTGTTACTGGTATTGATTACAGAAAATAATAAAAAGAGCAGAAAAATGAAAATGCTGACCATATACCCTCACTTTGTATGAAGGTCCATGGTCATTTGGAAAACAAGAAAATGTGAGAGAACAGTTTTAGATGAAACAAACTTTCAGTTTTCGTGATTACCAATAAAATACCAGACAATAGTAAATGTTGACCACTGAGTCATTGTGTAGTCTGCAAGATAATAAGTAATACTAAATAAGTGATAATTAATAAGCAGCATAAATTCAGGTGTCCTTTATTATTGCATCATAACGTGTCCATGCAGTTTTCTAAGTTATTACAATTTCTCCTTGATTAATTGATTGATTGAATATTTTCAAATATTTTCTTGTAACAGATTAACAAATGCAAAGGTTGGGACTGACCAACATGGAACCTATCAAAGTATCCTCAAAAACTCATTAAGAATACACAGAGCTGTAGACACTAATAATAACAGTGTTGAAAAACACTGCCATTAGGTTTTATAAACCTTAAGCTTCATAATAGTTAAAATTTTGATAGGAATGTCAAATCACCATTCAGTTTTATAAGGATTGTGACCCATGATTCATCTCTCTTCAGAAGTCAGAACCCTGCCTATTACAAGACACAGTCATTCTGCTTTGGTAATGTATGTGCAGTGGAAATGTCTTTTGCATCACTGCAGGAAATGCTGCAAACTGAATGAAAGGATGATGAAGTTGGAGAGGAGGATGACCATTTTCAAGGCTGGATACTTTACTTATTCAAATCATATTTAATGCATAATGCATCCAAATAAATTCATATAAATTAAGTTTGTAAGAGAGAGGTTGGAGATTTATTTGAAATGTCTTTATAGGAGAAAAACACAAACTCTGCCTTTACTGTCACTTGACTCTAACCTATTGTTAGTCATGCAAAATATCTCTTAAAGCTGTATCCCAGTTACTAAACTTGGTTAATTTTCTTATTTGCTAGTTGTGCAACATTGTGAGATCAGTGAAGCCAATGATTGGTTTAACAAGAAATTGGAATTTGTTTGTATTTGTGTCCTTGCACCTTTCAAGGACTGATATAGGCTATTACAAGTTTATTTGCAAAATGCTTGTGGGTCTGAATTGAACTGAAATCCAATTAAAATCACAGCATGAAAACTCTAATAATAATCGTCAAAGGTTTGTCTTTAACAAGTGAAGTTTATAGAAAATGCCTCTTCTCCTTTACCATTTTCATTTAGTCTGCATTTTGATTTAACAGAGGCCACATAACACAAAAACAGAAGTGGAAGAAGTGCTCTCACATCAGCAAACTGACAAGGAGAGCATCTCAAACGTCAAATCCAAACATACTTGATTCTTCCAAATGCCTTTGTCAAATGACCTTGCAATTCTGACAGGCATTATCAGCAGCAGGTTCTTGGTTTTGATATGCTTACAAGAAAAAGTACTTGTGTTCACTTTCTCACTCTGACAGCGGCTTTTTTGGTTCAGCAAACAAAAGTTCTTTCAAAGGTTGCACTCATTTAAGAGCTCCCAGTTGGGCAGTGACCTGGTGGTTGAGCAAAGTGTGGACTCATTTTATTCTATGCTCCTGACCTGCTCACTCTATCAGTAGAAAATAACAGCTAACGACAAAAAAGAAAGCATGACAGAGGAAAGTCTGAGGAGCATGTTTTCTCTGACTCAATGACCCAAAGTGCTAAAGAATACATAAAATCATTAAACTTCCATGAACAAATCTTATGTCTTGATCATACAGATATATTTATTGTAGGTAGTTCATTTACCAAGACAGGAGCAGTTGTTTACTTGCTTTACTAGTTTCAGCTACTTCCTGTAGCCTTCATCAGAAGCATCACAATGATGTTGCTGTGACGTGGCTTTACGCCCCCTGCTGTCTGATGTCTTCTCCAGGACCAGGATAAGGTGTATGTGCCATCATCCCTGTTCATTGTCCTTGGTGTGTGTTTCCATATCTCAATGGCCTCTCTGATCCAGTGATGGTATTTGTTGCGTTCAGCACGGATGACCCAGGCCTGGTTCCAGTCCATGGTGTGGTTTTCTCTGTTGCTGTGGTCGGGTATGGCTGATTTTAGGTTTTCTTGATGTGCTTTTAGCACATACGGAAACACATGTCAAGGACAATGAACAGGGATGATGGTACATACTCTTTATCACACACCTGGGCTGCAGTCCTGGAGAGGACGTCAGACAGGAGGGGGCGTAAACCCTCCCTGCTGTCTGACCAACCCTCCTGAGCAGCCTAAAAGACACCACTGTGATGCTTCTGATGAAGGCTACAGGAAGTAGCTGAAACTAGTAAAGCAGGTAATCAAACAACTACCCCTGCCTTCATTAATGAATCACCTACAGTAAATATATGTGAAAGACAGTATGAACCTTTACCAAACATATAGATATATATTTATGTATTCACCATATGAAATCTTGACTAAAAAGTATCTTTGCATATAGATATAACTTTTATGAGATGTGCTTCATTGAACAAAAACAACCATCCCAGAAAAGTTCACAAGCTGAGCTTGTTGGGCATTTCTTTCCTTTTCTGTCACAAAAATCCTCATAGTTTAAGTTAAAGCTTTATCTTTCTTATCCTTCACATTTTCTGTGCTGCAAAGTTGTTGAGGCATGACGTTAGATTTAAAACTTTACTTTTTTATTGAGCAAGGCATGGATAGACATAGTTTGTTAGCGGGCACACGGCAGCTAGAGAAGTGAGACCTGACCTATGCAGCCTTTTCCCTTTTCTAAACTCTACAACAAGCTTTGATTCCACAAGTGAGCTATGGTCCGACCAAGTAAAGCGCAGGCATCTGCAGATGAGGATACGAGTTGGGTTGTGGATATTTGACATTCATGCTGTGCTACCCTTCTGATCACAGAAAGATTAACGTTGTCAGTATTTTCCCATGGATACAACACCCTCCTGACATACATGTATGTATATATTGCACTTAGGGACATTTTATTTATTGTTATTAACAATTGCTTATTTTTGAGTATCTAAATCTCTTATTTGGCTCACCTAAATATTTTTGATTAACAGTGAATCCATCTTAATTGATTAATTGTTGTAAAATTACTGAGTCGTTCAACATCATTTTATTATCAAATATTATTCTCAATACATTTATTTGACCTCCACCTAAACATCAGTTTCATTGTCAGTAAAGTTGTGATGTCTTTTTAAATTATATTTTGGTATTAATTACAAGTAGAACTTCACACTAATGATAATAAAAAAGAGAGATGTTTATTAGTTTAAATGAAAAAAAAATATTAAAAGCCTTTAATGTAATATTGTTAAACTTATTTACTTTCAAATGAATTAAATTACTTGGTACAGGATCCACAAACCACAGACAGAACAAAATGACATTTTACTGTAAGGGCAGTTGCATTTTAATTCTAATATACTTGGTTACATTTTACATTAAAAAAAAGTGAGAGTCAATTTATGTTCTTTGTCAATTACAATGGTACAATGGTCGACGGGCCAGCTGGCACACAATAGCAGGTCTGATTTGGCCCGCGGGCATTAAGTTGAGTATCCCTGCTCTATGCGCTGCAACCTAGACCTCTAGTCCCTCCTGTGTACCACCATAAAAGCAAAGACAATAATACAGTACATTCTGCAGTGCATGTGTCTTTCTTTACAGTGAATATTTCTAAAGCTGCACAATCCCTTTCGGCAATGCACAGTTCATGGGTGTAGAGTATATGGTGCTGCTTGATAGAGAAGCCTGGCCACAAATCTCACTTGCACCAGTGCCTTGGGAAACTGACTGTATTTCAGGCTCCACTATAAGGCGCTTCCAGCTGTGTACTAAGTAGAGCATGTGTGGTTTATGAACAACATGTCTGTGTATTTGATTTCTTACTATTGTGCACAGCCCTCTGTCATATCAAAAAAGAAACCTCTCCACAAGTTTAATTTTTTTTATTTTTTTCCAAGCCAGCAGAGGTTATAAGCCAAATTAATTTGAATGGCCTCTCCCACAGATCGAGAAATTACCATGTGGAAGTAACTCCCGGTGTTAACACTGTTTCTACAGTGCATGTATTGTACCAGAAATAGTGGGTGGGTGGGTGTCGTGGTTGGTTTGGAGGTTGAGATGGCTGCCATCCGTGTCTGTTTTTACAGTTGGTGAAAATGAAGCCTGCTGGTGGAGTGAGGAGTGTGGATGTGTTGCTTTGAAGCAGAGCAGGATAGCTGTCAGAGCCAGTCATGGATGGGATGTTCCTATCCACAGCCTATTAGAGAGCTGTTTATCAATGCAGCTGCCAATCAGCAAAACTCCTGGTTTGCCCATTCTAATCTGGACTTCATAACCACTACATATGGTGCAGGTTCTGTTCATTATGTTTGGCATGGGCTCCCCTGTCCCACGCCTAATACTTATTCTAGGAAGCTGTAGGTAAAGTATGAATGCGACACAATTGCAATGTTCTCAGTTGTGAATATGGTAGTGAGTGAGTATGAACAGGTGTGTGTTAGTGAAAGATCTATAGTGGTAGACAGAATGACATCAGAAACAAAGATACTCTACATTAGTTAGACCATAAAAATATCATCTTTTTTTTTAATAATATATTTTATGTATATTTTCTTGCAGCACAGTGCTATCTGTGCACTCACACTCATTTGTCATTATGTGTCAACAAGTAGGCAATTAGATGCCACTGGGCCCTTTGTGAGTTGTGGTTGCAGCTGTAACGTAAAAGTTTTGAAGAAGTACAAAACAAAAAACAACAGATTATTTTAGCAACACTTAGGGAGGTCAATCAATTAAACAAATGAATTAATTGAGCATGTGCAGTGATTAATTGCAATTACTTCATTTGATTCTTGTTAAACTTTTAATATCCTCTCTATCTCTCTATGGGAATCTAATCCAATATACATGCATTAGACTTCATTTGACAAGGGACATGTTGCAGTGTCTGTGTTTAACATGTGCATAAATTGTAAATACATTAAATCCTCACACCAGTATAGCTCAGGGTCAGACTTTATTTCAGCCATGATGTTTCGATCACCACTGCCTTTCTTCAGACATACACAGAGAAGTCCTGTACCTAAAATCCATCAATATTAACAGTCATGCCATTAATCAAATTAATAAGTGAATGTAATTTACAACAGGAATGATTTAGTAAAAAATAATTACTGTTTTACATTATGCACACATGTCCTATTATACAATAGCACAAATATACACAAAAGAAGTGGAGACAATAGATAAGCTTTTGCTTCTTTCTGTTCCTTCTCAAACTGTGTGTTTGAGTTTATACGTACATTTATGTTAAATTTATTGTATTTGTTACCTTTTCTATGATTAATGATCATTGATGGATGCATATGTAATTGACTTGTTGATTTTATTTTATTTTAATTATTATTATTATTATTATTTTATTATTATTATTATTTTGGTTTGAGACAAACAAACAAACAAACAAAAACACTATATATACACAAGAAAAGGGGCATAGAGCCAATATTTAGTGGGGAATGAGTCAACATGGCTGTCTTAAATAATAAATGCATAGGGCATGGTACTATAGGGGACCCATAAGAAACACAGTATGGAAGGTTGGTCCCAAGTTATAAATAAAATGTAATTTTAATGTAAAAAACTATGACTTAGAGGCACTCTAAATCAATCATTGTAAATCATTAAAATCACTGTAAATCACTGTAAATCCAGTGAATGTTACACATATATTCCCAAACATGTACAAAAACAAAAGATATATGAATAGATAATAACCTAATTACCCTTGCATAGGGTCATAGTAAAGTCATCACTCAAACCTGTGTGTGGATCCAAAAAAGCTCTTATTTTAGTCAAACATTATTGATGTCACCTCCTCTATGTGGTTGTTTAATAATAATAATGTAGTAATAGTTTCAGTGCCCACGCATCTCACTGTAAGATGTTATGTTTCTTATCTTTTCCCTGATTTCACTATGATGTTCTGCAATCTTAGTCTTTAAAAATATAGCAGTCTTTCCGATGTAAGATAATCCGCAAACATAACCAAAACCAAAACCACAACACCAACACCAGCCCTGTTCCTAATCCTGATTCAATGCTGACCAAGTGGATGTTAAGAGGTGAAAGGAAAAAAGCAATTATTTCTAACCCTTACCCTTCAGCGGCTCCAAAAACATGGGAGTGTCTCACCATAACCAGTGTTTGTTTTAAGGGTATATTGACTCTGGTCCACACTCAGACAGTAATGCACCATAACACTGGATGCCAAGTGCTATAAAATGAAAAAAAATAAATAAAGAGAGAGCGAGAGAGAGGAGAAAGTCCACAGTTACTGGAAAAAACAACATATTTCATTTTCATGTGATTAGATGTTTAAGAGTGAAGTCTGTAACAATAAATGAGAATCAGTGTAAAATTAAAATTGACTGTTAAACAATTCAGACCATTGTTTAATAGTAGCTTCACTTTTTTTTTTTTTGAACATTTTTACTCATGAAGTGCAGATTTCCAGTAAAACCATCTATGCAAAACAGCTGTCATCTTGAAACGCATAGACCTTATCTGAATTTAAAGTGCCATTAGAATTTCCAAACCATCTGCTTTGAAGGCAGACATTTCTGATATGCACTAATATAACTGATAATAATAGATGTGATCAAATCAAGCCAGTTGAATTTTAGAAAAGCCCACAACAGTCCAGGAAAAACAAGAAAAGCTTCATAATGGTGAATCTTTTCCAGTTATTCCTTCGTAGTATTCAGCCATTTACTGACACAGACCTGACTGTTTGTATTATCAGACCATTTCAGCTTTTGGACAAACCTATACATCCATGTGTAGTGGCAGTGTCACATATTCATCTGTTGTTTAACATAAAACAAAGAAACTCCACTGTGTTTGAGAATGAGAAATACACAAGAAGAAATATTTTTGTGAGGACACCATGACACCACTTCATTCACAAAATATTTTGGTGTTTGAAATACAGAAAACATCAACTTTATACCACTGAGAAACATTGGTAAATAATATCGCCACTAGTAGAGGCACTGTTGCCCAACACCAGTCAACTGGCTCAGAAAGGAAACTAAACACAGATGGGTTCATTTTGTTTCCTTTTCAACATATTTTAAATGAGTTATCAAAATAAGCTACTTAATTCATTTTCACTGGTAACCTTACATTCCTGATAAATATTTTGATGCATCGATTTGGATTTGGATTACATTAAGGTGGTGCCATGTTTTTTTGCAACTGTATATTAATCAATAAGTTCTAATACTGTCCCTGGAGATCACTGTGACCTCCAGGAGTTCTTATTCTTGTTGATTCACTTGTGTAAAAGTAGGTCTCACTGTATTCTTAAAGGGAAGAACCTGCGACTACAATGAACTTTTCTTACATTTTGAAGTTGGAAAAGTATGATAGGAACTGAAGTCAAAAGTATCTTTACAGTGGAAGAGCAGAAGGTGAACACTTCTGCCCTTCAGCAGCCCATTGCTGGATCCGCTTTGCTACTCATTTGCATCAAGTTGAACTCAACTCCACTTTCTTCTGTGGAGAAGTCGCTGAGACATCTGTCTGCCGCCGCAGACGCTTTGTTGTCTTGCATTTATTTAAAGTGGATGGGCATCACTATCTTTGTCCCTTTTGTTGTCGTTGTGGGCGTGAGCACAAAGTGAAACATACTTGATCTATAAATATGAAATGGTGTTGATGCCCACTGTAAATATTTGCCTGTTTTTCCATTTTTTATGACTATAATTAAGCATAATGAATCACTGATACTGCCGCCTCCACTACATACATTGTGTGCTGTTGCTCCTTGTCACTTGTGGAAGTGTTGTTCCATTAGGGTTTGCATGATTTTAAACTTATGCTGTTTTTCAATACTTTGCTGAGTCTAGACATATAAATGTAATCTCAGTAAGAATTTGGGCCGAGCCTGCAGTGGTTAATAATTCAGCTTAGAGCTGGAGGCTTGCATTGAGGTGAACTATGCAGCGGTCTTGTTAAACATTCATGTTCTCAGCTGTGCCTCGCCCCCTTGAAGGCATTTGACCGCTAGAGCAATAACTCAAAAGGTAAAGGCTTCTCATAGATATTAATATCAATTTGATGTCTGCACTGTCAGATCTGCCGCTGCTCAACAACAGGGATGTGCTACTCTGTGCCACCATTGTTTCTTCCTCTACGCTGCAAAGGCAGTGTGTGTGTGTGTGTGTGTGTGTGTGTGTGTGTGTCTATGTGCAAGTGGGCTGACAGGCAACACTTATATACACTTTCATTTGCTTTCTGTGGCCCATTTTCTTGGTGCGCAGAAAATGCTTAAAATTGAAGTGTGCTTGTCAATTATGCCTGTATTCACTTAAAATATCATAGAAAATAATAACAAGGTGTGACACCACAAGCTCGGCTAATGCGCTCCACGCTCGGCATCATTAGGACATGATCTCAGCTGGTGAGTGCGGCTTTGGCAGGTATTATTCAAAACAGCAGCTGCCCTGCACTCATGTGTAAAGAAATATGAATGGGAAACAGACAAGTTTAGCTTTCATTGTAGAAAACAACAATGAAAAATCAGCAGGGTAGCAATTCAGACATTGCTTGAGTGGAACAAATTCAGATTGTATAGACACTAGTGACAGCAGCAACACAAGTTTTCAAGGTGGAGCTTTCATCAAATGTTTGTTTCTCTGGCCCTGAACAAAAACAACAATAAAGACAGAATTTCTTTGGGGTTTTGCTTGAGAGAAACTATATTCATATGTTAAAGAACTAGTATATCAATATCAATAATGGATGCCAGTTGAAGAGATTAAAGCAGTTTTTTTCAGATATTTAAAGATACAGTGCAGCATTGTTGAACTGTGACTCGTTTACTGCAACCCTGGGCATGCTCATCAATCATGCTCACAGTACAACAACACAAATTAGTTCTTTTTGGGTGGCAGTGATTTATTAGAACGGCATCTGGATATGCAAGACTAAATTGTTTTTCGGCACTTTCATAATTCATTTAATTCTCCAAACAACAATTTTCTGGCAGGTCAGTGTTGTGTTCTGGGTTTGAATATTTCAAAGTAGTAGCTGATGTAATTGTTGTAGTATTGTCTGAATAAGGAACTGGATCTGTGGCTACTGTCAACAACTGGTAGTCAAGTCAGACAATTTGACAAAGTCCCCTTTCTGTTGAAGGTGCCTGGGAGACCAAAGGTTTCCCTCAATCCTACAGAACAGAAACAACTAATCACTTCCTGAGACCACAGCCAAATCTGCACAGTATCACATCGATGCCTGGTTAGATGTTTTGTAAAACATAGATCAGCTACATCCATTCATCAGATACTTATTATGTATTAACATCATGAGGATATATTTTAAAACTGGTATTTGTTGATGTATTTGCCAAAATTCTTGTCACCAAGACATAAACACAGTTGTATACACCTTTCTCTGCAGCAGACTAATGTTTTTCTATATGTACATAGCTTTAGGGCCCTGTTTACTACAAATTATGATTAAATGTTACAATCTTGTTTGAGTTTTACAATTAGGTAATTTAATCTACATTTTTCTAACAAGCAGAAGTCATAGAGAGGTTGTCATGTTGGACCATGTGTGAAAAAAAGCAGATTTTTTTAAATGAGATCTGTTCAGACAGCTGCTTCAGTATTTGACTATAGCAACCTTTTGAATAGAATAGAATAGAATAGAATAGAATAGAATAGAATAGAATAGAATAGAATAGAATAGAATAGAATAGAATAGAATGTGTTTTTTGTCATTGTACAGGTGCAATGGAATTGAAGGTGCAATCTTCTTTAGATGCCATAGAAGTATAAATAATATATTAAAAAGTATGAAAACTAAAATAGGACTTTACAATTTACAATTATGAGAATATCTCTCTTCAAACATACTGAAAATGTATAATTCAGAGGCCAATGAGATAATACAGCTAGTCTCACAAGCTTACTCAAAGCAATGTAAGTCTATTATTTCTAAGCTCTATCAAGGCCTGTCGAAAGGAAAAGGAAACTCAACAGATTATATTAAAGAAAAGATGGGAGAAAGAATTAAATACTGTTATATCATGTGAACAATGAGACAATATGTATGAATCTGCTACTTCAACCACCTCTTCAGCCTACTGGTGAGAATTTTGTTGGAAAATTTAGTATGGTTCTTTATAACACCAAACCAACAGTTCTGTAGAAACTTAAATGCTTCTACATGCTGGAGGGATTGCGGGGACACAGAAGCAAACCACACCGATATTTTTTGGTCCTGTATGAAAATTACAACTTTTTGGAAATATGTTGGAATAAAAATAGAACAGATTTTTGGTTTTAAATTACAGCAACCCACTTTGCCACTTTTGTTAGGAGATCTTCTTGATGATTTGACAATAAATGATAAATACCTTCTAAAAATCTTTGGTGCTGCAGCAAAAAAAAAAACAATCCCTCGTAAATGGCTTCAACTTGATCCACCGGTGCTGGAGGACTGGTTGAAAATTGTTGATGAAATTCACAAAATGGAGAGATTAACATTTATGCTGAGACTGCAAGCTGAACTTTACATAAGAAGATGGAGCAAATGGATTAGTTTAAATACAATTAATGGGTGGTTTGTCTCATAGTTCTGTGAAATGCTATATAAACTGCTGCTCTAAAAAATTAATTAATTGGGCAACTTTGATTGCTATTTCATAACTGTAACCTAAATTATCATTACTATTAGATTGTGACTATTATTTGTTGCAGATTGTTGTTTGTTATGTTCTGTATGACAAAATGATAACTAATAAAAACTAAGTGTCAAAAAAAAGTTAAAAAAAACAAAACCTGAAAATATAAAAGAAAAACCCTAGACAGCATAATTATCTAAAAAAGCACAAAGTGCAGCACAGAAAAAGTGTCAGTGGAAGTTTAAAAACAAATAAAACATCATCATATACACATAGACAACACTTAGCAGTAGCTCACTTGTATCAGTGTCTGGCGGTGTTCAATGCAATTATGGTTCTGAGATAGAAACTGTTTTTTAGATTGTTTTATACTGGCCTTTAATGTCCGGAAATGTCTGCCAGAGGGTAAGAGTTCAAAAAGCGGAAAACCAGGGTGAGTTACATCCCTGATGATAGTAAATACTTTCCTGAGACAGTGGGAACTGTAGGGTTCCTCCAGGGAAGGAAGGGGGCAGCTGGTGGTCTTCTGGGCCACGGTGATGACCCTTTGGAGCGCTTTCCTGTTTGCTGCCGTACAACTGGAAAGACACACAGATACAGTACGTCAGGTGCTTTCTATGGAGCGTTGGCAAAAAGACACAAGCAGTTGCTCGGAGACATGGTTGTTCCTGAGAGTCCTCAGAAAATAGAGTCTCTGCTGCGACTTTTTGATGATGGTTCTGGTGTTGGTGCTCCAGCTCAGGTCATCCTCAATGTGCACGCCCAAGAACTGGAAGTTGGAGACCCTCTCCACATAATCCCCACCAATAAACAGGGGCTGAATGTCTGCTTTCCTTCTCCTGAAATGTAAAATGATCTCCTATGTCTAAGTGGTTTTCAGGATCAGGTTGTTGTCCGTGCACCAAACTGACAGACATTCCACCTCGTCCTAGTATGCAGACTCATCCCCTCCTGAGATGAGCCCCACCACAGTGGTATCATCAGCAAACTTGATGATGCTGTTGCTGGGGTGTGTGGAGGTGCAGTCATGTGTGTACAGGCTGTAGAGTAGGGGGCTCAACACACAGCCTTAACTCTGACAGACCTATAACTATTTTTGTTGTGACTTACAAATGATTTTTTTCTCTACATTTAACCTTAAAGTGATTCATCACCATTTATTAAAATATTTAACTTAATGATCATGTAGTTGTTCATAAAAACTGAAGCGAATTTATCAAACCTTTCATTAACTGAACAGAAAATACAATATCTACAACTGATGACATTTGTACTACTACTTGAACTACATGGGTTTTGCTGCATTTAACCTAAATTATTTTAATGTATTGATAGGATTAGTGTTAAAAAACATGGTAAAACATTTAAGGCTTGTGGTTATCATCAGCTGTGTAGGTCTTTCTGGGTTAACTGAGTGCTATAAGTACACACACACACACACACACACACACACACACACACACACACACACACACACATATATATATATATGCAAATAAGGAATTTCCTTATTGTGTTGATAAAAATGTACTGGCATAACATTTGTCCTACTGTGAATTTGTTGTATTTGCAAATAATATGGAATATTACAAGGAGTAGATTTGTTTTTCTCAGGGCAGGGAAGAGCTAAGTACCTGGCCAAAAGCTACAAACCCTGCCAGTCTTTCAGTTGACCCCATACTGAAATTGTTGTCATTTCCTCCAGTTTGTTTGCTACCACAATGAATGGTGATTGTGTGCGTGTGTGTGTGTGTGTGCGTGTGTGCGTGTGTGTGTGTGTGTTCATATGGTATGCTTTTTTTCCCCTTTTTTTTAAAGTTTTTTTTTTTTTTTTATGAAACTTATTATTCTTTTGCAGGTTGTATTGAGGGTAAACTAAATCATCACAAATGACTTTTAAACACAAGATGTAACTCACAGCCGAACACAATCAGATACAGGAAAAACTGTAGAAAAAGGGAAATATTCACTGCAAACCTTATTCAGGCTATTGCTTAGTACAGTTCATTCTGTCTAAAATTGTTGCAAACTGTTGTTCAGAGCCAGAGCTAATTGGAAAGTATTTAAATAGATTTTAGTACATTATAAAAGGCATTAAAGTGTATAATGGCCTATAATTAGACACTAATTTTAGTCACAACTCTACAAAACAGGCCTTGTAGTAGAAACAGATTGAATTTCTATACCAAATACAAAGCTACTGACCCTCATCACAGATATGCGTTTATCTATTATTGTTATTATGGAAGAGTAAATGTGCAGTTGGTGCATTTATGCTTCCACTATAAAAATGTCCCTCATCTTTTATCATGGATTCCTACATCAGTGTTGTCTTTACAAGGACATCCACTGAATAAAAACTCTCAGACATTACTGTTATCCTTTGTTTTGTTTTTGTTTTTTCTAAGAAATATGCAACCTGGAGTTTCCCTTTTCATTTTGTGAACTCAAAAAGAAGAGCTGATCCTAATGTCAAACAGGTTTTATTAAAATTTTGCATGTTTATCCATTGTTAATAATGGCCACATTCTACTCTCTAAATATGCACAGCTTAACAGTATGTCCTGTCTTCTTGGTCAGACACATTCTTGTGATAAAAGGTGCATTAATTATGGTATCACAGGTTCTGGCCATTAAGAGCAAATTTTCCTCTCTCAAAGGAATATACAGTATGTTCAGTGCTTTGTGGTGTGGGTGGGTCTATTTAATGGAAATGCCTCGAAGTCTGCATTTTAACACCAAGGCTGTCAAATATAGATATGTAAACATATGAGACTTCACGCAGCAAAGAGGACACAAGGGGAGAGATCTATCAAATAGATGACACCCGAGGATTGTCTTTAAGCTTTCCTGGTGTTGCACACATAAATTAGCACAAGTCGAACTTGGATTAGTCAATTATGCTCGAGGCGGCGATTAGTGTTTAAACACAAACGTTTTGGAGGGGGGATTATCCCTGTCAGCCTAGAGAAGACCCCAACCTTCACCTCTACAAGGTGACAATCTTGACTTTAGCAGAAGTTTAAACCAAAACTGAAATCAAATGAGAAGATCAAAACATCACTAGTGATGGCAGATTTGCCAATTGTTTTTTATCATAAAAATGATGTGGCCACTGTAATTGTTGTGTCAGTTAATGTTATTTGTTATGATGTCTCTGTCTTCAAGCTCATGTGTTCTTATGAAAACAGCTTTTTTTTCCTCAGGCGCTTGGCTTTTTTTGCTTAATTTTCAATTAAAAAAGAAACAAGGCGTTTATTTTTCATGGCACATATCAGTCTTAATTTGGCAATCTTGGCAGGTTTTTATAAGACTTGCTGTTGTGAAATTGAAGGACAAGTGTGTTTACACATCGTCTGCCTGGTGTCATTTTTGCCATTTGGTGAATGTGGGCAGTGTAAATTTCACGCCCTCCCTCAGTTACTTTATAGAACTGGCTTTACATAGAGGCTATTCACATTCAGCATGGTAATGATTTTCTTTGTCCCATTCCTGTCATGGATTACTATTGGTTCTTAAAGGGTTTGGCCTGTGGCATCTGGAGAAATATGTATTCACCTGTTCAGCAAACCATCATTACGTCCCTCTGTCTTTATCCCTGTCTCACCCTCTTCCTCTTCCTTCCTTTCTTATAGTCTACTAATGTTTATCTTTCATAATCCACTGTATCTGTTCTTCGATCTTCTTGCTCACTCACCCTTACCCGCTAAGTGATGCAAGGCGAGGTAACTCATGTGGGAATTAACAGGTGAAATGTATGCGCCTCATCTCATGCATTGCTGTGCTGCATTACACCCTTCCCAACCCAAACACTACTGATATGCTTCTCACGGCTGGCAAACAATGAGTTTATATAATTAATTTTCAAAGACATTATTAAGGTAACCTTATATTATAGAGAAGGGGACTTAAGCACTTTTCCCCCTAACAGCAGGGGATTAAGGTAATGACACAGGAAGACAAAGGTAGACAGGTGGTCTGCATGAAATCTCTCCCCTCTTTCATACAATGAGGAAATTAAATTATAAACCTCTACTAATCTCTCTCACAAAGGTTTAGAAGAAATTCCCTCACCTGAAGGTGCACTCAAACCCTCCAATCGGCAGAACTTATAAAATCTGATTTACATTTCATGTCAGACACGTACTCCAGGCAGCAGTTCACTGCAAGCACAATGGTACATTTGTAAAATCTGTAAAATAAAGTTTGACTTTGTATATTACATCAACTTTTCTTAATTGAATCCCGTAGAAATTTTTAAACCTGTACCAAATGCGTGTGCAGAGTCTAAATCAGTGTTATAGGCCTTTTGAACATAAAATTGCCTGGATTTAAATATCAATACTCACTGTGAATAAAGTAAAAGCACCTCCACTGAACCTAAACCTTCATTTTTAAGTACATGGTGATAGCCCAGCATTGCAGTGGCAGCATGATCATATTCCCTAGCAACAGGTGATGGGGCTGTGCTCACACTTCACACAGAAGCCTTCTCTCCACACAATGATAACTATTACACTCACATACACAAAGCTGCATTTTGTGCAATGCACAGTGTATACTTTTCACCTCTATATGAATCTACATGGGGGTGAGTGTCAAGCTGCATGATTCTCTAAATTTAGTTCAAGGCCGTGCCAGTCAAGGAGGTGAGCTCATAACTGTCAAAGCCTGTGAAAGAGAGGTGGAAAGAGACAGGAGAGCACACACAAGCCTGTGGATGCCGGCTGCATTATTCTGTATGGAGGAGCCCCTCAGCATGTTTATACTCATTCAGTGAGACAGCTGTGGGCATCTCAAGCCTGCCTATGCCTATGTTTCTCCTAGGCTCTCTAAGCCAGCCCCATTCATCATCCTCCAACAGCCCTTCTCTAATTGGGCTGCATCCCCACCTGCTGTCACTCACCACCTCCTCCACATTGAGCCGGAAGAGATACAGATGTACCTGGTCCGGCACAGCCCTGTCGCAGAATACCAGTCTCTGCATTTGAATTGCATATGTGGGCAGCTGAGCCTCACCAGCTACACTGAGCTGATCCCAGGCACTGCTCCTGTCGGTACCTGCCTGTCCCTCTATCCACAGTGCTTTGGAAGCCTGGTAATGATGTGGCCTATCAGTTTAGTTGGAGATGGGCTACAGCGCTTCAGGGCTGAAGGCATCGTCACGGGTACCTTTGTCCCTCTGTCTAACAGGGACATTAAACATTCCTCTGTGTTGGGCACCATACCTCGTAAAGTTTTGCGAGGCCTAGTTTCATAATAGCTCTTGTTTTATTTGAGTGGAGCCTGCCACTTCAGATAAGAAATGCAGATACCCTTTAGCTGCCAAGCACAGCTAGAAGACATCTAATGAGCCTTTGAGATTTCCTTGCTAAACCTACCATAAAATGCCGGGCGTGCATAGAGATGCGGCTTCAATTTGTTTGAGAGGAATTCCACGGTTTCAGATTTCAGCATAATAGACAAGACAGCAACGAAAAGTCTCATTTGCTCAATTTGATTTTATTAATAAATAAAGGATTACCACTTTTGTTCAATGGAAGATTGGGTTGAGATTTGAAACGGCTTGGCTCTGTCTAGTTGAGCTAACCAGAGATTTGCATTTGTTCAGCTTTTTCTTGATTCTGCATTCTGTATACTTTAACCTCCCTGTCAAACAATGCAAATATCATTGTCCAATACTATTAGCTGCTGACAGAAGAAAGGGCGATGACTTTTTATGAGTACCACATAAATACACAGTTATGAATTACAATGGTTGACAATAAGTACTTTTGGTCGCTGGGTCATTTGTTGACCATGTATGTCTTTGTTTAACCCATAAAGACCCAAACATCCATCACTGACCAAAACCATCTACTGATCCAAATTGTTTAATACCACTTCATCCACTAATGTTATCAATACATGTAAATAATGGGTGTAAAGTACAGTTCATAATCTTTTCATGGTCATCAGATTTGGACGATTTGGACGATCAGAGGCTCCGTAGTGAAAGTGGAAACACCGTCATCTTCTACAACATTGTTTCAAAATTAAAACCCATGCAGTTTGATAAATGACAGTAGATGGAAATGTTTGATTTATGTTCAGTTAATGATAGATTTGACTGAAAAAGTCCTTTTTTCTGCAGTTTTTTCTGATAAAATAAACCTCAACTTTAACCTTGGTATTTATGAAGATCTACATGATCAGTAAATTAAATACAGGAAAATATCTGATTTATACTGATAAAATGCATAATACAGAGGATAATGTTATTATAAATGGTGATAAATCACTTAAGAAAGGTTAGAGGTTATAGAGAAAATTTCATTTGGGAAGTGACACAAAAGTAGCACTGGGTCTCTGAGTTAATTGACAATGTTTCCACCCATTTCATTGAAACTAAAATTATGTAGATGAACAGTGGTGATTTGGTGTTACTTGCTACAAAAATAACAATGACCACCAATGAAATATTTCTTAGAATGGAGTCTTAAGTATGAAGACAGAGTAGTACTAGCTCATTTTAAATACCATACATATAGTTTTAGTTGGTCAGCATCAACAAATGATGGATATACTGTAACTGAAAACAAAATCATAAGAAAATGCAAATTTATAACAAAATTTGACAATTAATTGGTTTTAAAATAAACTCAAACCACAAGGACAAGATTGCATAACAAAGTGCAGAGAAGACGCTCATATTCTTCTTCTACATTTAACTAAATGTTCACTTGTAATGTTTAATTGTATGGTCGTTCTCCTGAAACCATATGCCACTGCCATATCCTGTCTCGTAACTTTTGAGACAAGAAAGTTTGAAATGTCAATTTTTATGTTTTAGGCTGCATAAACATGAATACTTGGCTCCTTCCTGGAGACAACATTATGGTTTAAGTGATCTAACCATAATGAGGCATCAGCTGTACAGACAAAACACAGGATGTTCACTTCGACAATAAAAACGTGGAGCAGTCATTTCAAGTTGTTGATGCAGAGAGTTCTGCAGACAGTGAACAGATGATAAATCAAACTGTGAATTTACAGTCTCTCTTGTCTGTCCCAATAAACACACTGTATGGTGGATTGCGGTGGATAATATTTCCAAGAAGTAAAGCAACTAGTTTTGTGGTGTCTTTCCATTACTGACCCATTTTCAAACTATAGTGAGGCAGAACTGTCAAGCAATTACATGGCAATACAGGCTCTGATAGTTACTTTTAGAACAATTAATAAGTAATTAGGAACAACTAAATAGAAAACAACAGGAAAAAACATTATGGTGACTGAAGGAACAAGACAGACTTCTTTTTTTTCCCCCCAAATGTTTTTGTTGAAGAAAAAATCGGACACTTCCATCACAGAATTACAATATACCTTCCTTTTTAATACATATGCACATATATACACATTTACACACACACACACACACACACACATATATATATATATATATATATATATATATATACACACACACATATGCTTGTCTGTACAATA
>JAPQRP010000002.1:18338011-18358011 GCA_037367295.1 Apogon hyalosoma
CAAACCATTGGGGGGTGGTGGGGGTTGAGGATGGGAGGGAATGAGCTGGACAAGGAAGAAGGATTTGTAATTATGGTAATGTTGCCACCTTGTTATGATAGTCTGTATTGCATGAGGTCTGGTTTTGAGAATAGCTCAATCAAAGACACCAAGCTAATGGTATATTCAAGGTATCTGGGTTCAGGGCTTCACCTGGCCTTCCACTGTATTCCTCTGTTTTATTCTGCAGTATATGTCAGGGGAGGCTGTTAAAATTCATTGTTGTATTGAAACAAAAAGAATGATAAAGTGAGAGTTAAAAATCATCGTTGGACTTCAAAACAGGCGTGTGCATCTTCAGTGGCAGGAATGAATGCATTAAATGCTATATGAATTGTCCCTTTATTGGTGCCATTTATTACAATGATGAAAGCTCTTGGTAATTATCAATTTTGTTTAAGCACATCTGAGAGCTTTGTGTGCCACGCTAATGGACACCACCGGTGAAGCCAGTCATTCAGATTTGTGTCAACGAGTCATTAAGCCGCCTTTGAGGGAAGTCAGCAATCTGATCCATCATGACAATAATGAGATGAAGATGAACTCATCAATTTCACTCTCCCAAGCACTGTGTATGGTTTGTGGATAACAATCACTGTCTATTCCTCTGCTTTCCCCCTCTTTGTACCATCTTCACCCTTCTCAAGATCCTTTTCTGTCATCTTTAGACCTAGAGCTGTACCGGAACAATACAAGAATTGTACTTTTCTATGTAAAGTTGATGCACAAACTTAAGCATGTGTAAATGCAATTGGCCCTGAGTAGCACAGTGTGAGGTGAAAATGTGTCCATGCAAATACTAGAATACAAGGACAAAAAGACCAATGGTTTTAACTAGAGTGAAAAAGTTTACACGTATCCTTGTTTTCCTACTGTGCTTCTAAAACTGTACTGACACTGGAGACTGCATGGAAATATTGAGGTAAATAATGACAAGAATAGAGTTAGCGGTGAGGTCTGGCATCAGTCAGAGGATAATGTGTCAATCAAACACTCAGAAGCATAACATCTCACAAATGATGAGAGCATCAGTTTCTAGCTAACGTACAGTAAATACACGTATATGATTGCTATTTGCTCGACATTCCCTCAGAATCCATGTAGGTTGAACTTGATCACCCCAAGCCATTTTCTTTCAACTGTTATCTATTTCTGACTTACCTTACCCCATCCTACGGAGCAAACAAAGGGATGCATCACCAGCCTAAATGGCTCCAAAGCTTATTTCTCTTGTATAGCACAACAAACAAATCATGTCATACATTAGGTGTGTATTATTTCACATAAAATGTCCCAAAATAAATGAAAACAAAATAAGAATAGATATATTTTCACTGTCTTGTTTTGTTGGAGAATTTGCTGTCACAGAAATAGAGTTCTGAACCTATAGCAGGGTGATTCTTTTTCCCTTGCACGGGAAAAAAAAGTGAATATATGACAGTAGGAAAGAGAAGGGTTTGAAAAAGTTATTTTGTTTGGTTTGGTTTGGTTTTGTTCTATCTTGAGGGATTCCTTGGGTCTAAAATAATACATCCAGCTATTTTTCAAAAGTGAATGTCTCTGTACAGCTGATTCTTGATCCTGCATACTATATAAACTTCCTAACCTCATAGACTACCTTAATATGCAATTGTTCATTTAGCCTTTAAGAATATTGTACCCACCTGTGACCTCAGGCAGCTTATGCAGTTTCCATTTCCTCAATCTGCACTTCATCATGAAGCTGGCTGATCATAACCAGCACTTAATGATTCATGAACAGAGAAACTAATGGAGTACTTTACACGTTGTAATCGAATGAGGCCATTATAGCGAAACTCGCTCCCTACTGTGGACTTTGAGCAAAGAGGGACTCGGGATATGATCATGAGATGCATCAGACATGGAGAGATGGCACAGACTGACATACGCTTTGGACTAAGATCTATATTACCGTGTCTTTTAAAAGACAGTAAGCATACGGATACACATTCAATCCCGGGAACCAAGGTCATAAAATAGATGAGATCTTTTTAAATGCAGGCTCTTTAACTTGTGGACGGCTCAAACAAAAACAAAAACAAAAAAGAAGTCCCTACTGAATATGATAGCAAGAAGGACACAGACAGCACTTTGCATCATAATACATTCTTTAACATAATAATTCCTGAAAGAACAAACATTGGCATATATGGGACAACTAAAGCAGATCAGTTAAAGGAGGCATTGACTGAAAGAAATTAGCGATGGATTTTTTTCCCCATATTTATAGATTTAGTCCTATATGTAATGTGTTAAAGGGAACAAGTGCAATGCAAACATAACATATGTAATGCATCTTTCATATTCATGTACATTTTCATTTACATGTACATTCTAAAGACACAAAGCAGCCCTCCCATGTGTAATCATGCCCACACAGACACAGTGCCATTCATTCACCTCTCTGCCTCTGTCTCCTGCTCTGCTACATCTCCTAGCTTTTCACCCACTTCTTGGGTGCCAGCACTTGTTGGAAGGAAGTGTTGGCAATTGTCTTCTCCTGCCTTGTCACCAAACAACTTTGTCACACTTCACTGCCAGCTTAATTCTCAGACATCCCTGTCAAGAAATGACATTTAATTTTCACACCTCTTCTCTCTGCTATTCTTTCTTTCATGAATTTTATTTTCGAGCGCACCCCCAGTGCATTGGCTGTCTGGCAGTATCGATATCTCTGACAGTATGGAAATCTTTAACTCAAATGAACACTCCCACTATCTTTGTCTTTCTTCTACTTGCAATGTATCTTGACAAAGGTAAGTCATCATTAAAATGCCATGTCACCTCTATACCACACAGTAACTGTACGTCCCACACATCTCCTTTTCTCTCTAAGTATGTACAATAAAAAATGACAGTTCCTCATTAATCCCTTTGTAAAGTGTGTTCAGTTCTGTTATATTCTAAAAATACAATACATTGTTGTTGGTTTTATTTTGCCTTGTTTTGAGCTGAATATACTACTGTGGTAACATTTTACTATATGATATTCACACATTCATATGAAAATACTTAAAAACTAAAACCTAGATAAACAGAGCTCATTTTGAGACTTGCTGTGGCTGTGTTTCTGTGCCTGCAGTATAAGATGTGTGCTTCCCTGTCTCTTTCTTAGCCCAGTAAATTAAAATACTGCTCCACTTCTTAGTTTTCATAAGATTAGGGAGAGTGCATGTTCTAGTCTGCTGTTTTATCCCCCCATTACATGTAGGATGAGAGCTTTACTTCCTGAGGGTTTCCATTTTAGCCAGGATCAATAGCCAAGTACTTGTTGGCCAGAGTGACTTTGGTCCTCTGTGTTCAGTCTTCTGAGTGGGCCACGGTTAGACAGTGGCCCGTGTGAGCAGGAAACTATACTTGCAAGAACAGAGCTCAGTTTTTGTCAAATCTATTTCCTCTCTACAAGTTTGAGGCTGTTACGACAAGTCCTTTTCATGGTATAAGTAGGTGACTAGAGGGAGCTGATCCAAATGGCCGAAACAGCCCTGGTTCATTATCAAGAGACCTAGAATTTGAGATTATAGGTGATTACACTCATCCATCCCCTTTTCTGAAAAAAAAAAAGAAAAATCTGTTTAATCCCCCCTCTCTGGTGAAGCTTCGGAGGGCGCCCAGGGACGGCTGGCATCCATCATAGGCCTAAAAAAAGCACAGAACATACGGAACCAGGAGGAGCCCTGGCCCTCGTTCGCAGGGAAGAAGGCCAGTTGGCCAGTGAACAAGAGGTGCTGGGTCTGATCGGGCAGAGGGAGACGCCACTTGGCCGCAGATCACAGCGGTCAGTGGGGACATTGTTGGCCCGCCGGCTTGCATTGGGAGCTCTCATGGAAAATGGGAGGGGGGAGCTGGGAGTTCAGCGTTGACCTTAGACTCAAAGCTGCAGTCACAACACAGTGGCCATCTCCTTCCAACTACTGCCTTTGACAGCCTTGACTGACGGCTCACAGAGCTGCAAGTTTGCTGCTCTCTCACTTTGTGATGGATTATTAATGCCTACATGCTGATTTAGAGCGATTTGGAGACACTCATATTTAACTTGAAGCCCATTATTTTTTATACAAATAATGTTTTTCACAGATTTCACAATAAACGTCACACATTTTCTTTTAGTGAATCCCTGAGAGAGGAATAAAGGCAGTCCACCCACATCACAAGTTTCTGACTACACTGTTTCTTGTTTGAAACCCATCCTTTGAGTCCATGTGTGGATTTATGGAATGGCAGCCTGGTGTGCAGACTCCATTTAAAGTTTGAATTGATAGACCATATTGATCACCTAGAGAGTTTTGTTCTCATTAAATGCTGCCGCTTAGGTCAAGTTCACACAGAGTCTTTTCTCTTCAGAGTAATTCCGTTTCAACCAGCCATTCAGCTATACACAAGGCATTTTGTGAACTGAGAGACACAAATAACAAGGTATTTTTCTCATCTTTGTCAATGTGGTACTTATTCATTCTTTCCATTCTTGTGATTTCATGGAAGTCAGTAAGGAATTGAAATCATAAGCTTAGAGTAAATGACAGGTACTGCTAAAAATCACTGTGAGCTGTGTAAAACTCCATGAACAGGATGTGTCCTTGTCTTCATAAGGAAAAAGGAGAGGTCTTCTCATACACACAGCTATGTGTGATTTATTATAATATTCTTTTTTATGTTATTTGTTTTTCTCATGTATTTGACAAAAAAATTCTAATAAAATCAGGAAGATTAAGATTGGTTGAACTACTAATGTAAAACTGTGTAAACTTGCATCATATGTTACAAATGTTTATGTGCTGTGAGCAATTTCACAAAAGCCAGATTTTCTAGCTACATTTCTAAGGCTGCTGTTTTTTTGATTTTCCCAGTAAATATTGTTGTACCACTGATTTAACAAAGACCATCAGGTAGTATAGCCTGATGCAATAAAATCACACACAGCTAAACACAGCATAGTCAAATGACTGTTGTTTCTCTGTGTCTAAACAGATGTGGTGATTACAGCCTTATGGAGTGGTCAATCACTGTAAACTATTTTCTATTTCACATACATGCTAGAATGCCAGAAAAAAGGGTTATTTTTCATTCTTTTGCATTGGCATGTGGTAGACAGAAAACCTGACATTCATTGTTTTCAATACGAGAACAACAGTAAATCCATAAAGTACCACCTACTGCTCTGCAGACAGAACTTGACAACAAAAGCTGAATCTCCCAGCCTTCACATTCTACAGAAAGCATGATAAACAAGATACAAAAAAATCTGACAAAATGAATGCAGTCAGATATGTTTGTGCAACAACACTACTCATCCTGTCTTACAATGACGATAAAGCAGGGAATAAGCAAAACCTTTCTTTGTTTCAGTCCCCAGGGGAAAATCTACCATCAAATTTTAGTTAGTTTGATCTATTCTTATATTGAAAGTACAACCTAATCAGTGTTTTAAAATAAGCTACACGGAGAAATAGATTTTTCTTTTCAAATTATATTAAACTTCTTGTGTGTGGATTGTTTGGTTTCACTTAGTCTTTCTTCTCACTAATAATCCATGAGTTCAGGAGAATAATACACATGTTTCTGATGCTGTTATGAAGTTTTATAATGATGTAAGCTATTTATATAATACCTTTGCCTCAATACAACCCTGACTCACACAGAGCACATTCACATGCAACAAAACTGTGACTGTGAATGTATTATAATTGTAATGTGATCTGAATTAGTTTCAACACAATATTGAAACATAATGCATTTAATATTTAATTATAATAATTAAATATTGCTAATTAGCATAAAATTAAAGTGGCAGAATTGTTGATTGAAACTGCTGAACTTAGATGTTATTTTTTCATGATGTATTTCATTTCCATTTAATGGTTAGATTTAGGCACTGACAGCATTTGATTTGGTTCATAGTATGGGTGGGCATCCCACAGCACCTGGTCCAGATGTGGTTTTAGCTTGTCTCTCTTGGCTCTTTGGGGCTTTGTCCAAATACATAAAGAATATATAAAATTCTATTTGAGCATTTCATAGATTTTGTTACCATTGTAGGCTAAAGCCATTGTTACATATGGACCAAAATATGACATATACTATGTTACGGCATAAATGTCTTCATAGCCTTTTTAGTTTCTAAGTAAGCCTGCACATGCTGTTGTAGTCAGAAAATATCAACTGTAATTTTATAAATGCACCAAACATTGTCTTATTGCAATGAAATGTCAAATAAAAGTACCAGCAATCATAAATAGGCTACCACGGAGTAGCTGCCTAGAGGAAAAACCTTAATATTTTTTTCATGGCTCCAAATGGATTTTTGTTTCTCTTTCAGGTCAAAAATGCCTCTTTAGATTGTAAAGGTTGCTGACCCCTGGTTTAGGGAAAGATGCCAGGGTTTCAACTGAATATGGAATAAGCCTGTAAAGATGAGAAAAATGACTCAAGATGTGATTCTTTTTAACTCTTTTTCTGACCCTAAAGCAAAGCATTATACTTGACTAATCCTAAACACTTAGCAAAGTCAAGATACATTCTCATTCAGTCCAGTGGTAAGTCCTGTGTTGTACGTATCTGCCATTCACCACAACTACCTCCTGCACATTATAGAGAGGAAGAACGTGCAGAAAATGTAGTGACAAATCACATTTCCATACAGCAGGGACTGTTATATGTGTAATAAATGTAATGCTACCCACCTTGCATTCATTACCAAATGTATTTTCTGAGACAGGGTTGCTCAGTAACTAGGACGTGCCCCTGAGAATTACTTAAAAGATAACAAGGGGACATGATCCTCAATGAGTTTCAACATTGAAAACACAAATTAACAGGGCGTTTGTCCTCTCTTAATTGTCTTGTTATTCTGACACGACAGCAGTTGATCAAGAAACGGAGGTGACCGACAAATGTCCCATTGTACCTCACAGCCTCAAAAACAGCTCCTCTGCTCTCACTGCTTTCCCCACCTGTCAGTGAAAGTCAGGTAAGGACTCTTACTGCAGAGTGTCACAAACACAACACAGATGAGGGCTAGACCACTCTGCTGGGAGGAGGAACAGCCCTCTGACCAAAAACGCTGCTCATGATTCATTCATTACATCGTTAACAGTTTCCAGAGTGTCAACAGCTTGTCTTTGAAGTGATAATCTTAACATTGAGTATGTCCTTGAATTTTTTTCTCTCCATTAAAATGGTTAATAGGAAATGATTTCTATAATTCAGTGAGGAGGAGTTCCCTGAGCCTCCTGTTAGTTAAACCATGTCTAATAAATCTGTAGGGAAAAGCCAGAAAATACAAGAAGCTTCTATAAAGCTGAGGGAATTTCTCTAAAGTCAAGCAATTAAAAACAGTTATAGAGAATAATTCAATGGATACATGGATTTTATAAACTTACCATAGTATATAGATTATGTATGGTAGAAACTGATACTTTTTAAAAAATAAAATACAACATTATTTATGAGACTGTATTTGTTTCAACTTTAACAATGTCACTATTTCTTGAAGATTAATAGAATTATTATTTTAACCCATACCATGATCTTCTCCTAAACTTCACCAAGTCATTCCCCTTCCAAAAACAAACAAAGTGAGTGATTTGTGGAGATCATTGATTTACAAAGGCCTTATTATTATACGAATGATACTATCAAACTAAAAGCCTCTTTAGATCATAAACGGGTTGGTCCAGAGGATTGCAAAATAAAATAGGAGGATCATGATTCCCTAATAGATGTTTTTCTATTCAGTTTGGAGGCTGGGGTTTATGACTAAAAATTACACAAACACAGTGATAAAGACTTTTTTTTTTTTTTTTACCATTTAAACACAGGGGCCGTGTGGTGGTTAGCACCTCATAGCAAGAAGGTCCTGGGCCTTTTTGTGTGGAGTTTGCATGTTGTACCCATGTCTGTGTGGGTTCTCTCTGGGTACTCTGGCTTCCTCTCACTGTCCAAAGACATGCATTTTAACCCAAAAAGACCCAGTGTGACTTTTCTGGTAGCTCCCAAATGACTTTTTTCTCTCTATTTAACCTTTCTTAAGTGATTTATCTCAATTTACTGTAATATTGTCCTCTGTATTTTGCGAAATGTCAGTGAAAATCAAGTGTTTTCTTATATTTAATTTACTGATCATGTAGAAAGTTCATCAAAGCTCAGAGTAAAGATGAAGGTTATTATATCTGAAACAGAGAAAACTGAAGAAAAATTGACTGTTTCCGCATGATATCAGCAAACTAAGTGTCTGCATCCACTGTCATTGATCAAACTCCATGGGTTTTACTGGTGAAATGATGTTGTAGAAGATGACGGTGTTTTCAAGTTCACTACGGAGCCTCTGAACGTCCAAATGGGTCACATCTGATGACCCTGAAAAGATGACAAACTGCATTTTACACCAATTATTTACATGGATTGATAGGATTAGTGGGTATTTGTAGGTATTAAACAGTTTAGATCAGTAAATGCTTTTGGTCGACAGTGGATGTTTGGGTCTTTATGGGTTAATTGGTCAATTTAAATCACCCATAGGTGTGAATGTAAGTGAATGGTTAATCATCCATATGTCAGCCCTGTGATGCACTAGTGACACATCCAGGGTGTACCCCACCTTCACCTGTTGGTACCTGGGATCAACTCCAGCATCCCTGTGACCCTCTCAAGGATTAAGCTGTTCAAAAATCAATGAATGAATGAAAGTCTGAGCAAAGCAGAGGCAACGCAATTCATAAACTGAAAAAAAAAAAAACCTTGCAACTACAACATAAAGACTAATCGCCACAATTTTTTAAATGCACTTATGATGTAAAGTCATCTTTGTCAAGGCTGCAGCGGAGATTTTTTTTGTCATCTAACTCTATGGCTGTAAACCTAAAAACTATTCATATATTGAGCTTCAAGGACTAAAACACTGTATTTCTTATTGTGTATAAAGCGTACTGTAATTGTACTAATACTGTAGGTTGTCATGTTATTTATTTATTTTTTTCACCTCTTCATCTCATTAGTGCAGCATTTAGTTGAGGTTCAAATGGAAGCGAAGTTCAAAGAATGATGAGTGTGCACACCATCAAAGGGCAACAGCAATAAGACAGATAGTCATATTAATAAACCTTTATTGTCAAATCTTATTGATTTCAAAACAAAACATGCAAGAGGCATCAAAAGAAGAGGCATTAAATGAGAACATAATTTCAAGCTTAAAACCCATCACATCAAAAAAAAAAAAAAAATCTTTTAACACCAGGGCAATTTATTTCAACTGTTCACCCTAACACACTAATATAACCCACTGTTAGTCATCGTATGATTAAAGGCAGGACAGAGCGATGGTAACAAATCCTCACAGTAAGCATTATACATGCTCATTTCAAGCTTATGTTCTAAAAGGGGACTTTAAACACAGGCATATGGTGACGGTTTTATATCATGCTTAGTAATCCCACTGGGGGGTATAATCAATAAAGGACATGCTCTTTAGATGTATAAACTCCTTTTGCATAAAGAACCAAAATGAGGGCTTTCATACAAAAAGATTAGACTCTGTCATCCCTGCTTTGAAATGCTGGTAACTGAGCAAATTATACAACTGTCACCCTGTAACTTTTAATCATTTTGCAAATAATGATGGAACTATTTATAGGGTTTCTTGTGTTAATTTCAGTTGGAATAAAACTTGCTCAGAATATATCGTCTGAAATATATATTTAAATAATATGATAAAGGGTGAGACAGACAGTGATCTTTTATTGCCCCCAGTTTTCTTGGAGACAGGCTTCCCACAGGACATGGTGTATGTTTAGTTTAGCTGGAGGTTGGGGTTGATTGAGAGAGGGATATAAGCTCTACTCTTCATAACTGGGCCGTTTAGTCCCCTGTGACCCAGTCCCTCCGCCTTTGGCAAACACATCATTTTATTGTGACCCCAGCCAGCAGCCAAACAGTCAGCCCATAAGCCATCAGTAATGAAAAGCACTAATTCCAGCCTAGTGAACACTACCAGAGAGGCCCAATTCATATTCATGTGCTGAGTTCCTTCCTTGCACTCCGTGTCAACCTATTCATCCATTCATTGCACTCATAGAAACTCTCGCATACAGCATCCTCAATTTACTTGACAAGCAGAGTAGCCCCTCAAGGTTTGTTTCAAGTAAAACAATTAAATATAACAAAGAGGTTTGGAATGATTAAGGCGTCTCTCAACTGCAACAAAATAATTTCACTAGTATGTTTTTTGTTTTCAAAATATGGAGAACAGGTTTTAAAATCCTCTGATGACAACATCGTATGCTCGAGTAGTTCTTACCTACCAAAGGATGTCATTCATACAGTGAATGTGACATTTTGTAAAGGTTTGATGAATTACTCTGCATCTCATCCAACTGAGACATTCTCTCTCACATTTTTTGCCCAAAGCTGCAGATTAAAAAATTAATCTACAATTCCCCTGTTTAGCAATCACACACATTTAAAGGTATTATGCACCCACAGGAGACTTTGCATGTACTAAAGTGTGTATTCTCAGCCGGGTGCTTTTGCGGAGGCTAGACATGCCAGCAGGGCTTACAGCCCACGTCTGGGTGATTCCAACAGCTGTTTCTATGAGCCTGGGGAGAGAGCATGTCAAGTAGGATGCCTTCTGCTGTCACCAGCTCCTTAAGGTGTTTATTAAAAAATGTTAATGTCATCAACACACATATTGAGAGTGGTCCTTGTGACAAAAATCTGGCAGTACTCAAGTGCTTCCACTGGTGGGTTGATGGAAGTGTGTACCAGTTTTTACACCCACACAGTAGGAGGTGTTAGTGGGCAACACAGTTCAGAGAGGTCCCTCAGGCAGCAAGGGATTTACTTTAGATGTCTTAGTATCTCTGGTGTTGGCAAATATTGATCAGGTCTCTTAAATTAAAAGAGAAGTAAATCGAAAATTCACTTTTACACAAGGACATATCCACATGCTATCCACAAACGCAGAATCTGTCTCTGCTTCACCCTGCTTCTCCTCAAATCCCAGCATATAATGTTTTAGTTATTGCAAATTTCTATTATTTAATTCAAGCACGAAAGCAAAAAAATTGGGTAATATCCTGCTGAACCCATGGACAGACACTGATTCAGACATGTCAACTGGAAGGCCAAGTTAAAGGGGATTTAAGTAATTTATGACGTTTATCGACCTCTATTGGAAACCCAGGGATTGCATCAACACCCATAGATCTCTTTCTCATTCGTTGCACAGAAGGTGAATATAAAAGTCATGTTTTCTGTCTTAAAAAAACGTGAACTCATGTAACAGCAAAGACACAATAGAAATGTTTGTAGAGAGGGTAATACACATAATTATAATGTAATCTAAATCCATTTGTTTTTATGGCTCTCTATTGTGCACATTCATACATGACTGTTTGAGGATGAAGAAAAACTCAAAATAACCTCCTATCAGTAGTAAATGTTTGCCAGCATTTGGATTTGAGTTAATCTTGGGAGTTGTGTGTGCTATTTCTTCTACTAAATCTTTTGTACATTTCCTGCATTATTTGGATTGTGCATTGGTTTCCTTTCGCAAAGCTGATGAACATGGTGAATTCAGCTTTCATGAAACTTAAAAGACTCCGAGAGAGGGTAAGTCATGAATGCAGAGTTCTTTCTAATGAGCAGTGACCCTTTAAGAGCTTCATGTGCTGCAACTGATAAAGAAGTCTTAAGCCTCACATTCAGTTCTTGAAAAAATTATCAATACACCATGTTGAGGATGTGTGTTGTAACTGCCAGCAGTCTGAACAGATCATTTTCCTGATGTAAGGTTTTGATATGTAGACATACCATTGTGCATTTTTGTGGGCTCCTGCTAAGCAAATGCAGGTTTTTCTAACTGTTAAAAATATTTAAACAATTTTAGATATGATATTTTCGTCTCAAACTTACATTACCGCCTTGTTTGGTAATTATGTGCGTGAGTATATTTAACATCTAACATCTTCGCACTTTGCAGGAATTTTGTCGGATTCAGAATTAAATATTATGTTGATGAAAATGGGGCATAGCCACGAGCAAAGTCATATCATCTAAATTTAAGGGCTCGGTGACAAGGTGCTTGACATGATCTTGTCCCCGTAGGCTCTGAAACAGATTACCTGAGGGCAAGAAAACCAGCTAAACCAGTTGGCAACAGACTAAACCAAACTATTTCTCTCTGAATTGTGTGCTGTTGTGATGTAGGAGTACCACTTTATGGGCTGGCAGTGGTTTCCTGTGTGGTGACTGACAGGCAGTACCTATCAAGACCCATATAATTAAAGAAACTTACTATTTTGTGGCAACCTTTCACATCTATAGATTTCCCTTAATTAAGTCAAGCTGGCTTTGGGGTATGTATGTTTCCAAATATATATAGATACAAATTTCTAATTGTATGTATAAAGGGAGTATTAATTAGCTGATGCTCACAATAAGAAGGAAATATCACCTTCTCTAATGAGACGGTGTCCTTTAAGTTAATACAATACCATTGACAGACAGAACAAATAGTGCTCCCAGTGACATACAAGCTATAGAGACACACGGCATTAATCTATGGCATCACAAACCCACAATCATCCCCTGCTTTAACAGTTTCATTAATGTGGCATGTGTGTGTTACATTACCTCTAATGAGAACAGAAAACAGGCTACAGTGTTGTCACTCTCATCATGTGTGCCCCGAGCTCAGTGCACTGTGGTACGATCACAAAGAGGCAGAGTCTGTGTCACAGGTAACACGGACGGTTCATTCAGTAACGTCTGACTATCAGCGTCAGGTTGAGAGCTATATTCATCAGCCTGGCGTTAATTAATGCCTGCATGATTGAGAGTGAGAAGGGACGCGCGGGAGAGATAATGCACACCTACAGGTATAACACAGGCTCCTCTCAAAGATATGATGATTAATTCATTCTTGCCCTCCGCTATAGAAATTAAAATCAGACTCACTATGTCAAATGCTTGGTGAACAAAACAAGAGACATAGTGATAGTAATTAGAAGTTGGAGAAAGGCATCACATAGACAACTCCCAGACAGACACCCCCCCCCACACACACACACACACACACGGTGGATATAGACAAACATGTATGTATGTTGTCCCTGACTTGGGGGGCTCTTTGATTGTAACAGATTGCTAAAGGATTGGGGGCTATTTGAAAGTGGGTCTCTGGAACACCAGCTTTGAGGTTAGGGTTAAATGGGATTGCTCCCTTTGAATCATTTTGACGACCCACCGCAGCTGAGTCTGCAGGTTGTCGTGCTTGCTTTAAAGCGTATTATGTGCCTGAGATTGAGCAGAACTCAAGGCTTATCACACGCACACACATACAGGCACACAAACACACAATGCATCTCAGACTCTGGAGGGTAGGTGACTATTAAGGCAGCTCTCTACAGGAACAGGGGACTGCTTTAACTAAAAGAAGTCCCAGAGAGGTGGAGGTTGTGGAGAGACAAGTGTGTCTGACTGAGTTTACATTCACACATTGTTCCAGTTTGTTTCCTTTTTTCCTCAGAGTCTCAGTATTCCCAATGAATTAGTACAATCAAGATGCAATTTGTCAAAAAAAAAAAAAAAATAGAGGGGGATGTTTTTGTTTTGTTTTTTAATCATGAAAAAACAAGCAGTCAACAGGCCTTAGTACAAGTTGAACAGTTGAACACTGAGCTTTAATGCCCACTAAAAATACATGAAACATTTAATTTTCTGCAACGGCCACACCTGCGATGTGGGAGATGGCTAATTAAGTTTCAGGACCATGGATAGGGGCTGATCATGCCAACATGGTAGAAGATTTATGGGAAATGGGCAACTCAGTCAGACTGTAAAACGTAACATAAAACCTAATCGATTAAGATTTCACATCATGTCAAAATAATTCAGCTAATTAGACTAAGTCAACAGTTTGCTCTGATGTCGGACTTCACGGGCTGAACATGCAGTTGAACATGTACATTGGCGCCTGCGATGTACGTCCATACGGCCTGATGTGTGTACCTCGTACGTACTGAATGACATTTGAGAGAGAGAGAGAGACACTGATATGTACAGAGGGAAATAGGTAAGGTATACAATGTATTTGTGTCCATGGGGACATTCGCGAATTCTGAGACTGCAGACAGTTTGGTTCAGGTGAAAGTTAGTGCCAGCAATGTAGGCTATAGGTGTAAGAAAACTCAGTCACAACATGCCTGTTATTTCAGTTGTTTGGTTTTTTTTATCAGTGACAGGGTTGTCACCCCTGAGGATGAAATTCATTCAGCAGAGGTAGGAGATGTAAAACCAGAGGCGGGGGTTGAACCCCACCACCCCACCCCCCAACAAATCACGCCCTGAGTACAATTAAACACATTTTCCAGTTTGCAACTTTTCTTTCTTTTCTTTCTTTCAACCACCATCTTGAAAAGGTAAGCCCTACAACATGTATTTATAGGGGCGCCGCTACCAATTGTGGGCCCCATGAAAGCTAAACGTTGTATGCCCTTTCATAAAATTCAGTACCTTGTTGATCTGTCAGAGCAACAGTGTGGGGGGTATGTAAGTGCGGGTGTGGTCCATGCATAGCGTTACTTAGGCTAGCATGAAAACAAAACAAAAACTTTACGTGCTTTCAATGTCCGATTCCGACTTCTATGCCTCTCTTACACAACGGATCTTACACAAAAGTTTCACAACTTCAAGCCTGTATCCACTGGACCCCATCCTCTGCTCTGTGGCCCCACCCTCAAATCCTGGGCCCCATGAATTTGTCATACCCCCCCTAAACACCCCACAAACACCTGTTGTAGTTTTTTTTTTTCTTTTTTTTTTCAGAATCTTCCATAATCATAGTCATATGTCACTCAGTTTTTTATAAGCCACATAAGAGAATCAATTAAAAATGTGTACTTTTCTTTTAAGTATCCAGATGAGAGTGGGTCCATCTGACTGCAGTAAGAACCCCCACTGAGCCACATATTCTGGATGCACCCACTTTGGAATATTTTAGAAGGCTCCTAAAAATGGAATAGTATTGCTCTACACCATTTATCTTCATTGGAAAATGTTTAATTTGCAAGAAGGCCTAATTCTGAAATTCCAAACAGACGCTGTTTACATGACCCTGTCCTACTCAGATCATTTGGAACAGTAATTGAATATTACTGGGCATATAAACACAGTGATTGTCATTTGAAGCACAGAAAATGATAGATCAGAGTGCCCAACAGCATTGCAAAAGAAAATCTTCACTGTTTATTTTTAGCAAACTCATCAAGTTCCTTAATTTGCAAATTTGTTGTTTTTTTTAAGCATTTTGATGTGAATTTCATAGTAAAAAAATCCCCCCTGTCTGCTTCTTTTCATAATAACCCCTTAGTTGTATTTTTCCCCAAAATGATAATCACCCATTGACAAAATCTCAAGTTTATATAATTCTACTATTTTGTTATTAGCTGTCATGGAGCTGCACACACACCACCAATCCTACCAGTCCAACAGACGCACACTAGCACCACCCCTGTTTTTAGCTGTTTAGCACCACATGAGCTCCATCTGTACTCAAAGCCCTCACTGGTGACATGTGGCCTGTCCATTATTGCTCTATTAAAAGCTGTGGGCATGTCAATGGATGTCATGCTGTTCCATAGCAAATATGCATCTTGTAGTCTGGCAGAGAGATTAACAACATCAAGCACAGAGGCTTCTTTTAATGTCAGTCTCCCTTTGATATTTGGCACTTGCATTTGGGCACCATTGCGATTATATCTTCCACAAAGTAAGCATAGATACTGTATAAAAGAAGGTGATGGCCCTGACATTTGGGCCGCTCCTTTTGACAGTGCTGGCATAATAATTATTTATTACTGCAGGAAGTTTTGTTATGTTGGCACATCTTGAATACCTTTATTTAGCTCTCCCACTGATGCTTGAATGCCTCGCAGGGTTTTGCATCACTGGCTCACAGCTTAGTCTCTCTTCCACCTGACCCTAACACTTGTCATGTGTTATATCCAGATATGCACAAAACATTGGTGTAAACTACCTTCCTTTATTCACTTGTGGATTCAAAAATACACATAAGCATGCAATCTGACACACATTGACACACTATTAGATACATGTACAGTCACACAGGCAAACAGACATGTTGCACCTTTATTTTCTCTCTGTTTCTTCTCCCTCTGGGTCGTCCATCAGCCTATTTTTGCACTATCCTGGTGCTACCTGAGGGCCAGCAGAAAGGCGGTAATGGAGGACTGACTGAGGCCTGTCACTTCATGCTCTTTCACCCCAGGGACTCTGAGTGGGAAAGTAATGGCCAAGCCTGCCAGATGTAGAAGTCACTTTTAATCAAGTGCACGGCTGTCACTCCGCCTGTATTGATCTCTGTGAAGTCCCTGGGTAGCCTGCAATCGGACCAGCTTCTACACCACAACAACTTTCCTCTTGCCTTTCAAACAACTCCCTGTGTGGTAGAATCTTGCCCAAGTTAATCATAATCCAGCTATGCTATGAAAAACAGCAACAGAAAACAAGACTAGACAGGGTCAGTTCCCCCGTCATATACTGTATACGTCACTCATACACTATCTTGTACTACATGTCATGATTTCATGTAAACTACATATTTACATACATGTCTTTGCATGCTTGTGTGTCCAAAGACAGCTGGCCTATTAGTCTTACAAGCTTAACACGTTGGGATGCTTGAGTAAATCCTTCAGTTTTCAAATTGTTTGGCTACAAGGTTTGTTTAAAGAATCACCAAGGTTAAGTGGCCACTGTGAGGCCATATTTGTCTGAATGCTCACCTCACTCAACAGGAATGCATGCTATTGTGAGAGTGGGAGAAACTCAGGATTTGGCACCTGCTCTTTCCTTTTTTTCCACAGATCTGTTGCAAGGCTCTGGTTTTATTGTTCATTTGCTGAGGCCACAGGGGCTGACTATTACTGGGTCATAACTCGGCAGGATGATGAGGGATGAATTCTAATGTGGATCCATCACCACTAGGGATGGAAGGAAGGTGGAGGGAATAAGAGATGGAGGACTCATGGGGGAGATGAGAATAATGTATGTCATCGACACACATAAGCACACACATAGTGTTTGCAAACCCAAAACACATAAACACTTATATGCAGGTGCACGCAGAGTCTCTTCAACTGGAATTGTGAGCCACGTTTATGCATAAAAACTACTCAGATAGGTATTACGGCTGCATTTTCTCAAGTTTCAGTTTCTAACCTTATACCGACTGGATCAAATTATAGCCTCTCTTCTTTTTAAACTAAGCTCTGTTACAGAGGAGATTCTACAGTATAGAGGTCACTTTTATTTTTGGGGCAACACTGCTGTTTTTCACTCATCACCAGAACTCCCTTTGTGTGTAAAGATCATTGCTGGCTTGAAATGAGAAGTATGAGAGCAGTTGCAGAATGCTCTGCCCCACAATCCCAACACATGGTTGACTCCATGTGGTAAACTTCACTGACAGATGCTTAGAGTAAGAGTAAAAGGAAAGGTGTTAGGCAATGACATGTGAAATAGAGGGCAGACTGCCGAGCCCCCTGCATTGCAGATGTACTCCACTGCACCATAGTGGACGGACAACACAGAACAAGTCAGTGAAAAAAGACTGTTTGAGAGCATTTGGTAAAGGAGGATGTTGTTGTGACACTTCAAAATATCATTCCTTATAAATTTTTAATCTTTACACTTGCAAGATGAAACATGTGAGCTCACCAGTGGAGAGTATATTTAACATGAACAACACAAATGTCTTACAGTAAATACAAATTTAAAATTATGCTCAAACAAACTGAAAAATCTAAGAATCTGTGGTTTCAAAGGACATCTTGTTGTACTGAATATTAATTTTCCATGCTGGTTCCACAAAGGTTAAGGCAACCAAATGGTAATTATTTAATTCTTGCCTTAATATGTTGCTGGAACTGTGAGCTATGGCTGTCCTCGGCCTTGTATAGGGGCAGAATAATTTAGAAGTTGTAGATTTTCAGTTCAGTTTCGATTAAACTTTAATGATCCCTGTGGGGAAACTGGGATTGCAGCTCCGGAGAATAAGACATAGTTAATAATAATAATACAACAGAGAGTACTGGAGATAATTCAACAAGTCCCTGCAGCTGAAGATGCTGAATATCATGCAGTAATGAATAAAAATATGTGTCTGCAGTGACGGCTTAAAGTGAATGTCCAAGCGTGCATTGCTATAATGTTATTGTTATTATGCACAGAGGTGCACTGCTGCGAGTCCTGGAATATAGATATGCATATGGCATATTCTTTATGTGACTCACTGTGGTCACATGAATAGTATTTCTTCAGTCCAACAGAGATCATTCTGGATAAGCTGTCCAATTTCACCATGTACATGGACTCTAAATACAGTGATCCAAAAATATTTGCATGCTTTGAAGGATTTTATCAAGACAGAACAATTGAACATGTGCAAAATGGTTTCACTTTTTATGAAATGGCCACGCTATAATCTGAAATATATCCGATTAAAATGAAAATGTGGGATATCTGTTCAAATCCTTGTCTGAGTTGTTGTTTGGAGCCTTTTGACCAAGGATGTACTAATGCAATTTTTTCAGTTCTAATATCAGTTCTGATTCCTGCTGATACTGAGGACCAATCTGACACCACTATGGAACTAATACCCTGTTTACCTGAATGCACATAAGCCACAGAAAGAGACACATTTATTGAACTCCCTCGCAGTCTTTGTTTTTAGTGTAAGAGTTTGTAAGGAATTGTTTTGCATCTATGATGATGATGATTATTATTATTATTAATAAACACTGATTATTTTTTTTAATTATCTGGATTATACTAGACACAAAAATATCAGCAATATCTATAAATATGTATAAATGTGGATTTTTTTTAATACATGAAAACAGCTCAACCTGCCCCCATACAAACATTTGTATGACTCTTGTCATAAAATATGTATAAAAACATATGTCTTTGTAAATGCCTCTAATCAGTGTTTAGTCCACCTGCCTTCCAGTGGAAATCTGACAAACCGTGTTCCTTTTCCAATGGGATAACTGCAGCCATTATTTTACTCTATTCTAAAGACTCCCAAAGAGTATATATCATCTGGAAAAACCACTGTTGTTTGTTGGTTTGAATCAGAAATAACAGGTTAAAATAATATGACACAATGCAGGCCACAACACTGTTTTAGAGTTTTTTCCTTTTCAGATTAAACAGGCTTCAGACTTTTGACGACAAGAAAAAGCAGCAAAAATGTACTAAATAAAGCACACATTTAAACAATATTGTCCTGATGTCCTTAAAATAATCCTGTCACACACATCCACTCCTGGAAATTTAGGCTCTGATCACCCCATACTCAGCCTCTCTCTGACTTTGTAATGTAGTCATTTTCAGAATCATGTAGTGTTTGGAGTTACACACAGAATGGGAGTAAAGTTACAATTCAAATAATTTAAAGCTATAGAAATCAAAATCAAGGGAAAAAAATGCCATAACTTGAAAATACACATCTTCCTTCTATAGCTCCTTTCTCTATTCTGAATCATTTTTATATTTAGTCTTCTTTGGAGCTTAGTCTTATTTGGACTGAGAGGGAAGAGCTGCAGAAAAAAAGACTAAATATAAAAATACATGACTTGACCCCGTTTCACCACTGTGGAAAAAACACTTTTCTAAGCTACGAGCAGCAGAGTGGAGCAGTCAAGTCATGACTGACTGAATCTGATCAGTGATCAGTAATTACAGCTGTCGCATATTTAACCCCCTGCCTCTCTGAAAACACCTGTGACTAACGTCTGCAAAAAGAGATGAATTTTCAACAGCCACAAACATACAAGTTGACAGACTTGAATATTAAAAGTTAATTAATGAATTTTTACTCAATAATGCAAAACATAATCAAGCACTGCAGCTTTAAT
>JAPQRP010000002.1:18363011-18382666 GCA_037367295.1 Apogon hyalosoma
TTAGAGAGCCTGGAGAGACAGACACCCGTGTGCTGTGATGGTTATACCAAGTCGTCCCCTTGCTCAGGTTGTACTCAGCGCCAGATGTCCAAGGTGCAGGGTGATGAATTATGGGTCATCCCTCTCGCTCCTCCTCTGCAGTGTCGCCACATTAGGAGGCAAAAGCGTGTGGTTTGGCCAGTGTGGTTATTTGTGTGTCTCTATGTGTGTGTGTGTGTGTGTGTGTGTGTGTGTGTGTGTGTGTGTGCGTGTGTGTGCGTGTGTGTGTGTGTGTGTTTTTGCTCCAGGATGGTAAACTATTTCTGTGAACATGCTACAGAAAGGTTGGTGTAATTTAAGTTTGATGCTTTCTCTCTGATGAGGGGAATTTCCCTCCGTAGGCAAAGCTTATGTTCTGTAAGCATTTGCACTGCAGGGTATCTGAGGAAAACACAGTCGTGTTGGTGATATAATAAGGGGTAAGATGCAGTCTGTCTCTGAGCATGCATTGCAGGGAGATACATGTATGAAACATGCTTATGATAGCATTTTTAAGTAATTGTTTAAGCATGCATCTGTGCACACTGTACTGTGAATACGTGATGTTTTGATGCAATGCAGTTTACCCTGATGAATCTACCCTCTATTTTACATAAAACATCAGCAGTTAAATCAGTGATGTTGGAAAACTCTTACACCACTTGACCCTCTTATTCCCATGTCAACATGGTACTTACCATTGCGCAGTGACTCATTATCAGTTATACTACAATATACGAGCAACACTATGAACCATCTATGATCTCACAATGAGCGTGCCAAAAGAAACCATGTGCAAAAATCTCAAAGAAATACTGTACAGTTAAGAGATTGAAAGTGTGACCAAACCAATCCAAGTAGACTCTACTGAAGTCACAAGCTTTTACGACAATTACAGCCCATTCCCTCCCCAATGCCACTCAGCCACTTTAACGCTCTCTCAGAGAAGAGAGAACTTCTTCCAATGTCAGAGTGAAACACTGTGTAAAGAGCAAGATTTCATTAATAATCCTTTCAAAGTGAAATGTGTGCCTTTGCAGTTTTAGTGTGATCCTACTGACAGTCAGGGCAGACTGTGAGGCCACGTTGTAATTGGGGTGCTTGAGCCAGGATATAATGTTGCAAGAAACTGTTTAACATGTTTAAACTTAGTCAAGCAGTGTTCATTATGCAAAGAGATTTTATAACCACACAATACATGGTTCATCAGCCAGCTACAATGGGTTTTCAGCAGTTTTTTTTACAGGGGGCTTTTGTGATTTTTGTTCACAATTACTGTAGCTGTTCAGAAACAGGAAAGATATGGTGCTAGAATAGAAACAGTCTGAAACAGCACTTTTTGTGTAAATATTCAGATACTTTTATCGAATGTAGTTCACAAAGCATAAGCAGTAAATCTAGTCTGACTGTGAAAGCATCACTGAATGGCACTAACATGGCTTTGAGACAACCACAAACCGTATGTCTCGTTGCGATACCATCCTCTAACAATTAGTGGAAAATCTCCCCTGTAAATACGTGCTGCGCCACACAGTCTGGCTCCTCCTTGCAGATCTTTATTAGCTTTAGGTGCCAGGGAGATGTGCATATTGATCATTAACTGCTTCATCTATCTCTCTCTGTGCATCTGCATTCTTCTGATTCATAATTCAAAGCAGCCACTCACATTCAGATGAGCCCTGACAATCTGTAAATATTTAATGATAGATATTGCAACCAAAATAATCATCTCTATCAAAACCATCATGCACTAGTCTTGGTTATCCAAAAACACTTAGCATAACTACATCTACCATGGTGCAAAAATGCAACAAATTAAATTAGAAAATTGGTGTTTTTTTCTGCATCCCATTTGGACACCTAGTTTTCATTCAGCAGAGGTTTCTTGCTTGTGATTTCATTATGCATGCAACAGTCATTCAAAACTCACACAATCAACACAGCCTTTATCTGTCTGTTTACTTTGATTATTGTAAATGGAGTTCTTGATGCTCCACCACCCTTCACTCCAAGCCAAATCAATGCAAGTTAACATCATGTGATTCATAGCTCCTCTACAGAACTTTATCACAGAGATACTTAATTACTTGGAGCTTCCCATTTGTACTCAAAGGACAAACCAGCCACTGCAAGCTTCGTCAGTTGTCTCAAAGATAGTCGATGGAAAGTATTGCTAATTAATTATCATTTTTTATCATTGCTGCCCTGATAAAAGTGGTCTCCGAATGTAGGTTCCCTAGTTATTTTTACAAACATGCATCAGTCTTCTTATCAGATACTCACAATGCTTCTCCTGTGAAATACATTCTGTTTGGTACCACACGCAATATATAAAGAAAATGCAGTTTATAGTGTCTTTTGATGATTTCCAATCCACAGCAATAACTAACTGATGAAATTTCTTCTGTTAACCTGTAAAAAAAAATAAGCAGTGTTTGTTTTTTTTTATTGTATTTCATTTCATTCTCTATGGCCATCTGTACATGTCTGTGTTTACTTGTGGATATTGATGCTTGGCTGCCTTTTGAAACTTGGACAATGTAGCGTGTAAAGTTCAATTAATTCATAGAATTCATATATTTGAGCTTGAGTTAAAATTGATTTATTCAAGTTAATTTAATAAAACTATGAAGATAATTTCTATTCAGCTAACTATTTACATATTTGTCTTACAAAGTAGTTACTCACATATTTACATGTTTAAGTCATTCCACTGGCATCTTTAACAGAGTGATAATTATGTGTCAAATATGCCTCTGTGGTTTACTTGTAGCATGAGGGGTGTATGGCAGTATTTTGTAGTTATAGAAAAGGGTCAACAACGCCATCTGGGGAGAAGGCCCCGGGACCTGTATCAATCTAACACTGTACACAAAAAGGCTGTGCAGGTCTGGACATATAAGACAAAGGGTGTGATTAATTACAAATAATTCATTCATTCATTCATTCATCTTCTGAACCTGCTTTATCCTCACTAGGGTCACGGGGGGTGCTGGAGCCTATACTAGCTACCTATGGGTGAAGGCGGGGTATTACAAGCAATCAACTTTATCTAATTACAACACTTTAAAAGATAGGTCTATTAATGTTATCAGAATTAAAACTTAGTAATTAAAACATTGCACTCAGGGAATAACATTAAGCAAACCAAAGCAACAAAAGAAGACAAACAGAAATGCAAAAAAATTAAATTACAGCAGCCATGCACAGCAAAATTAAGCAAAGCAAAATTCAACAGAAAAAGCAAATAAAGAAACATACAAGGCAACAAACAGCAAAATCATGCAAAGCAAATTAAGGCAAGAAACGTATCACACACATGCAAACTTCACTCACCCAAACATAGAATAAACCAAACTAGAAGAAACCAAAACAAAATCATTATTTTCAGAGAGCGCTTGCTTGAATGCACATGCCAGCAGTGGTGTGCACGCACCAGAAGCACAGTTGAGAGGAGCGAGGTCCAGAATGTGATACACTGTGTAGGAACCCTGTAGAAACACAGGTGGACAAAACAACAGCACCTTTAAGGGAGGCAGAGGCAGCGGGCACAAACCAGGCCAAGCGCTGTAGGTCCCATGCCTAGATAAAGATGGGAGCTTTAGTGCTTGGCTATGCCAGAAAACTATACTTGTTTAAGTGTGACCGTCTTATCTGCTGGCAAAGCACGTGCACATGTGGGCAGCAGAAGGAGGGGGAGGGCCGTGGGGAAATCATGGTGTAGCGAATGGCCGTAAGCCATGCCCACTGTCACGACAGCGTGACATGTATATTGTACGTATATGTGTGTGTGTGTCATAAGTGAGAGTGAGTGCTGTAAAGGAACATGTGTATAACGTGGGAGAGTTGATGTACTGGAGATGAGAATAAAATGTCCATGTTGAATCACATTTGTGGTCTGCAGGTTTTCTGGACATTACAATGGTGACGAAGATGGAGCTTCCTTTCACTCCTCTGCTCTCATTCCTTGCTCTGCCTGGTGAGCCGGCGGTCCCTTGACCATGTTGGATTGAGTCTTTTGAAACTTTTGCAGTTATTGGCCTAGCTGAAGCTAGTGATGCTAGGTGGAAACCAATCCTCATTCACAACCTGGGCTGTGAATGACAATGCAATTTCTGAACCCTCAGACCTGGTGGCAAATATAAAGACTGCATCACTTTATTAGCCGGCCCCTTTGCTGTGCCTCAGGGCGTTATTGTCCGGCGGATTATTTTTTTCACCAGCGCCAGCAGCAGATGGGTGAGTCAGTCCATCATTATGTAGCCGATCTCTGGTGCTTAGCCAGCTACTGTAAATTCAGCCGTCTGGAAGACAAAATGATTCGTGACCAGCTAGCAGTGCACACAACAATCCCCAAGCTGCGGGACAAGCTGCTAATGTCATCAGACGACCTGCCACTCTCAAAGGCAGTAGAAAGGGCCTTTCACCTTGAGTCCACAGCTGCATTAACATCACAGCTCCAACTCGCCCTCCTCACACTCAGCCCCAGTAGCACAGACTGTGGCCCCGCCTACCCAACTTCCTGACCTCGCTTTTCCTCATGACGGCCTTGAAGTGAATGTTACTGGATGGCAAAGCATCACAAGCCATCCGCCCTTCGGGAATTGTGGCTCTTCCTCTCACCCCACACACACGCCTGCTTGCCCAGCCACGGGACAACGGTGCCAGCACTGCAGTAAACTGAACCACTTCTCCAAAGTGTGCCAGTCCTCACCTGCCGTTGCCAGCCTCTTGCCATGCTCACCCAGTCAGCCGAGCCCAACCATCATCCACTCTGTGGACTCCTGCGCCAAACCATTCAAATGGTGCACTGTGGAGTTGGACAGGGTGTGTCTGCCACTGCTACTGGATACTGCTGCCTCCAGGTCGCTGCTCAACAAAGATACAGTAAGACGGCTTTTTCCCAAATAATTAAAGCAGGCGCAGAGGAGCTGTTCAGATATGGTCACATGAAGAGTGGCATGGTGGGCACGGCCATTTTTTTGGTGCACTACGGCTCCAAGATACTGTCTGTGTTAACTTTCCAGGTGACCCAACACAGTGCCAACCTCCTTGATTTCAATCTATTCTGTGCCCTGGGCTTCTCCATCACAGACAACATGGTGACTATGGTGACAGTGACTACACCCTGGCAGCACTGCTGGCTGTTGCTCCTCACAAGATTGGGCGACCTCAGAGCATTCAACCACCAACCCCTTACTGACCCAGCTGTGTCCCCTTGTATCCAGTCTCTCCACAGGCTGGCACTCACCCTCTGTGATGATGTGACGCTGGCATCATTGAGAAAGGTTGATGCGTCTCCCTGGATCTCCAGCCTGGTGGTGGCTAAGAAAAAATCAGGTGGCCTGCAGCCCTGCGTGAACCTCTTTATGGTAAACAAAGCAGTGATTCTGGACAAATATCCTCTGCCCACCGTAGAATAATTGTCTGCCAAATTCTACGGCTCCACGATCTTCACCAAGCTTGACCTCTGTCAGGGCTACCTGCAGGTTCCCCTACACCCTGATAGCCACAACCTCACTGCCTTTGTGACCCATAAGGGAGTCTTTTGCTATACCCGCATGCCCTTTGGACTTAGCTCCACCCCCAGTTGCCCCCAGAAAATCATGGCCACCATCTTCGCTGGCATCACAGGTGTCGTAGTTTGGATGACACTGTCATTCATGGAGCCACCACCACTCTACACGATGACTGCCTCTCCAAAGTGTTTAAAGTGCTGTCCAACCTTGACTTCACACTGAATGGCAAAAAGGGCATTTTTGCTGCACCTACAATTGAGTTTGTGGGTTTCCGCCTGACAGCTGACAGCCTGAACCTACTCCAACATCGAGGCTGTGCTGTGCCTGCCAGAGCCCTCCTGTCCGGCACAGCTATCCTCCTTCCTGGGGATGATAGTCTTCTACCTGTGGTTCCTCCCTAACTATTCAGAAACCACCTCACCATTGTGCTCCCTCCTGAAACAGGATGCACCCTGGTCATGACTCTTAAAATGCAGTTCACTTCTCTGCCAGCGCTCACCCATTTTGACCTGCACAGCCCCACATTCATCAGGTATGACACCTTCAACACTGCACTTGGGGCTGTACTGTCCCAGCTTCACCATGGGACTGAGTGCCCAGTGGCGTTTGCTTCACAGTCACTTACTTCTGCCAAGCAGAAGTACTCTGTAAGGGAAAGAGAAGTGCTGGCCTGCATTTGGGTGTGTGACATCTGTACCTTTATGGACAGCATTTCACACTTTGCATAGATCATTAGGCACTCACAGCTCTATTCGCAACAATGGGGTCTGGGCATAAGCCATTGCGTCTCTTCCGCTGGACCAAGCGACTTCACCACCCAGTTCATGCCTGGTAGAGACAACATGGTGGCGGACCTTCTCTCATGATCCACTCCAAGCCCTGCACCAGACACTCATCAGGACCCCTTGGAGCCAGAACTGATCCTCACATTGCATGCACTAATCCAAACTGCAGTCTTGCTGCAGGAGCTTGAAGAGGAGTCTGCACGGGACCCTACTCTGACCCACCTCCACACATTTATCAGAGGAGGCTGGCTGGCTAAGGTGCCTGAGGAGCTGGCACCCTTTCACAGAATCAAGGGCGACCTGCTGGAATGATATCTGTGTGGCTAGGGGGCTCTGCACAGTTGTACTCAACACCTTGAGGGCCTGTGTGCTGGCTATGCTGCACAAGGGTCACCTGGGAGTGGTGAGGGTGAAACAAGTTGTGTCACCTGTCTCACTAGCGGTAAAACTGGCCTACCCCCATCTCCACCGCTACAGCCTGTGCTATGGCCATCCGCTCCATGGTCACACATCCAGGTGAACCTCTGTGGCAAGCTCCACAATGTTCCTTACCACCAGCGTTTCCTCCTTGTTGTATACGACCTGCATTCCAAGTGGCCTGAGGTGGTTCTGGCTGGATCTGTTACCACCAGGGTGGTCACGGACTTCTTGTACCTCTTTGCCCACTGGGGTGTCCCGAATACTAACACAACCGACAACAGACCTCCATTCATCTCCACTGATTTCACGTCATTTCTGGAGGGGAGAGGGATCAAACACATAAGAATGGCCCTGTACCACCACCAGGCCACTTGGCAGATGGTCTTCCTTTCTCTGCTGCACTGGAGGGCACCTTGCTAGACTACAGGGCAATGTCACACACCACCACAGGTGGCTCACTGGCCTCCCTCATGCTCAGACGTGAACTTCAGCTTCCATTGGACCGGCTACATGCCCCAGCACCAGGCAGTTTGGTGTTGACACCCTCCCCTGGCATCAGGGTGCCAGAGCAGCAATGGCATATGAAGCAGCAGTTTGACGACCTAGTCGTTCACAAAAGCTGCGCTCATACTGGTCAGCACCAATGCAGATCACTGCTCAGCTTGGACCAGCCACCTTCCACCTGGCTGATGGGTTGCGTTGGCATGCCTATTGTCTCAAAAAGGTGACTCCGCCATCCACCTCCAACCATGCAACAGCTGCTAGCATGGACTAGAGGGACTGAGAGTTCCCCACTGAAGTGTCATGTAACCTGGATGTTGGCCTACCAGAACACGCAGAGCCACCACGTCCCAAACATTGCCCACCTCAGGTCTGCCTGAGGCCGACATGCCTCAGGGACCACATTACTGACTTTTGACCAAATATACACACTCACACACACCATTCAGAACATAGTTAGTGCATGGCCTGTCATGTAGCAGAATAACCCACAAAGCCATGTGGGATGGCTGGCAGTCTAACTGTCTTCCCAGTTAGGATAAACACTGTTTTTGGTTCACATTATATGGTTAAACAGTGTGTTTCTGTTGTTGCTGTTTTGCACAAAGACTGAGGTTTCCGGAAAGGGGGGGGTGAACGTGAATGTAGCGTATGGCCATGAGCCATGCCCACCATCACGATAGTGTAACGTGTGCACTGTATGTATATGTATGTGTGTCGTAAGTGAGAGTGAGTGCCGTAACGAAACGTGTGTAAAACGTGGGAGAGCTTGGTCCCACCAACAGCCCAGGATCTAATGCATAATTTGGGGTCAGCAGTGGTGGTGTGAAGCCCAAACCAAAGCAGACAATGAGGAGACCTACTGAAGAAAGATTCTCTGCAAACACAAAGCTGGCCACACACACTGGCCAGAGGGTGTTGGGGGGGGGGGCATGACGGCCACGGCAAGACCCAAAAGCAGCTCTTGCTGAAAGTAAAGACTCCTGATTAGTGGTGCTAAAAGCCCAGAGAACCTGCAGAAAAATGTATGACTTACCTGGGTAGTAGGAGAAGCAAAAGCACAGCTATGGAGCCATAAAGCCCAAAACAATACGCTGCCTCCACAAAGCTTACTTGAGACAGACAGTGTCATGCGTGGACCACCCACAATGTCTTATAGGCTCTGTCAGTGCCACCCACCAATAGGTGCACACCGACATGCCACATACTCGTGTTGCCAGTACAGGGAGAAGTTCGCCTTTAGGGCTTTATGGCAGAAAGACTTTTTCGCATGGAGAAAAGATTTAGAAAGTCTGATGAGGCAGTATGATGTCGTTTGTTGTGGATGAATGACTTGTACACAGGACTGTCACACAGGAGGGTTTTGTATTTGTGTGCTGAAGGAAACTACTGGCCAAATCTACAAAAAATGGATTGCATATGCTATGAATTGTGTTACATTTGCATCCACAATCTGCTCCATTTTAAGGACCTATCTATGAAAGATTTTCACAAAAGAAAGACACATTTTAAGACATAGATCCATAAGGTCCATAATAAAAACTGCACAGAGAAGACAAAAAACCTTCAAAAATCCTGTCTTTAATTAACAGATAGGTATGAATATGGAAGTTTACACACATGAATCAACTTTCATATATTTTGCATCTGTACAACTGAAATGATCAGCAAAATAATCTACAGTAACTAATATGGCTCAGGCAGTTCTGAAATGTGCTAAATGAGTCTTAAAACAATGAATGCCCATTCTTATTGGCTGCTCAGCAGGGTGCAATGGCAATAGGGTGATTCATACAAACCGCTCTTCTTAAGAGCTCTCAAGAGGACATAGCACATAGGACTGAAGAAAGAAGAAGCACTGATTTGCCTGATGAAATGAATCTTATGTGTTATTGTGCTGTATTTAGGAACCTGTATTTACATGAATATTTTTTCTGTGCATGTTGTTTGTGATGATGAGGTGGTTGTACGCAGGGCTTTTAGGGCTATATATGGTTTTGGTCCCTCTCAGACACATAAATGGACTTGCATTACTACTGCATTTCTTCTTAGATGGTATTCAAAGTGCTGTATATAGCAGTCACACACATTAACGCAACAATGATAGAGTCACTGAACAATTTGGCGTTCAGTGTCTTGCTCAAGGACACTTGAAGGCAATATGTGGACAGAGGCCTCGGTTCAAACTGCAGATTTTGGTTTGTGGACAACTCACTTGCTCTAATAGCCTAATCAACTGCAGCAGGTCAAGTTGAAAAGGCAGCTAGTTGTTATCTAAAGTTTGTGTTTGTGCATCCCAGGATCCAGTATCAGTAGAATGGTGCTTGAAACTGTGCGGTCTCCTTATGAAAAATCTTAATAGACCATAGTCCAATTTGTATCTTTTTTTTTTTTTTTTTAAGAATTATTTTGAGTTGTCAGTCACCTATGGGAAGGTTTAGGAGTTTAAAAAAAATAATCTAATATAAAACATCAGTGCATAAGCAATGAAAGACTGTGTTCATAAACTAGGGATGATAAGCACTTGAGACAAACAACAAAATACTTTTGCAGGTACTTTCAGTCAATGCATTCCCTAAACTGACCAGCAACACCAACTAACAAAAAGAGGAAAACACAATTCATAATTTGTCGTTTACATGTAGTTTAATACCATTGTGAAACTAGAAGAAGACTGGACTATTGGCCTTCAAGTGCCCTTCTAGTTATTATTTTTAGGGGTGTGGAGACAAAATTTAGGTGTACTTGAAAACCCTTAGAAAGTGTCTAAAATCGCCACCGGAGAGAGTTATAAAAAGATGATTGCAGTATTCCATCATAATGCCACCAGGAACACCGTGACATGTTGCACAGCAGCTTAGATGAGGGTTTCATAAATGTTCAAATGTAAAACTATCCTTCAGTTGGTAAATGTTTAATTCAGGTTCCTGAAGTGTTTTTTTCCTCTCAGGATTCAGAGTCATCTCATGATTCTGGGTCAATTCTTGCCTGTAGCCTAAGAATTTTGTCATATTTAATGACATGAAGAAGAAAACTGCTTAACTAAAAAAAGGCCTTGGTCTCCCAAAGATGGCCACCCGTTTTGCTTTGATACACTCACAGGCTGTAAGAACCAGCTGAAACATTAATAATCAAGTGTACACATTGCACAGAAATGCACAGTTCAGTTTTATCTGCCAATGAGTCAATTCATCTCATTAATTCACACCTATTTTTATATCACTCCTTCCATAATAAGCAGCCATAGCCGATGAGCTGTCATTGTTGTGGTGTTTTGCACTGGACTTCAAAGCAGTAGCAACACAACAGCATTGCCAGCACTTTGTTGTTGCTCACCACAATCCCAAGCACAGCAGCATCGGCTTTTTGTTTGAGACCAGTGAGCCAACCACACATGATGAAACAACATGGCAGAGACACCACGTCTTTGTATATGATGCAATAGATATACTTCAAACATATATATATATATATATATTGTATATACATGATATAGTGACTGTCCAATGACTTTATCAGTTATTGATTGTTACTAAAAGCAAGTATATGATGCACATAACCTCAGAATTAGACTCAATATTCTACATGTATGTAGTTAAATATGATGACTGTTATATTCATATAAAAACAGAGCCATTGCTATCTCATTTATAACTCAATTATGTTGTTGGGTTCATAGTATTTACACTGGTAAGTATGTCATTTTCTAAAGAGACATTTTTATTTGTTTGTGGTAACAGCCGATTCCTTTTAGAAGCGTTCGTACTTAAGCAGTGTGAGATTGATTGTGTCTGAAAAACTCTGGCTTGGTGAAAACATTGCAAACCAAGAGTAAATAGTCAATTCTTTATCATCCTCCTCTCACCATGTTTGCATAAATTTAATTTAGTTGCAAGCCTTTTAATAAAAACAATCTATGTATCAAAATGTATGTTTGTACACAAGGCATTCTTGATTAATACCATAGCACCAGCCATACTGCATTCATAATAGGGGTGAAATTTTGTCAGCAGCCCAGTCAAACCTGATACCTCCCTTCTCTTGTCTGCTTTCTGATACCTCTGTGAGTTATTACTGCAGTCATATAACTTCCTAAAGTGGGTGCAAAATACTCACTAAACTAAAAATCTTTACCAATTTCATATAAATGTATTTCCTGTGTGCTCTCCATTGCTGATTTATGTTCCAGTGTTGCACTGAGTCTATATGAAACCCTTTACATTTGCAGCACTTGATGGGAAAGGTAACTGTTTCCTGTGTAATATGACACAAGACAGTGAAACATGTGGGATGCACGCCTTAAATGAAAGCATAAATAATATAGGTATATGAGTATGAAAAACAATAGCTAACATGGCTAAAGAGACAAGAAAAATAAATTAATTGCACGCTTTATCAACATGTATTGAAGAAAAGGTCGTCACCATCCTGACACTTTTTAATTAGAACTCGATCTGTAGAAAGTGCCAAATAAAGAAGTCACAAAAAAAGTACCAAATTCAAAATGAAGAAACGAAGAGGATGAGCTTATTCATCATGTATCAGATATGTTTGAATAATTTATTTTCTCATTTATGCAAAAGCAATTATTCTAAGTCATAAAATGTATTTGTTTAGAAAAACTGTTGTTTCAGTCATTTCCATTGTGGACCTTATTTATTCATAATTACAAAACACTATGCCAAATGAATTTCAAACTAATTTATTTGTAAGATGCACTCCCCAGTTTCAGTTTACAGTTGAAAAGGGCTGTAGTCGCATTCGTCTACATTAAAAGCATGATTTTATTAAAGATGTGTTCTGTGTTCCACGCCAATTAAAGCTGATTTAACTTTTGCTCACAGGTGTCATAGGTCCACTTTTAAGTCAAAAAGTTAAATCATGACTTTATACTAACAGCCACAGTGTTTCATTGATTCAGGAAAACACTGAACAGTCTTTAAACCCGTAGTTGTCCTTTCTAAAAACCAGAATCTGAAATATTATCAGCAGACAGACTGATGCTGCACATTAAAAGTAGCAGTGGCATGAGAAAGAGCAGCAGAAACACTAGAAATAAGTTAAACATGCCCAAATAATTACACAAAATATTTACACAGCATTTAGTAGCTTGACTATTACGTCAGTCTGATCATAACTTTTTAATGAATAGACAGTCCACTAAGCCCTGAAACCATGTTATCAGTGGAATGAACATAATGTTTGTGCAAAAAGAATCCTGGATATTTGCAGCAAACATTCATGGTTATTGCAGGTGGGTTTGCCACGAGGAAACCTCAGGTTGCAACCTACCTTTTAACAAAGCATTAGTTGTGTGTACTTTATGCTTCAACTGTCTATGCCTCATCTCTACAGTCAATTTCCAGCTTCTGTTTGGACAGAGCATGATCCATGATCCAAATAAACAGACTCTCAGACTGGCAAACCCAGCCTTTGCCTCCATATATGGAGCCAGGCCACACTGGGAGAAGCACTTTTGATATCTCATCCTTCTCACATTGTTGGAGAGCAAGGTCATATGCTGCCAACTCACTGGCCTGATTGGCATGGAAGGCAGACGGCCTTTTGGGGCGGAATGAGGAGTTCCTGCACATGCACATTTGGCTCATGAACAAGGTGTGGAGCTTAACCACATTCTTTGCTGAGGCTTTAGCTAGAAGAAAGGCCATTTTGGCAGACAGCCTCTTTGACTAAGGCTTCCCCTAGGGTTCAAAAGGGAGCAGACAAAGCGCTTCTAGCACTCAAACCTTGGCATCAGTACAAATCCCACAAAGAAACTCATAAGGCTTCTACCACAGAGTCCCCTTTAGAAAACAGATAAGAAGTCTCTCAGACCCAACAGTTTGGTTTCACACTCCACAATGGTGGCCACATGTACCTTCGAGGTACAGGCTGATCTATTGCCATCCAGCAGAGAGTGTAGAAACTGCAATATGATTATCAAGCTCTCAGGAGCAGGTCCAGCTATTTGGAGGCCAAGGCACAGTCATTGCAAGTCTGGGTCGAGATGAAAGGTGGCTGTTTTTGTGTGAAAGCAAGTTCTACCTCATGGGGAGGTACAATAGCTCCATAACAGCAAACATGTGTAACACAGGAAATCATCCTCAGCCAGGGACAGTCTGTTGCTTTGTCAGGCTTTAGTCAGGTTATCTGACCAAAAACATAACTGTGTATCAATTAACTGACACCCAATTTCTGTAAATTGTACTAAGAAACTGAATAGTTGGCAAGTAGCTGATGCAAATAATAAATCTTTCATAAAAGTGATCTTAATCTTGCAAAATCTCTCTGTGACTAATAAATAAAACATTGTAGATACTAACATTCTCTCCAAAGTTGTCCAAAATCAAAGAATCAGTTATGTCCTTGAGACTCTATACTTCAGCAGCGAACACAGACCAATCTGTTTACTATATGCATACACCAAATTTTACTAACTCTAGGAGATGTGATGTCTTCAGATAATGTTCAAAGGCATTGAAAGTGGTTCACAAAGAAGATGGAGACTTCATCATGAAGGGAGTTCACATCCCCAGGAGAGTATTGCTGCATGATGTCATCCTTGGTCAGACTTGATCCTTATAAAGTCTTGACCTGCATGAAGGCAGAAAATGGATAGTCCCCAATTTTCAGCACAGACTTTGATGCTTAGGAGGAAACAGTTCCACTCTTAATAATGTCGGGGCATATATTTATAAGCCGTATACATGCAAATAACTTGCATCACTCTGAATTAATTGAATTTATTTGATTTCTTAACTTTCTAAATGTTTAGTATTTTCATACAGTGCATGAAAATACTAAACATTGCAGAATCCAAATTGCAATGTGACCTATAATCGTGGATTTCAGGTTTATGATGACAAATATATCTTTATTTTTTTCAGTTGCATAGAAATCAACTGCACTATCTCAAATTTGTAAACAACATCTTCTGATGGTGAGGAACATATATATTTATGTGAAACTTCAGGCATATACAAAGTTTGCATGACAGATGTTATGGAAGTGATGGAAGATGTAAAAAAAAAAATAAAAACACGTGAGAATAAAAATAGAACATAATTAAAAGCAAGAGTACATTTACAAGTGACATTGGCCATCTGTAAGTAGAATATTGGTTGATGGATTTTTATCTGTTGTGTGATATTAAAGATTGTTTCATAATGTATGTTGATGAAACAACCTTGTATAATTGAATTTGTGCTCATTAGAAGACAGCTTGATGAAGTCCTGTAAGTATTTAACGCGGTACATTTATTATGCAGAGACTTCCTTTGTTTCCATGACACAAAATGAGGAAAAAGTAACAACAATAAACAAACACACAAACAAACAAACAAACAAACAAACAAACAAACAAACAAACAGATAACATAATTTCAACATCAGATATTGAACAAGTTATGGTTTTAAACGTGTCTGTATCAGCCCAGACTAATGTATGGTGTATTTGTTAAACAGAATTACTATTTATGTAATCTGATTACTAGAACTTCTATGCAGTATTTGCTTTTTTATGACATGCTTTACCCACAGCTACATAAACTAACATACCCTCTGTTTCTGTGCTTGCCATCAAAGCAGGATATACAACATGCATTATATCAACTGTCACGTATAAAAGGCATTAGGTATGTACTCAGGTATGAAGCATGCAATAGATTGCAGGCAGAAATGGGAGAGCTGTAATGCAATGGAGCAATACCATTAAAAAATAATGCTGAGAACTGTAATGGAAAAACTTGCAGAGTAAATTACCACAGAACTCTGAAGTAGTGTAAGAATGTGTAAAAACCCAAAGAAATAATGAATCAAGCAGAATAGATGGAAATGGTAGCATGCTTTCTTTACACTGTCTTTTCTCTTTTCAAGAAATAAGTCTTCTCAACCTTTGCCTTATTTTCATAGTCTCTCTTTTTTTTTTTTTGTCATGTTTGTGTTCATTTCACTGTACAGCCGCATTCAGCTGCAGGGAGTGCTGCTATCCAATACACACCCACAGGGTCAATGCAAACTCCCCCACAGATAAACCCAAAAAGCTATTAAAACAAGCCCTTTCAACACCATAAGATTCAAGGCTGATTTAACTGCAGTGTGAATACAGTTGTGGAAAATCAGTGACTGAAACTGTTAGAGCAGCTCCAATATACTGGTACAGAGATGGTACAAATACTTTGTACTTCCCACACCTTTGGTAACCTTTCTTCTTCACAAGCTGCAGTTTGTTATGTGTTATATTTTTTGTATATATACACACACACACATATATATGCATGTATGTGTTTTACACTTACACTTTTCTACCCATGTACTGCCTTTTGACCGTAATCTCAGTTTTTTTGTAGATGTGTTTACACTGTTTTTACCATCAGCTCCTATGAATGTGTTGTATTTTGATTTGCTTCTCTGTCCAAGCTTGTGACTCAAAATCTACAGCACAGTTGGACAGGGATATTTTACACAAAAAGGGGCACTTATGATGTTCTTGTCACTTTCTACTGCTTTGATGGAAAAAAAAAAAACAACCTACATGACAGTATCTGTTAACACAATCATTTTTTTTGTGATCCAGAAGAAAATCCAATCCAGAGTAAAATCAGATTCAGAATTTACTCTCTTTGTTGATTCCTTTTTCACATAAGACCTCCTCATGTTCAGTTTGATAATAGAACTGACAGGACTGACACTGAAATCGCATCCACTCCTCCCAAGATACGTAACAAGTGATGACAGGAACATGAATCCACAATCCACGGAACATGGCTCAAAGGTAAATAAACTGACTTCTAAAATAACAATATGCTTCCTTTAATGTATACACAATATGGTTGAATTATTCAGCAGGGTAGATATGATCTAAGAGGGCAATGGTCTGGTTTGCTCATGTTAATAAACCTGTTTTCACCCACCTATCTATGTAATGTACGACTATTTCATATTGTTCAGCATTTAAGTGGAAGTCATTGTTTCCATAAACACAAAATGTTTGTCAGAGGGCTGCATAAAAATCTGTTGTCACTTAATATGATTGTAATTAAGAAGGAATTTTTAGGTAATTTGCATGCAAAACATTCAACCTGCAATTTTAGAGCTTCTGCTTATTACCCTGCCCACCAAAGGGGAGGCGAGGGTATTGTTTTTGGTTCGTTTTTTTGTCTGTCTATTTGTTTGTTTGTTTGTTTGTTTGTTTGTCAGCAACTTTACACAAAAACTACTGGACCAATTTCCATTAAATTTTCAGGAAAGGTGCAAGGTGGTCAAGAATAGATCCCATTACATTTTGGTGAATGTAGGTCAAAGGTAAAGGTCACCAAAAATGTGTTTTCGCAATGATAAGAGAAAGGACAAATCAGGTAAAACGTTTGCAAGGGGCGGGGTTTGTTGTGCCTGGCATCACTTGTTTCAGCTGTTTCCATGACTGCTATAATTTCACCGCAAAGAAAACACTGATGTACAATATCTTTAATAGGCAACTGCTGGAAATATGAAAGTAATCACAACTGGAGCGCAGTGAATTCTGACATAAACGTTTATCATCTGCCGTGTTGTACAGTGTATTTTTCAAAGTGATGAGAGGTTCAAGCTCAGCAGTCAATAACGTTTAACTAAAAATGTTTAGAATGAGGAAAAGCAGTGAATCTAATCAGCAGGACTTTTTAAGGTCATTCAATTCTGAACCTACATTTTGTTATTTTTCATAAATTAATTAAGACAAGCCAAGAATGGGCTAGCTTGCAATTATTTTTTAATACTATTATCTCCAGATCATATGTTAATTATCTTGTAATCTCAAAATGACAGAGGTTGTTTTCTCATGACAGCAGTTTAATTTGTCTTGTTTATTTAAGATACATTTTTAAAAAGATGACAAATAATAAGTTAACATAGAATTTAGAGTCACTTGAAGTGGTTTGGGCATTTGGTTATGATGCCTCCTGGCCCCTGGTCTAGTTTTCCAGGCATGTCCAACCGAGAGGAGACCTGGGGCAGACCCAGGACACGCTGGAGGGATTATATCTCTCAGCTGGCTTTGGGAAAACCCTCTGAGGAGATAGTGGAGGTGGTCAGGGTGAGGGGGGTCTGACCCAGATCTAAATAAGCTGTGCAGGATGGTTAGATGGATGGATGACAAATCAGCATTTGTTTTCTTGAGACAATGGGATAAGTGAACCTGCTGAGAAAATGAGCATTGTTATCTATTAGAAAATTAAGATAATAAACTTATACATATAGATATAGAATACAGGTACAGATGTAGATATAAAGATGTAGATGTAGATATAGATATAGATGTAGGTACATATATAGATGTAGATATCGATATAGATACTGGTATAGGTACTGATGAAGCTACAGATATAGATATAGATATAGATATAGATATAGATATAGATATAGATATAGATATAGATATAGATATAGATATGGATATGGATTTAGATGTAGGTACAGATATAGATAGATAGATAGATAGATAGATAGATAGATAGATAGATAGATAGATAGATAGATAGATAGATAGATAGATGTAGGTACACATGTAGATACAGGTACAGATATAAATATGGGAACAGATATGTAGATATATTTATAGATACCGATATAGATATTGATGTAGGTACAGATATAGATATTTTTACAGATATAGATAGAGATACCGGTCTAGATATTGATGTAGGTACAGATATAGATGTAGATACGGATATGGATATAGATATAGATACCGGTACAGATATTGATGTAGGTACAGATACAGATAGAGACATGGAAAGACCCAGAGATGTGGGTAAAGATGAAGATTTTCCAGTGCTGTCACAGCTCATAGACAGTTTGATTGCTTTGTTGACAGGCTTTCCATTACATCATTTCCTAAATGTGTATATCTGTATGTTTGTGAAGACACTGTAAAAAATTGTCTCTTCACAAACATACAGCCATACCCCAATTTGCCTGTACAGTATATCTGTTGATAAGGAGGTATAGTTTTGTATAAATGATATTTCTTTTTGGAGAGACTGAGTTGAAGAACATTTAAATTGACGTTTCCTCATCTGTAGTTCACTTTTGTAAATATGTATAGCTTAGAAAAGAGAATGTGTGGGATGATTTTTGCACTGCTGCTTTACTGAGTCACGTACCGTGAAGCCGCATAAGTTTAAAAACTACTGCAACTATTTGCGGAGAAGGGTCGTCACAAGATCTTAGCTCTTGTGCCTGACTCCTCCACTTCTCTTAACATTTCTCTCCAAGGACTAAATCCTTTTGGCTTGGTCTAATTTATTACTTCTCTAACTCTGTCCCAGCGCATCACTAAGATGAGAGTTTTATTTTTTATTTTCTCCTGTGTTTGAAAAAGAGAGCTGTGATATGGCGTGGCAGAACCCTTTATGAAACCAGCAGAGGTGACATGTTCTTCCTGGAGCAGAGAAGGAGATTTCTCAACTTGGCTGTAAGCATTCACCACATTATAACTCTATAATGTATGCTAAGCTGCGTCTTTATGAAGGCAGTATTAATGGGTGGGGTCGGTGTAACTGCCTTAAACAAGGGATTAGCCTGTCGCTGATGAGTCAGGGCTCTGTGATGGGATTATTTACATTGCTCTGGTGGCAGGGCGCAGGTGTCATTAGAAATACAAATCCCCTAATAAATTTCTGAAATGGGGGGAGTTTCTAAAGTATGGAGGGAAACTGCAGAGTGCGCTGCCTGGAACAATACTTGTGTCATCTCCAGACTCAGAATTTGCAGCGTTAATCTGGCTACATTATGAAGTTGAGCATTAACGTGTTTTGCTTTACTTTGGCACCAGAGTGTTTTTTGATTGGCTGAAAGAGTGAATTAACAATGTCCTAATCAGAGGTAATAATAGACGAGGCTACAGGCACTGTGAGTCGTTGAGATACCTGTGTTACAAACACTTGCTGGGTAAATACAATAATCCGATCAAAGGACCCTGAGTCGTACTCCTGTTCGCATAATTCCCTGCTTTTAGCCAGGCGCTGGCTTAGCATCACCTCCCTTGGTAAATGCACATATTAACATTCCTTTAATCCTTAACAGAGGGCTGATGATAACACATGGACACTTGACAGGGTGCACTCATCCCTTTTTCAAGATTAAGCATCATTGCCTTGACTAATTATTTCCTGTCCATCCAGTAATTAGATATAATTGAGCAACCTTTATGAGATAAGCATATTTATTGGTTGCATTATCAGGTCTTATTACAACAATTGGTTCATCTGCTTACATTTGAAACTGCAGGGGGTTTCATTACACTTGTCAGTTCAATATACAGATAAAATCCAAAGGTGGTTTAAAACACATTCATTTAAGATTAACCATGTAGGCCTATGCATCTTCTCTGTCCTGATAAAAAGTGATGCAGACTATTTTGCAGGATACTTAT
>JAPQRP010000002.1:18386184-18413159 GCA_037367295.1 Apogon hyalosoma
TCACCCCCCCACCCCTACCTCTTGCCCTTGGCACTACCCCTTGAAACAGAGCTGCAAGGGGTAGGGGTTGAAACATTCCCCTAAGAAATGGAACAACCCTTCACGACCTGTTACGTCATCTGTAGTCTCTGTGACCTGCCATTTTACAAAAAACAGATGCAGAAGTTGACAGTAAATATATGAAGGTATAATATGTAATATATGTAGGTTAATCCACATGATGACAGCCCAAAACTACACCATGGTCAGTCGAGCAGATTCAGTCCTTGATGGCTGACTTAAAACTTCAGATGAGACACCACGCAACGAGTGAGTTTATCAGCAACTGAGCAGACGACACAGAAGTAACGCACCGCACCACCATGACAAACAGGTACTGTAAAGTCGGTAGTGTCCTGTAATGGAAACGGTCTCCAGGAATAGTACCTGAGCCGAGCCGAGCCAGTTCCACGTAGTGGAAACGCTGCAATAGATGCTGCTATTAACAGATGTGAAAACTTTGTTTCCAAAAGTATTCACCATGCACACACCAGTAGCTGTAAGTATCTCTGTTCCATGGGCTTTGGTCATCTTTTTGCAGCTATCAATTATAAACCGCAGAAATATGATCTATTACACATTAAAATGACATTAATGTCAATCAAATTATTACATTGTTTACAAAGAAAATACGTACATTTGTGTGTTTCTTTCATCATGCTGCTGCACTTTTTTGCTGTGTTTACCTCCATCTTTCCAATGATTTGAACAGAATTATGGGAGATTTCTCCTACCCCTCCGTTCGTAGTGTGGTCCTGGGAAATCTCCTTTTCTAGGGCTATACAGCCCTCCGCCTTAGCCCTTTCCCTCTGTCTAACTGAGAATTGGGACAACACTACCCCTTCACGTGTACATTCAGAATGGAGGGGTAGGGGTAAGGGGTGAATTAGGATTCAGCCTATGAATCCACAGATGGTAAGACCCACTGAACAGAGTGTAAAGCTCAAAGTTTGCATACATCTGTATTATGAGATTGTAGTGAAACTCAGTGAAGGGTTGTGAATACAGCCCAGGTAGTCTCCTCCCTTAGCCCCTCCTTCTGCCCCAGGTACAGTATAAAAGGCTACATGTGGCTCAGTTCAGCCTCTTGGCAGTCCCTGGTGATGGTTACCTCTGACGGTGGTAAGTAGGGTCCCTATGTTTGTTCCTGGTTGATTTAAAGCCCCCCCCCCCAACGTGCGCCTTTTTGTGTGTTTTAGGCTCACCTGCTGTTGTTCTGTTCTTTTTGTTGTTTTGTTAGGTTTATTTATTTATTTATGTCTATTACCTGTGTTTTTGGACCAGCTTTTCCTTTGTTTTGGCCTTATTGGTACTCTGGTTCATTCGGAGTGCTTTAACTTTACTTTTGCCATTTTTGCTTATTTCTAGTAGTTTTGACTTGCTCCTTTGGTCCAGGTTTATTAAGTTTGTTTAGTCTATGTACCATTCTGTTTGATTCCTTGTTTTTGAGTCATATATTGATTTGAGATTGTTTGAAGGAGTGATATTTTGCTTTTTTTTAATGGAATTAGGCATTATTAAACATTTCCTTGTAGTCTATATAAACTGTAAATGCTCTGCTTGGGTCTGAATTCTTCATTAAACTCCTCAGGTCCATCTTCAACCCTATGTCTGATTAATGACATGAGAAAGGCCTTTTTGAGTGCTGGCCCTTTAAATACAAATGAGCCACTTCACACCCCACCCCCTCCAGGCTGTTGACTGTGCTTTCTGTTCCGTTTGCCACTTGTGTTTTTTAATACAACCAACAACTGAACATTTTAAGTAATCGGCTCATATGGACATATTTTCAGTTTTTACTACAACTGCTGCTGCTGATAAACAATTGTGTCGTACTCAGAGAAGTGTTTGTTGGAAGTCTTGACCTTATATGTACAAATGTTGTGATGTAACTAGTTATAAAACGAAGCAATTAAGAAGGAAATGAAATAGGTTGTAAAAATCCACAAAATTTTTGCTGGAATGAAAATAAAGATAGCTTTGCAGCACCTGGAGGGTTCAAATTCAAACTTTATGAACTGTTAGGGTCCAAATACACAAATAAATGAACCAAAGACTAATAAAAGTGGGTTTAGCAAAAATATGACCCCTTCAATTATCAGTAGGGTTGTTTTTGTTCTCCTTTTTTTGCTCTTTGTTTCAGGGAGTTTCTTTTTTTGTTCCTTTCTTTGATTTTCAGTGCCGCCTGGGTGTCGTCAGGTGGGAGGCTAGGCACCGTGGTGAGGACCTCACTCCCATTGCAAGTAGGCACTGGGGCATTTTTAGCGCATGTTTTGTGGTGATTTCTGTTGTTGCACCCCAGGCTCATGGGAAGGGGCACTTACCCAGTAGTGTACCTCCCACTGAGCGCCCAGTCCACTGATCTTAGTTTTCTGTTATAGCTATTGGAGTTTTAGTATTGTCATAGCCAGCCTTTTTTCATTTCTGTTAATAAAACAAATTTTCTTTCTTACTGAACTTGTATTTTTTTCCCTCAGTAGTTCCAGTTTTCTCCTTTTAGGTTCATCTATGATTCACTTACATTACTTCAATACAAATATTTGCTTTATGTACTATCTCTGCCTCCTCAGTCACGACCCTGTGCCCTTGTATTTTTCATCACACTGGTTTATTTTTCTTAAGTCCCCAGGTGGTGTCGCTGGTACCTCCTTAGTTATCTGTACCCCCCCCACACCCCCAATGTAATGTTAAACTCCACTCCTGGGCACGATATCATAGTTTTATTCTTCAAACTAAAACTCATACATGGCTATTTTGACAGTCGATATAACACTGTCCTATAATTATCATGTGTTGGATCAGCAGGCAAATTTACATTATAGCTTTGTGAACGTATTTCTAGTTTTCAACAGAAAACAGCTGCAAACATATTAACATCACATAATAACTTTATATTTTCATAATCAAACTCACCCATGTAGAAGAAATGCTGTGATTCCAGCATCAAGCTCTGGTTGTTTTTTTGGTTTGTTTGTTTTGTTTTGTTTGTTTGTTTGTTTCCATTTAGAGCTGTGTCCAGTGGTGAAAACCAGAGCCTCTAGCATTTATCACATTGTCACTCTCTTTGACTCTGAAAGTTGTTTCTTAGTGGTTCTCATTCCAACTGGTCACTTTCTGATGCTTTGCTCAAAGGCCCCATGGCTCACTACTCCCTCTCGTGGTCACATAAATCTGTCGGACTGTCGGCATGAATGGATTCAGTGAGCATCTCTACATCCAAAACACCAAGATTATTTCATCACTCTTTCTTCAAAATGATAATTTTAGGCCATTTTCTAGATACTTGAAAGTACAAATACTACATATAGCAAATGTATATATTGTTTACTTGCTTATGTTTAGAAAGCAATGACATAAAACCTTTCAACTGAAGTGACACAGCAGCATTTACAGTAAAGTGAGTATTCAGAACAGGAAAGATGGTAAGAATGTACGAGGAGTCTACATAGATGCACATATTTACAGACTGGTGAAGGAAAGTGCACAATGAAAACAACTGCAAATGCCTGCTGAATGAGAAAACACAAACATGGTAAGGTCAGCAGAGTGCAAAAACCCCCAACACATTCATTTAACAAACATTTAATCAAGATACTGTTTTGTGACAATGCACCAGTTCAAGGGACATTAAGAGTTCTGATATAATGTGATGTAACATGATGTGTAACCAATCATAAAGCTCTGTAAAATTTTACTTTTTTGTAGGCTGATTAGATGCAAATGGCTCTGAACATCAATTAACATCCTAAAATGTATGGAGGCTGTGAGTGGATCATCCAGCATAAACAAAACACCAACACTGGACTAGTTTATACTTACAAAGACAATCTGTCACTTTGATGCTTATCACCGCATTGCCAAATTGGTATTTAATTACAGTTAAACTATGCAATCAAGTCAGACAACTTTTTTTTATTTTTGCAGTCAAAGCAAAACAATAATTCTTTCTACCAAACACCACTTTTCTCATTTGAAAATTGTTTGTAAAAAAAAAAAAGAATGCTGCAGTTCATCTAGTAATTTCCAAGTCAAGGACAAGAGGCTTGGAAAATGAACTCAGATTGTACCTTTTCTGTTTAACGGATGTGTCTGGTCTGTTTTAAGATATCAAATTTAATACACCAGATGTTGTTTTTGTGAACAAGAGCAGCAGACAGGTGTTTATATTGGAAGGGAGTTGTACTTCTTACCACATCTGGGAGGAGGCACTGCTCGCTCGGGTTACAAAGCACCAGCCTTTAGCTGACATCCCACTGCTTTGTGGAGACTGCAGACAGCTCACGTTAAGATTTTTAGTCCAGGGTTTGTTGGGAAATTGGTCATGACGATGCCTGCAGATTAAAAAACAAATTCACAAGGTGTTTTTTTGGTCACCGCCATTCAACCTTGAGCTCAGGTGCTCCTGTTTGCATAAAAACATTATGCGTAGCTTTGTATTATGTAGGAGCAGAGCAAGACTAAGAAGTAGGAGACGAAACAGGAACCGAAGCAAAATGTTCTCTTTTGAGGAGCATTTTTGAAGCGCATTAGAGAGAGACAACTGCACATGGTTTTATGGAAGCTTCTGGCTATATTCTTTGACGCGGAATATTCTGAATAAGTGCACGTATTGTTTGATATAGCAAAAGGGTTCAAAAGTCTTGTATTTGACCGTGAAAAACATTGCACTGATTCCAACAAAATACAAACATATAACTGTAACAGAAGAAAGTAGAAAAATTATTCTTTTAAAGCAGTGTATATATTTTTATGTAGCAGTGTTTTTATTGATTTCTACATGGACTACTAACATTTTAATATCAGATACAATCAATAATCAAATATACACCACAGATAGAAATATTTTATGGAAATATATAAGAAAACTAACAAGAGAATAGCTCTTTCGTTAAGTGATTAATGTAACTGACACACATCAATGGGCATACAATATGCAAATGCAAGTGTGAGAGATGGAAGACAGGTGCGTTCACTGAGTTTCTGTTCCCGTCTTCTGCTCTTCACCCTTCCTTCATATTGTATCTGTGCAGGCAGTTGCCATAGAAACATAACTTTATTATCCAACTACCCTTTACCACCTTGTGGGAAATATCTTTGTCCACTTACATTCTAATTATGTTTGCATGAATACTAACCTGGCTCTTGAATAACTTACAAGGTGTCAGACAGCAATATCACAACTTCTCATAAAACTACAAATAAAAAACCCATGTATTATGTGTTTACGTGTGTGTATATGGCCTATCTGTGTGTGTGTTTATTATAGGATAAGATGTCTCCGTGTCATGTTCTATTCTCTGGTGAATTTATAATTTCGGTTTTACTCTATTGTTCTTGTATTATTTTTGTAATATTGCTAAGATTGAGCTTAGATCTCACCACAAATATGGGATGGGGTGGTGGTGTCGGTGGTTTATTTCATTTTCCTGTTTTCTGAAAGCACCACAACCATTTCTCACCTGTAGCAATGAAAAATAAAGTGTGAGCAGAACATTTGTTTTTTTTTTTGTTTTGTTTTCTTGTCTTTGGAAACTTATTGTCTACAATAAACAGCAATCATCAGACCATACACCAGGATTTTTTATCCACTGATGGTCCCTAAAGACACAGTACATGCAATACTGACACAAATAGCTACTGGAATGCACTCCAGCCTGGAAATGGTGCAAATTTTAAAAAACAAAAACAGAAATATGCAGCAAGACCAGAAACATGAAGGCGAGGAGTGATGGCCAGTACTGACCCAGCAGCAGCAAAGACGGTTTCCTATCAAGGCTCATTGGCAGGCAGTGAGAACAAACAGGCCCAAGACCAAGAGAGAAGAGCAGGAGCTACATGGATGTCCCAAGAGGGCAGCAGAAGGCAATACTTCTGAAAGTTCAACTTCTGCTGCCATATTCTCTCTCAAGCTTTTCAGACAGCACTGCTTTCTACACTGCTCACAATCTACCTACAATGTTGTGAATGCAATGATAATGCAACCCACAGGAGCATATATATCCACACATGGTCACTACCTTGGAGTATTGTGCATGCAAAAATGAAGATCTCTGTACTACATTCATAGCAGGTGTACGCTCAACTTTAAATACTTTCATTGGAAATTGATGGCTCAGCGAGAGACAGGCTAGCTTTTGATCAAAGTGCAGGAACTGACATCTCAACATATGCTGGATGAATTATTAAAAATACAAGTGACCCCTTGTGAAGAAATAAATTGCTGCTCCTCCTGCATCCGCATATGCAATATGTCAGCTCTGGAGGCAAAGTGGAGGTTATTTTTTATTAGCTTAAATCAGAATGGCAGCCTGTCACTCCAAACAGATGTGCCATGAAGGCTAAAGCAACGCTGTACATGAGTAAAGACTGCAGCTCACTTACTGAGACTTGTTTCAGCACAGATCATTAGTGTAGGATAGAGTGATCGAAATAATTTGTATAAACTGTTAAAAGGAGGTTGATGAATTTGTAGTTAATCAGCTAATTTGCTAGTGAATTGAATAAAAACTGGGTAAGTTCAGTGAAACATTTTATTATTCATCTCACCCCTGTATTGAACCGGTCACTTAATCATTGTTTTTTTTATATAAAACCTCTTTGTTGCTATTATTAATCAAAATACTGGTATCATATCAAATACTTATAAATTATTTGCTAAGAAGCAACAGTAGCCATAAGATTAGCTGCAGAAACAGTAGCAAATCACTGAGGGTTTGTGTAAATGGTGTGAAAAAATAGACTGATTGCAGAATGAATTTGCAGAGAGGTCATAAATAATAAATCCACTGATTAGAATAAATATAACTATTGTGTATGGCTTGTATTTACTTAAATTTTTCTCTATCTCAAATTTGACCTACAAAATCGTCTACGAAAATCCATCGTATATTTTCTGTTACACCCATCACACATTCGGAGCAGCAGCTCTTCTCAGCTAAACTGAAGTGTAAATGTTGAAACTGATGCATATTTTAGCAACTTCACCATCACCCCTATCACTCTGCTTGTTACTCTGCTTATTCATTTTGTACCTTCTGTTCAGTCCTGTTCAAAAGGGTTGATGTTTATCCTCAACAAAAGCAAGAATTAGCAAACATTTGTGCATTCTTAATTATTTAGGAGCAGCGAGATGCCGTAGCTCAACACCCAGGGACCGATTCGAGTTCGGAGGCAGGTGTCTTGGCAGGAAAACATCTAATCCCCAAACATGAGTGTCTTTCGGGGTGGGAGGACACAGATTGAACGGAGCAAACAATTCCCCACACACAATGTACACGCTCAGGATACTCTTGTGGTGAGGCGACAGCGAGCCGCTGTGCCGCCCAAAACCGTGTCTGTTTATTTATACCCTCGCCCAGTGAGTGTGACTTCATGTGGAGTGACACTCTGTAGTGAAGTTCGAGCAGGGAGGGCGGGTTTGGAATAAAGCCAGAGACAGAAAAAGAGAGAAAGAACGAGGCAGAGACGGAAAGTTGGCAATTTCACAGCAAGCACTTAAATGGTCAGACAATCAGAGTTTTAATTCTGGAGACACGTATCTTCTACTGATTACTGTTCACACCTGAGAGTAACCTCGTACAGCTACAGTTTCTGCAATTAGCAGTGGGCAGGCCCGCCAGCGTAGTCGGAGGACCTTGACAGTGGCTGTTGTGGGAGGGTTGACTTTCCAAACTCCTACAGCGTCAAGTACAAGTACACTTCAACTAAATACTCAGCTTAAAACTCAGGTGTGTTATGATTAATGTTGCAGAACATAAATGCAGAAAAACAGCTCTAAGCATCTGCAAGACAGAACTGTGATGTAGGTCAAGGATGATTGCGTCGGTTTGATTAAGACTAAAAATGAAGCGACACCAGCTTTTTGTCAGTGATGCTCAGTGAATAAAAAGCTGAAACAAGAGGTGCATTAATGCAGTTTTGCAACACCAGCAGACCTCCAGCACAGACACAGAAGTGTACTAGACTATAATTTATGCTAAGTGAAAAAATGCCAGATGTCTGCCATAAGAGCAATGGTGAATCCCAAGCTTGCTCACACAGTATTGGCCTTCTGTTGTTAATCAGCTGTTGTTTTAGAGGTTGTGTCAGATGGCACGGTTTCTGGCTTCCTGCTGGATAAAATATGTGACTGTGCATATAAAGACAGCTTCATAATCCAAACCAAGTGAACCTAACAAGTAGATCAAAGAGAGCAGCTGGTTTAGAGGATGCAAGATCACCCACTCCCTGTCTCTTTAGCTGCTCTCGATAGGGGCGGACCAACTAAAAGATGCCTGACAATACTTCAGAGGGAGCTGCCAGAAGCACACCTGTCTCGATGGAGTCAGACAGACTGCTCTTAGGCTCAGACAGTGAGCTTACTAAGATATGGATGTAAGTGGGTGCAATTTGTAGGCTTGACTGCCATTAGTCTAGAATGCATCTGAGGCCTCCATCACAAATGATCCGGCTCGACTCATCAAATCAGCTTCACGGGTTGTGAAACTGGTTTGAGAATTGTTCACTTCTGCAGCTTCTCTGCGGGCCTCTGTGGGAGGGAAGGCACTTCAACAAATAGACGTGCCATAAATTGTGAGGAGAAAAGGTCTGACAGATGAACAGATGGGTTCAGTATATTACTCTCACTCTCCCCGTCCACCTTCGTCTGATGAAGCGAGTTGAGGAGTGAGAAAAGAGGTGGAGGGAAATGATCTGTGTCAATGCATTAGACCAAATTACTCCTTCACCTGAACATACAAATGAGGCCCAATGGCGTGAGCAATGTCAGAGCAATTAGAAATTCTGTGTTTAGAGGTTAGATCTCTTTCTGCTGCTGATCTCTCATGAGTGCAGAGACCCGGCAGCCAAAGCACAGACACAAGGCAATCTTTAGTGTAATTGATATTAGCAAGCTTATTAAACCAAAGACATGAAAACAAACAAATAAGCTAGCATGGTCCAGAGTATGAAATATTTTATGGGACAGAGGTGCATTTTACCTCTACGTGATGTAGTAGAAATTATTTGCAATTTAATTCTCCCATTTGTTCACTTTCCAGTAGAACTATATTCAAGTACATATGAAATGTTATTATGCCGGCAGTTTATCCTTTTGACATTATTGGGTAATTTCCTTTATGCAATGGTTTTCCAGTAAGAAAAAACAGCCTCAAAATGTACTTATTCTTTTTTTTTAATCAACATAACAATTAGAATTTAAAGATAATAACCTACAATAGCTCTGCCCGTTACTTTTTTAAGGTACATGGAACTGAACTCAATAACCTTTTTAAACTCAGCCTCCTTCAGAGCTATATAATGACACTCGTTCACATCTTGGAGCTATCATGCACAAAGACGCCTTCTGATATCTGTGACTGAGTCATTTCACTTGAGCACATAGTAGTTAATTGCCTTGCTCAAGGGCACCTCAACATTAGCTGGTGAGGAGACAGAGAGGGGACTACTTGTTCATTCACCCCTCCGAGGTGTTGGGGTGTCAGGGGTTTAAACCAATAACCTACCAATCATGGCCCTATTTCTACACGCTTAAGGCTACTACTGGCAACAGAAATCTCAGTGCAATTATCGGGTCATGAAGATGTGTCTCATAGAAATTTTGAGCGGGAACAGAATATGCTTAATTTCTCTATTTTGTCAGATGATTCAAGGAGGCTATCAGGCGGTGAATTTAATCTGCTTGTCACAGAGAGTAGTTTTGCTGATAGCTTTTGACAAGGGGAATGGATCTGTAGCTGATGAAAGTGGCCATCATCTGTCTTAATGGATTGTAGCAAACAGGAGGTGCAGAAAGGACTGCTTTATTTACCAACAACTTTAAGTTATTCTACCTATTTGCAGTGACTGAATAGCCTGGAAAATATCAAGGTAGAAAATCTTGTATAATTGAAAGCAGTGTGAGACATACCAGACTTTGCTTTTGGACTGAGGGCATTGAAAAAATAGTTACAATACACACCATCATAAAAACAATAATCTGAAGTTGGAAATATTGAACAAAGTTTCTATACTTGCTGTAATATTGATGCTTTTCTTATATATTTTTCAGAAACATATTTCTTTACCAACTCAATTTGGTGAAAAATGCAACAGAGCCAGTAGTACAAAGTAAATTGCCCAATCTTGTAAACACCTTGTTCAGAAACATAAAGTGATACTGATATCAGTCAGATGGAAACAGAAACATGCAGTTCCCTCTTACGCATCAACAAACGCCAACTGTTCACTCATGAAGATGTGGGTCTGAGTATTGTAGGTGGTTTGAAATAAAACAATGAGTGAAAATGTCAAGTGTAAACAGAGAGGGGTAAATATATGAAGATGCCCATAACAACACTGTCACTGTCATAGCGCCGCAGTTGGTTATGACTGATTTATAGCTCAGCGATAAAGGAAATCAAATGCGGCGGTACGGGATTCTACAGTGTGATATGTGTTTTTACACTCTATCAGCAAACATGTCATTTCTCCTCGGCACTTATCGGAGCACCTTGGCAATGAATTAGAAGCTTGTTTGTGGAATCTAGCTTTCAAAACAAAAGAGGAGATTTCTATAGCATTTCATAATTCACACAGCATACAGCAACAAGGTCAGTGATAATGTTAATGGTTAATAGATCATGAAAAATCTGTGGGCAAGCATGTCAGCAGCAGTGTCTCGCTGTTACGTACAGAGCCATTGTATTCTTTGCATTAAATATTTAATTTTAATAATCTTTGCCTCATGTATAATTATACCATAAGATCCTTGCATTGGTCACACATGCGATTCTCACTTTAGTCTTTGCAAGCCCCAAATTATTTCTCTCTCATTACCACAGCAGATTGATATAATCACATGCTCTTCTTAATATTCAGTTTACTGCCGTATATATCTGCATGTCACTGAGTAATGTAATAAGAGTCCTTGGGATTCACTTAGCTGAGACGATAACTCAATTTTCTAACTTAATATTGTCTGTGTTCACGCACAACAGGGCCTCATAAAAATCCCCACTTTTTTCCACATTAAAAGCACAGTTTCCAAGAGCACATCTATAATGAGCACATTATTAAATTTGTTGGTTTAATGGCTGAATAAGGTAATGACATGTATTTTCAGATTCACATGTGGCATGCATAATGGTTATTGCTAAATTACCTCCCGTATTGTTGTCCTTTAATACAAGATTTCCAGCGCCAAAGATCATTTATTGGCATTTATTTGTGGCTTTGTTACGTTAAAATATATTAATTGTACTAAATGCATTGTATGTCAGTCAGCACTAATGAGTAATAGTCAGTGGATGTGAAATGAAACTCTGAGACTGTTTATTCTTTTGGGTGACATTTACCTAAATGCCACATATCAACGCTGCGTCTTCTATGAGACGTGGGGAATGTTAATGTAATTTCCGTATCACTGTACAAATGTAAATGGCAAATATCACTAAACAGGACACTTTTTCTATTATGAGTTTTTCATTTTGTGTTGTGAAATTGACCATAGTCAGGAAATTTTGTGTACAGCAGCTCTTTAAACAAAGCTTCGTTTTCGAAGTACACCATGTTCCAAATTAGTACATCACACATCTCACATTAAATAACATAAATATAATTTTACAAACATTAATGAGTTGTTCATTGGTGTTAAGGCTAATCACCTTACAGACATTTAATTCAGTTCATGATTAGCTGATTTATCCTAACACAACAGTAGCATTCGAAGCAATCACATAAACACTCACGAGGCTCAGCTGATGTGCTGTGCTTTCCCATCCAGTGGCCTAATAAATTTTTATTTTGCTCCAACCCCTAGCCAACCGAATAATGCGTGGTTAAATGAAGTAATCATTTTTACTGGAGACATCACTCACGGGAAGATAGCAGGTAGGTATATCACTTCCCACCATATGGTCATGGCTGTCAAGCAAGGGCCAATCAGAAACCAACAATTTGCCACACTGTTCCATGTTGTGATTAAATAGTTCCAAGGACGGCTCCGGCACACAGGAAGGCTCTTTGACCAGACTGATACTCATCTCCGGCTACAGATTGGAAGTGGTGGTGGCACAGCTATGTGGCTCTCTCTGTCTGGATTTGTTATGTTATTCTTTCCCATTTCCCCCCACAGGCTCACTGCGCAATAGGCTGTTATTTTGGTCTCATGAATATAGAAAATTTCAACTTGACTCTCAACTCTGTTCAAATCATAAAAAGTACAGAAAGGAGTGAGGTATGAATATATTTCCAGGATTGTAAATCACAGAGAAGTGGTCTGTGAATAATAAAATCCCAGAAAATATAAGCTGTTATACAGAGTTAGATATAGGTCTTTGATATGATAAATTGAGATAAACTGTGAAATGGTGATTTACATCCATGCCTTATCTCAGATGTTCCAACAACATGCCGTCCTAAAATCATGTGATTGATATAATAAACTTCATGAACATGCATAGAAATATTAATTTAATCTCAAAAGCATGCCTACTTTGTTGTATACAACGTGTATGTCACTGATGTATCTAAACACATATTTAGCCTCCAGTGACAGCACACTTTAGATACTATGGACATAAAATTGCTAATCCTATATTATAACATAATGTGCCCGCAATTGAAAACCCTCGGCCTTCAGTCCACACCAAAGTTTTTGCACATATGAACGGACAGATGGACGGATGGATAGACGGATGGACGACAAAATGATGACAATACCCTGCGGCGAGGGCCAAGGGTAAAAAGGGAAGTGGACTCTGCATGATTCAGGCATCACAAAATCTGGAAAGAGCTGACTGCTGCAGTTTGGCATACATGTGTATTTTTGGAATAATTTTGGAATTCAATGGCTTCCCAATGGCCAATCACATTGCTATGCCCAGAATCACAGAATTGAAGTGGGTTACCTAGCAATAGACAGACAATAGGGCCACATTGCCATGGTGTCAAATTTCATGTGCAGAAACAGACATGCCAGCTGAGAGGTTATTCAACTGAAAATGCCAGTGGAATTTACCAAGAAAGTAAAGGAATGAACTGTATCAGAGGATCTAGAACCCGTGGTTCCCCACAGATCAACGTTCCAGTTTAACTATTAAAACCCAGAACTATTTTTATGGTGAATTTTTCTCTACATTTAACCTCTCCTAAGTGATTTTTCACCATTTATTATAATATTATCTTCTATCTTTTAGATTCTTTTTAGTGAAAATCAGAGTGAATATTTTCTGATTTGATTCACTGATCATGTAGATGTTCATAAAAGCTCATACTAAAAGGTTATTACATGACAATAAAGACCACTGGACAAGAAAATATTTTTGTCAGCAAAATATACCATTAACTGACATAAAAACAGTGTCTGTCATTACTGTCATTTGTCAAACTATATGGGTTTTATCGATGATTCAATGTTGCAGAAAACCGTGGTCTTTTTACATTCACTATGGACTCTGAGCGTCCGTAAAAGAAATATTTAATGCCATTGAAAGGCTGAGAAATTGCATTTAGGCTGAATTATTTAACTTTATTGGCAGAATTAGTGATTCGAAAGTCATTAAACATTTTAGTTCAGTAGATGCATTTGGTCGCTGTCAGTGTTTCAGGGTTAAAATGCAGTGGCATCAGGTCATATTATGAGTTATGTAAAAAGGGGATAGTATTTACACTCTGGCATGAATTTATTCATATCAGATGTACAGAGTTTATTTTTCTGGAACATTTAAACGTTTCTCTTTAGTTAATTTACTCTCTCATAATCCTTTATGTTCTTTATAGTTTAACTACATATGACTGTGACCGGAAGAGAGGTCTAATCAGCCTTGACACTTCAATTAAATTAAAAACACAACATCTGAGTGGGTGTGCAGCATTTAAAACTTACATCTGTTAATAGACTAAATCTGTGTTGTTGTTTCAGACTAATGTAATACAGTAGAGATGACATTTCATAAACAAGCCATGTTTACAATGATATGATATTGTGGTCGGTAATACGGTTAAGGCTCACATCAAAAAGGAAAAATATTGAATATATATATTAAACATATGAATAACACGCTTGTCTTTAAAAGCAAGACAGACAATAATACTTCTCATAACCCCTTTTCATTATAATACAGCTCAAAAACAAACCAAGGGTGAACAAGTTCTCTCACAAAGCTTCTCGTCAGAGTTTTTCACAAATCACACAATGTCATAATGAGAAAGAACCATCAATAAATGTAAACATATATGAAAGCAACTTATCAAAAACATTGACTTTGTCCTTGATGGCCTGATCACCAGAATAACGCACACACAAAACTAACACAAAAAGTAACTGAATGAGTCTCAACATATGCAATTTGTAGCATTCGCAGGGATTTAGGATAGTCAGATTAAAGAAATTAAATATAATGTTCATATTTATGTTGTCATTAATGTATAATTCCACTACCTTATAATGAGCCTTTTATACTTGCAAAGAGAGAGCAGTCACCTTTATTAACCATGTTCCTGTAGATTGGAACTGATTTACTTTACACTGGATGGCACCGGGTATGAAAGAGCATTACCACCACATACTATGGTTTAGTTGTTTTTATCTCCATAACTAAAATAAACTTTGTTGATAATGATGAACTCAAACATTTTGAGCAGCCACTGTAGGTGAGGGTGAGGACAGAGACATATCACCTGTAACCTTGCCACTAGGTGAACCTCTAAAAGGGGTAATTTGGACAAACAACCAGAGGGGGACAGCAGTTGACCAAAAGGTTTTATAGATGACGTTCTTTGACAAACTTCAGAGACTCAAGACAAAATCGATATCTTTCTGGGTGTTCAGCACATATGCAAAGTTAATTTCTCACACAACCTGATTGCATAGAAAGGAGCAAAAGACCCAAAACATGTGACTTTGCATTGGGCAGTGCAGACTGTGTCCATGACCAAGGTACTGATGAAGACCTGGAGTTGGTCCCAGAGCACCTTCAATGGCAGCTCACTGCTCCTGATGTGCTAATGATAATGTTAATGCTGATGCTAGGGGCAGTGTGGGTTAGAATGAGTAAAATTCTGGGACCAAATTTCACTATGGGGATAAAAAAGTGAGTTAACCTTTAACCTTCATCCTTTGAAAACTGTCTAATTTTAAAAAGTTAACATGAAGCCGATTTTTTGAAATAGTGAAGTCAATAAGAATTGATCAACTCTGGTCACTGTTCCAACATAATGGTTAATGTTTAAGGGTTAATGGTTAAAAGTTAATGTTGATGACCTTCCAGATATCCTGACACAACCTAGGACATGGGATTGTTGTTGCCACTGTGTTCATCTGGATCTTAATGATTTTTCTTTTTTAACCTTTATTCAACCAGCTGAGAACCCATTCAGTTCAGGATCTCTTTCACAAGGGTGACCTAGCCAAGAAAGAGGTCAGCGGCATGTCATAAGAACAGTCATGAGGAAGTGACAGCATAGATTAAAACATACAATTTAGAGGTGAAATAGTGCTTTTAACAAGAAGTGTAGGAGCTATAACACAACAACAAACAAGTGGTACCAGGCACAACAAACCCTGCCCCTCATTCATTGTAGCTTATTTTGGTATCGATCCAGCTGATGTCATTATGTCTATGCATGTGCTGATGTCAGCATATCAATTGCCTCTATATATGTGCCACATTTGAAGTAAATTGAAACAAAATTTACATTTTTATTGACATTTGAAATTTTGCCCATTATAAGTAAATGGGAGGGAAAAAAAAGGCATAAAAAATGTCATTAAAAATTTAAACTTTGACCTACTTTTCCCAAAATGGAACCACCTCTATTCTGGGTCACTGGCAATCTATAAACCCAATTTGGTTTGAATTAAACCAATACTTTTGCTGCTACGGGCATGTGAAATTTCAGCCCATTATAAGTAAATGGGGAAAAAAACTGAGATTTTAAAGAGTCATAAAAAAATGTAACTTTGACCTACTTTTCCCAAAATCTAGTGACATCTATTCTGAGTCACTGATAATCTCTAAACCCAATTTGGTATAAATTCAACCAATAGTTTTGCTGCTACAGACATTTGAAATTTCACTTACTATAAGTGAATGGGGAAAAAAGATTTTAAAAAATCAGAAGAAATTTAAACTTTAATGTACTGTTCCCAAAATGTGATCAGATTTGTTCTGGGTCACTGGCAATCTATAAACCCAATTTGGTAAGAATTCAACCAATAGTTTTGCTGCTAGAGTGTTAACAAACAAACAAACAAACAAGTGGTTCCGGGCACACCAAACCCCGCCCCTCGCACGTATTGTAGCTTATTTTGGCATCGATCCAGCTGATATCATCATGTCTATGCGTGTGCTGATGTCAGCATATCAACTGCCTCTATATATGTGCCAAGTTTGAAGTAATTTGAAACAAAATTGATGTTTTTATATACAAACTTTGACCTACTGTTCCCAAAATGTAATGAGATCTATTCTGGGTCACTTGCAATATATAAACCAAATTTGGTATAATTCAACCAATAGTTTTCCTGCTAGAGTGTTAACAAAGAAACAAAGACACAAACCGAACCAAAAACAATACCCCTTGCCTCCCCTTCGGGGGTGGGGTAATACATTTAAATTTAAAAACACAGACACTGTCCAATGGTCTCATGCTGTCTGTCCCTCAGGACAAATTACATTTTTGTGACAGAATAAAAAGAAGAACACTGGAGAAAAAAGAAAGAAACTAGAATGAAATGATAATTAAAGTATAGGTCTGTCACTACATTTGAGCTGATGGTTGTAATTTACTATAAACCAAGTTAGCACCAGTGTTAGTGTTTCTTACTGTAGCGTTAGCTCCCATTTGTTGTTAAGGGTGAATATTAACATCTTATAAAATCTTGTAAATACACCAGTGGCTGTACTTGCATAAGTAACAGCCACGTGTTAACATAAGTAACACAAGTGAAAGTTGGATTTGCATTTGGTCTGAACACAGGAGTATAGCACAGTTTACTTCAAAGCTTGCTTAGGTCAGTTTTAGTAATATATTAGCAGGAAAACAGCCACTGTGAAATTATACATCAGCACCATTTGGACTGTTTTTGGTACACAACCACTGCGTTTACATGAATATTTTAATCAACTTTTAAAATTTGTATTCAGTTATTCAAGTATCACAGTCTTTTCACTCTCATACCTCTGGTGCCTTGTCCTTCACTCAAGTCAACACACAGGGAAAGTGATAATACACAACAAACAAAAGGTTAAAGTCCAGTTTCTCAGGCCAAAAAAAATGTAATCTATCTTTGAGTAAAAGGCCTTGACATGCTGGGGATTTTTTTTTTATTTTTTATTTTTTTATGTGATTCATTTAAACATCAATATTTTTTTTCTAACAGCCATTTATATCATGAGTGCGTTTACACAGGATGTTCATATACCATTTTACTTTTTCATAACAAGGTCTGTATTCCAAGCTGTCATACAAATCATGGTATTGACCAATCATTTTATGAACAAGACATCATGTGACAACAGCAATGATGGAGCAGGACTTGCTGAATTCTGGTCATCGGGTTTATTATGAAAGAGAAAAATGATAATGAAAGGAAAGACAATGTTTTGAGCAGCATCAACAATCAACTACACTATATGGATAGAGGAGTTTCTGTTACGTGAACGGCAACCGAATCAAACACTCCGTGCTCTGTGTATGATTTTATACTTGGACATGGACTTAGAGGGATGTTAGATCAGATGGATAGATTCACACAGGCTGCTCATGAGTCTACATGTGATGTCGACTTTGGCGTGAATATATGGAGAAGTGTCACAACTGTCATAAACTAACATCGCCACCACTGTGATCAGTTTTAATGTAAACTATTCGTGGGTGTACTTTTAGCACTTAAATGTGTTGCTTTTTTGGTTTTTTACTCTTGCGTTTGAATAGGCCTCAACATTTGCTGTCACTCAACCATCTGTGTCAAAAATGATTAAGTAATCATAAAATCCATGAGCACACTGTTTAGTTTAGCTGGACAAGAATTAAAAACTAAAATTTAATGATGATAACAGAGGAAAAGTGCATCACAATAGTGAGGCATGTAGCAAAGCACACAGTATTACAACTGATAAATTGCAATAAAAAAATCTAAATGCAAGAATGATCAGTCTATGAAATATTCAACTCAGTTTACCAGTCGATATCATAGTCTTTTTCACAGACAACTTCAATATGATATTTCCATGTTCATTTTGATCTTAACTCACTAAAGGTCCATTCTGAATCATCCAAACAAAGTCACAACTGTCGCAGTTTTGTCTGAGCCGTGGATCGACAAACAGTGGCTAATGTAGTTATGTACCTTTGAACCTTCACAAACACTAGCAGAGTGACTCACTACTCCTTTACTTCTAGTGGTCACATAAAATTTTATATGTAATCCAAAATATTGGTATAACTTCACAACTCTTTACGTGTGTGCGTGTGTGTGTGTGGGTGTGTGTGTGTGTGTGTGTGTGTACATATATATGTGTGTGTATGAATATATAAATATATATACTACTTTAATTTTTTAAGTTTTATTTTTAATTTTAAACTGTGCCTCATTGTATTTTTTGGTGTTTTTAATTTTTATCTCTAGGCATTAACTTTTCGGTCTTGGAATTAGCTCTTTGCATATTTTAACCTTGTTTTTATTACTTTTTTGTATGTTTTAGAACACTGCCACATGCACAGTATGCCTGGAGGGTGAGTTGTCCCCCTGTCCCCTGAGTAGTGATAGCGCACATACACCCTTGTTTTATAGTTTTCTGTGATTTTTATGTGTGTGTGTGTGTGCGTGCGTGCATGTGTGTGTGTGTGTTATAGAAAATCACTAGCAGGATTTGGTCTTTCCCTCCTCTTGTCCCTTTCGTCTCTGTTGTCCTCATCTATCTTTTAGCTGAAACATAGAGATCTGGCTTTTATTAGGATTGTATTAAATCTCTACTTTCATTTCATTTTATTTATTTGTTAATAAATCTGCCCATGTTGAGAATTCAGTCCAATATTTTGGTCTTCACTAAAAACTTTGGTAGAAACTCTGGCATTGTCAGCAGGATTATTTGGTTCACTTCTTGTACATGAAGTGAAACTAGGGGGGATTTAACCAGTGGTCATATTTCAGAAAAGCTCTGTTCCTCTTCTTCCTGTCTTCTCTGAGCTGTGGTAGCGGTTCCTTCCATTTCCTGCAAACATTGTCAGAAATCCTTGTTGATAAAAATGTTGGTGCCTTTGAGGGATTTTGCTGTTTCTTGTGCCATTTCTTGTTTGTTTTTTCTTTGAAGCAGTTTCATTAAATGGATCCGGGTCGCCTGTCTACAGGTTGTTTCATCTTCACTGATTTTACAATAATCCATCATTGCCATCAGCTTGTTTATGAAAGTTTGGTAATCAGTGAGGCTTTCAAAAATAATTACAAGCTATGGTGGAGTTCAGGTCATCCAAGTGAACCTGTGATAATTGGTGGCTCATTTTAAGACCCTGCATCTGTCTGGAGATCTTCAGTAGAACTTTGACTGTCCATACAGGCAAACATGAGTAGTTTTGTCATCTATTAGTCCAGTAGACGCAGTACAATTGGGTATTTTTTTTTTTTTCGATTGGGGTTCATTCAGATAGTCTGAGTTTGCAGTTACACTGCATTTTGTCAAACGAACCAAACCTTTTGCATCACATATTCCCCTTCTATCCTGTGGTGGCACTGCATCAAGAAATACTGAAGAAGACAAGACAAAAAATTAATGAGAAACATCACTCATTTATTGGTTAATGTGGAACAACTTCTATTTCTGCCATGTGCACCTAAAATGCCCGGTGTTGTAGTCCACTTCTTGCATTCTGTTCACTTGAAGCAGATCAAGACCCAAGTTTTTAGGCAGACCAGAGTTCTCTTCCTTGATCCGCATCAAAGTTCATTTGAAGATTTAAAACCTCAAACAAATCGAACAATTCAAGAAAACAAACTAGACTTAAATTAGATTAAACAGAGCTGGTGTGAATCAACAATATCACCAATATCTGAAACTCTATGGTCAAGTAATTCCTTGAACATAGATATAAAAAAAAAAAAAAAAAGTATTCTGTTGTTCCAAGAGCTCATGAACCATGGCAGTGACAGGTTTAGCCTCTCCTTTCCTACACATTCTGACCCATAGTGCTGTTAAGTTGATATGCTTTCTTTGAGAAGTCGGTCAAGACAGACAGTGAAGGCAGGTTGAGTAGAGATAAATTCCAGATTGTCAATCCATCAAAAATGTCTTTATCATTATCTATCCGAACTTCAGGGCCTCAGCTCCATATACAACTTAAATAAACATTGCCTATAATGAGTCAAAGTCTAAATAGTGCAGAAATACAATACAACCATTCAAGTGGCTAAAGGTAGTTCAAGGTTTATCCTACTGCCACTGAACTGACCCATCTGTGGTGCCAGCAAGCCACTATGGACCCTCTCTTCAGTTAAAGCTTCCCAGCTCAATGCAACCTCTAACTGTAGCCTCTGAAGGTGAGACACTAGCTCGTAAGCTGGGGCTGTTAGTCCCAGCACTGGAGTCAGCCTGGGAGTTCCCCTCTGTCCTAACAACAGTAGCTCTTTGTCGCCTCATTCTCAGGTGTAATATTTCTAAGGTTTTCTCCTGCAGAATATAACCACATGCTGCTTTGAATCCTTTTCAATTTTTCTTTCATTTGTCTAGCTTTAGCTTTCATGCTGAAATAGACTATTGGTGCACGGTGACATTCTGAAAAGCTGTGCATGGATCAAGGACACTGGGACCAGGATCATCATGCAGTCTAGATGTGGCATTATCTCTGCTGTCTGGAAAGCTCACAGTGAGAGTCAATTTCTGATTGATTTTCAACTATTTTTGTGTTAGACTATTTTACATTTCAACATTTAACTTAGATATGTTTTTCAAAAATGGTCTTTATGTATTTTCTATTGAGGAAGCAATATTAATGGATAAAAAAAAATAGTTTGGGTTCAGTCAAAAAAAAAAAATGCCCAAAAAAATGTTACAAGTTCAGCATCAAACTTTATCCTTCACCCACCAATAGCAGATGTTACCTCTGGTTTTGCTTCTGTAACCAACCATTGATCAGCTGACCGCTCAGCTGTTTGTGGCATAGTCCCAGATGTTCCGGTAGGATACAAAACTATTTCCGTCTCATCCATGCTCTACTTCTTTTTCATTCATTCATTTTCCAAACCCCTTAAGTCTCAAGAGAGTAACGGGGGATGAAGCTTATCCCAGCTACTATTGGAAAAAAGGTGGGGTTGACCCTGGATGTGTCGCCAGGTCATTGCAGAGCTTATATAGAGACAAACAACAATTTACTCTCACATTCACACCAATGGGTCATTTATATTGATCAGTTAACCTATTAGGGTGCATGTCTTTGGATGGTGGGAGGAAGCCAGAGTACATGGAGTGAAGCTCAACGGATTCTCCTGTTTATTACTATTTATTTATTTATTACTACACCACCAACCGGCGAACAACACAACATAGTTTATTCACTCCAAACCAGTTTAGGGATAGTCACATAATCTAAATATTAATTTTTGCTGGCTTTAAACATTTACTTTGACATTTTCATATTCACATTTCACTTCAACATATCCAACTACAAAAAACTCAGAAAAGCCACCAGGTAGAACAGCAGTAGAAGGTGTTTTTTCTCATCTTGTTGCGTTGTTCAGAGTTGGCAGGGTTTCAAAACGTTGCAGACCAGTGGTTTTCAAGGAGTTGCAAGTCACAGTTTGTCTCATGGTGAATCTTTGGTTTGCACTGTGCTTAACAAAGAACTTAGACTGACAAGACCTGGTTCCATTGCAGAATAATACAGCAACAGAACTACATTTCCACTATTTTGGACTGAAAGCCATTGGCAAACAGGACCATAGTTTCATTTTCTTATCTCACACGGTTTACTGCTATTAAACAACTTATTTCAAAAAGACGTGACTCATAATTGTGTGTGCTGTCGCAGCACTGATGCATTGCAGCAGACCATACACCTTTGCAATGTTGGAGTGAAAGTTGTCAAAAAACAATGGTTTATAACTTTTATGTTTTTGTTTTTTTTTTAAATTAGCTGTTACTATTTTAAGTTCTGTGTTAGCCTGAAGCTCTCCTGTGGACTAATCCTGCTGACAGACAGACAAACATTAGTGCTCACATAACCTCCTCGGTGCAGGTAATAATTTAAAACCACAGCTTTAATGAATAAAATCCTAATAAAACACCCACAGGTTAGCAGGGTCTCCAGGTTCCAACGAAGAGGACAGTTAAAAATTCTAGGACAGTGATGATGGACGGGGCCAGGAGACAGGAGGCCAAATCCTGTCTGTAGTCGTGCTCAAACACCCAAACCACACACATAGCAATCACAGCAAACCGAAAAGAAGGGTGAATGTGCAATTATCTCCACCATGCTGGGGGACGAGAGACCCTCACTCAACAGGCACAGTGCATGGAGTACCAGCAACATCATAAAACACTAAAAATGGGAGTTAAATGTGCCAAAAAGAAGATTAATTAAAACAAAACTTAAATCCAGGCTTATCCATATCCATGTCTTGTCCCTTTGTTCCTGTTACTGTTCGTGTTTTGTGTTAAAGTCATGATCTCACCTACTAGTCACGTGCCAGGGGAGCAATAATAATAGTACTTATAAAATATATCTGTGCCTGAATATAACATTAAAGCCTTGGAGTGCAGAGTTTTCCAACCTTTTACTTCATAGAGAAGTGTGTACATTAAAACTTAAACAGTTTTCTATGTTATAAGACTCTACTAGTACCTCGAGAGGCATAAAAATTTTTCAAAACATAAGTTTGGATTGGATCTTAATGACCTAGTCACCTGAGACTGTATAATGTTCATGCTCACATTTTAGCAACAAAGAAATTCTGAGTAGCATACGGCGAATCGGGCTCATTAATGCCTCATCTTGAAAGGCAGCCCAGGTAGTTCATTTGAAATTATAAAAATGTAAATCATATTCACATTCAATAGCAGCTGGTATCTTTATGTCAAAATAAATGATGTGAAAGTTGGCACAGTAAATTGTTATCATTCAGAGAGCAACATCTTAACTGTGGTAACAGCACATGAATTACCATAACTCAATTAAAAACAGTGGCTGCTATTATCCTCCTCTGAAATCCTGAGATGAAAAAAAAAAAAGATGTAGGCTAAACTGCACCCACAATGTGTGCATATGTTCCCCAAAATCCATCTCTGGGATTTTGCAGATGAGTGGGAAAACTGCCTGTGACAGTATAAATGAAATGGTTTAGGCTTTCAATGGGATAGTCTGGGTGAATTTAACCTTTGAAAAGGCATTGCTTAATGTTTTAGACCAGATAAGTGGCATTAGCCTGAGACGGCTTAAGAGTTCAGGCACATCCATGTTATTTGAAATCAGTTTCAAGATGATAGAGGCTATGAGAGAATATAGGGATAGTGTATATCTTATCTGTTAACCTCGGGTGTTTAATGGGCTGCCTATAGGATTATCACTGGCCTCAGCAGATGTTCATTTCCAAAACATATGTCAAGGCTTAAGCCTGGTATAAACACTACCAGTGGACAGAGTTTATCAGTTTGGGAGCAGGCTCCATGTTTACAGCCCCTAAGCACTTAAGCTAAATATGTCCTTTCCACAAACCTATCCAACAACCACCCAATTACCTTGGAATGATTAGCAAATAGTTAGGGCATGTTTAATGAAGAGTAATTTTTGTACATGAAGTCTTGTGCCTCCTGTTTGTTCTGAGCTATTTAACTGTAATGTGAGTCAAATATGAGGATGTAAAGTTGTTAGTGTTGCTAAATTTGCAGCCAAAATAGTGTGCGTGCAAATGTGTGCATGTGTGTATATGCCTGCTGGGGATGAACAACCATAGAGTATCATCTGATTGCACTCCACTGAAAGGTTAAAAATGCCTTATACAACTGCCTACTACATTTCAGATATTGCGATACATCTTTTTTCAAAGTTTGCTCTACAAGAGCCATCTAAATCTCATTTAAAAAGCCAATGTGTCACTTTCTTGAAAACCCATCTGTGATTCCACAAATAGATCCCTTTTTTAATGTACAGACATGCTACTTCTATACGGAGCAGCTAGTTGAACCTTTAACAGTCCTTCACATAAATGGTGTGGCTCTTCAAAGCCATACTGCACACACTATAGCCTATAGCCCCCAGTTAACCATGCATCTCCACAATGTTTGGAGGGTCTAATCAGACAACTATATATATATATATATATATATATATATATGAGTCACTATACAAACAGCACAGGCACTTAACAACACAAGTCATAATATGTCGCATAACACAAACCAATAAGTATGGAGGACAATGAGTCCTTTATATGCTATAACAATATGGCTAGCATGTAATGGCTCTATTATGATGTCTAAATGAAATCAATAGATCATTAAAAAAAAAGCTCTTTTGTTGTCCTCTCACATACATTAACCAGTAGTTTAATGTAAGCAGTGAAATTAGTATCAAGCTACGTCAATATACCCTAAAATGGAAGTTACAGCAGCATACAGCCATTTCTTCTGTTTAGTTTGATCATTTTTAGAGCTAAAATTATTTCATGTGTCATTATTTCTTCACAGTATCAAATCTCACTTTGAAACTAAAATTCCAACAAACTTTGTCCTTCACTGTAGATACACACATTACTCTTTCTATATCAATGTTTCATACATAAAGCACTGTGAATATTCAGGTCTGACTGGTTCAAGGATGTCTGCTGTTCTCCTGATTAACTGCAGGGCTCTGATATAAACGCTTCATCTGTGTTTTGATGTAATACATTGCCTATAGCCTAATATGTAAAAGTACATGTCGTCACATGGACATTTACACTATTACTAGGGTCAAAACCTTCATCTCTAACTGTATCAGATGTGCTATTAACAACTACTGACTCATTATGAGCTAAGTATGCTCAGTAGATTGGGAGATAGAGTAAGGTGAAATTGTTTCCTAATGAGCTCTTCTTATTTTGCACAGAAACTAACTTCCTCACATATTTCACTTCCACTTACCGGCATCTCACATCCCACCTGTAATATTGTTAGTCATCTATTCAGCAGCTTCACTAGGTTACACAACAGACTGCTGGAATTTAAATTAAATAACATATATTTCTGCATATCCAGATTCAGTTACAGCTTATTACCCCATGGAATTGAACTCCATTTTTATCAAGAACATTAAATGTACAGTACATCCATAGGTCACGGTACAATATGGATGACTATGATTACACTGACGTCAAGATGAAAGTAACAGGCTTGGAGGCCAGAAGCTGAAAAGCAGTAGGTGAAAATTTTTATTTTACTTTTAGTAATTCACATCGCCAAAAATACAGAATGGTACCAACATTATCTTTTAATTTGGAATCATTTTCTGTCCGGTTAGTAGATAAATAAACGTGTTAACCCCTTACATTTTTAGGGGCTTTTTCGTACCCTGAATTGAAGTTCAAGAACTATTTCCCAGTTTGTCATGGATTTGACAGATAGATTGTGTGATTGAAAATAATGCTGGCAGAAAATAAATCAGTGCTTCCATTGGACTGTATGAATGAGGCTAATTTATTTCAGTGACTCTGAGGAGAAGTGGACTGAACTGAAGATGTCAAGGCTAATGCAAAGTGATCACTGTAGATACTGAGAAGATTAAAAATGGAATATAACTAGGGTGATCACTGAGGAGATTTATTGGCTTTTGACATCAGATCCCTACTCTTAATCAAGTGGGTATCTTTCATTCACCTGCCTAATTAAAGGTGTTATCAGAGGACGTCTCCTTCTAGTTTTTCCTGTTTCAATTTTCCATTGCAAAATATTTATCACATTCTCACCTATGAAAAAAAAAGTTTCTGAATTCTTGTGAAGATCATGTTGTATGAACCGAAAACAAGTATTGAAAATCTATCATTACATTCAGAAGAAAACCCATGCACACATGTCCAAGGGTATAACTTAAAGCTGTAATGATGCAATGTACTAAATTATGCAAGAGTTGTATGTAGCATCTCCTCAAATGAGCCAAAATAAGCATCTTGGTACATGTGCCCCAATAGTCCTTGGTTCTGAGATAGGGTTAAGTCCTGTTATTTTGCTCAAAGGGGTTACATGTAGAATTTATATTCCAAACCATCAATCTGCAGGGGGAAAATGTGTACCAGAACACACCCATGACTACCAAAACCACCAACAAATTCATGCTATGTATCCACAGACTGCAGCACTCACTGACTTGCATATAAAGCATTGTTTAACACTACAAATGTCTGTACTGTTGTAATATCAAGTTTTCACCTTCAGATAAAATGTAGGTTACTGCATTAGCCCATGTTTTACTTTATAGCTCAGTTTTTAGACTGAAAACAGCCACAGTGAAACCACAAATCACCTCTGTTTTCCATAGTGACTGTGTTGTCACTTGCTGTGCTAGATCTGTTTGGAATTGTCAAAACAAGGTCAGAACTGTCACAGTTTTGTCTGAACCATAGATAAAAAAAATAACTTTATAACTTCATAAGTGTAATAATCAGATGCTGTGATTTTAGCATCAAACTCCATTTTCATTTAGAGCTGTGTCCGGTAGTAAAAACAGCAACAGCTTCTATCACTTTGTCACTTTCTTTTTTTCTTAATGGTTCTCATCCCATCGAGTCATTCTCCGATACTTTGCTCAAAGGGCCCTAGTGTTAGTTTTCCTCACCACTGGAAACCAGCAGATTGACTCACTACTCCATCTAGTGGTCACATGAATTTATTTGATTGTTGGTATGAATAGATTCAACATCCATCCATTTTCTGAGCCCGCTTTATCCTCACTAGGGTCACGGGGGTCGCTGGAGCCTATCCCAGCCACTTAAG
>JAPQRP010000002.1:18422421-18443283 GCA_037367295.1 Apogon hyalosoma
TTTCATTCAATATATTCAGAATTTCAGTACATATATTCAGACTTTCATTCCATATATTCAGACTTTTTTTCAATATATATAATAATTTCCTAAACGGCATGCCATAATATATATATATATATATATATATATAGTGAGCCTTTACAGTTCATGAACCCTTGACTTTTTTTTCTTTTTCTTACATAAATGACCTAAACCATGATCAGATTTTCCTAAAATTAGTCAAAGGAAACCAAATTAAGTAAACAAGGTTAAACTGTTAAACTCAATAATTCAGTTTTCTTGTGGAAATCTTAATAAATTCAATGTGTGTATGCCAAAAATAAGTAAATTCAAGCCTTTAAAAACTGATGTGATGCCATTTTTCAGCAGTATCTTCAGCTAAACATGCATTTAATATTAGCTCTTTATCAGTCATCCAAATTAAGCCCTTACTTTTTTAAAAAACAATTCCATTTCAGTGATCTTGGTTGGCTCCTTTTGTCTGAACTCCCTTTTCCAGGTCAGGACTTTGATTAGGCCATTCTTAAACATTATATTTTTTCCTGTTTTGACTCATCTTTGGTAGTTGTGTGTTATTATGCCGTATGGTCCACTTCCTGTTTATATACCTTAACATTTAGTAGAACTTTCAGGCACAATTCCAAATTCATTGTTCCATCAGTTATGTGAATTTGTCTTTGTCCAGAGGCAGCAAAAACAGACACCAAATCATGATAATGCCACAACCATGTTTCACAGATGGTATAAGGCAGTGTTTGGTTGGTGCCAGAAACATACTTTTTTGTTAATCCAAAAAGTTGTACTTTGGTCTCATCTGTCCACAAAACATTCCTCCATTTGCATTCTGGGCACATTTGCTTCCACTTCAGTAAACTGTAGACAGGCAGAAGTTTTTTGGTTTGTTTGTTTTGTGTTTTGGGAGAGTAGTGTTTTCCTCCAAGGAGTTTTACCACCCCATGATTGTACAATATTCCCCTGATGGTGAGTTCATGGACATTGGGAGTAGCCATGATGGAACAGGCTTTTGGTTTCCTGGATGGTAAACCATCTGATTGTGATTCTGACCTCCTGGACTGTTACGTGCCTTGCTCTTGGTATAGACTTTGTTGGGTGACCACTCATGGGGAGGGTAGCTTTTTTTTTTTTTTTTTTCCATTTGTACACCATCTGCCTGACAGTCGGCCGGCCCTTTACAAATTCTTCTGTAATACTTTCCAGCTTGGTGAGCTTCAACAACTTTTCATCTAAGGTGTTCAGGGATCTGCTTTGTTCTACCCATGACACCTTTTCAGAAAAATGTCTGTTATTAAGGTTAGACCGACAGTGAATATTCAGATATCTCCTCCGTGAGTAAAGTAAGGCCTCCCACAGTCCCGTTCGATTGTCATCATAATGAACTGAACAGAAGTACCTAACTGATAACCCCTTCAAATGGACTGATAATCATAGAGGTTCATATGTACCTTTGCCACACATAGAGTAACTCTGGACAATCTTTCATAATAAATATATGAATGAAGTTCAGTATTTTTTGTCTTTTTTGTTTAATTGGGTTTCCTCTGTTTATTTTCAGGACCTTTACTCATGTGTAGGACATATTTATGGAAAAAAAAAAGAAGAATTTCTTAGGGCATCACTCTAATAACAATAATGGTAGTCGGGGGGAAGTGGGTGCAAGGTGCAAAATTATTTACACCGAAATATCTATGAGGAAAAAAAGCACGTACATAGAGTTTACTAATATTCACCTCTCCGTTTATGTGTCAGTTGCCCTGCAGTGTAACAGCCTTTGCCTTGGTCTTTGTTTTCATGAACCCCAGTGTGAAAGCATTCTTTTATTTGCATGATAAATAATTCATACTTTGAGGTTACAAATATTACAAGGATTACATGCAGATAGAACAGTTGCCTGGCAATACCAGTTACATACTATGTTTCTAGCTATAATAATGAATATGAGAATGTCATGCTAGTCCCAATTCTGATTTCAGATTTTAATTACCACAACAAATTGGTTGTACAACATATTTGCACTGGTGCTGATATAGCCTATGACTTGTCCTTCATGAGGTGGTTTTTCTTTGAAACCCCACTGGGCAATTAATTTTACCAGCATACCATGTGCACTTATACATCTAGGCCCTCAAAAGAACGCAGTCATATCTAATCATTGACTGGAATTTCTATAGAGTCATATTATATTTGCTTTCTCTGCTCGGCCAATATATTATTAAAGCACATCTCCCAGAAGACCACTCCGGCCACAAGGTTTCTATGGTTACCGCCATTGTACGAATACCTTTTATGAGTTCTGCGGACATCACCTCCTAATTACTTTCAGAGAACAAATTCTCATTTCAAATATATCCAGCTTTATTTCCAATCATTATAGGGTATGAAAAAAGGTGCAAACTGTCAAAGGTGGCCTGAAGTATCACAAAATACACTCTACCCTGTGGTTATGCTCAAAAGTGAGATCAGGAATGATGCAATTGCAAAGAAACTTCCCAGTATAACAAGTGTTGGGCTTTAAACTACTCTTCAGATAGTCAATATTACATGATTATACCAAAGATGCAGCAGTGGTGTGTCCTGCGTGACAACCTCGTGAACATGAGGCCAACATATCTTCCACTTCAGTTTAAAGAGTTTCTCATTCTTATAAAACTCAGCTGCACTTGAGGGAAATATTTCCTTATCTGGTCACACCCAGCTTGACTCAGAAAACCAGATGGATGGATACAAAGGTTATACCTGCATCTGTTTTTATTATTATTATTATAATTATTATTATTATGTTTGGCAAAGCAACACCTGTGATTATTTATGAACACCACTTTGTGAGCAGGATTATCACCATTATTTTCATGAAACTTGATAGAAGGGCATGGTGCAAAAATGAATCTCTTACATTTTGAAGTAGGCCCATAAAAAGATAGAAGCTGTAATTGTTTTTCTTTGTGTTTTCTGTTATGTACATACTATAAAAATCTGCACCAGTCCAGTCTTTTGGACATATTTTTATGTGAGGCATCAACAAAACTACTGCAGTATACAGAAGATGACTAGATTAAATTCTAATAATAAAACATACAAATTTAATATGAGAAAATTGCAGATAGTTCAGAAAAAATGTGGCTAAAGAATGTGGCTTTAGAATAAACACTGTTAAAATGCACAAATGTTTGTCTTGGCTGTAAGTTAAAAATAGATGGTTCATAATGGTCATCATTAGCTTCTGTTAAAAAAATAAATAAATAAATGTCAGAACAACAAAGATTCCATGTATTATTTACAGCAAGTTAAGCTGTAGTGAAGGCACACCATTATTCAATACAATGTGCTGCAGGAGGTTGTTTCACTTTGCCAAAATGTAACACTGTATTATTTCAATGAACAATAATATATAGAGCAACATATGAGTGGTATTTACTGCCAAACCTAATTACACAACAAAATAACATAAGCATTGCTTGGGTGCATATGCATTATAGAGGCATTATAATACCCCGATCCCCCAGGAGGGGAGGCAAGGGGTATTCTTTTTTGTTTGGTTTGTTTGCTTGTGTGTTTGTTTGTTTGTTTGTTTGTTTGTTTGTTAACACTCCAGCAGCAAAACTGTTGATTCAATTCATACCAGATTGGGTTTATAGATTGCCAGTGACCCAGAACAAATGTCATTACATTTTGGGAAAAGTAGGTCAAAGTTCTCATTTTTTAAGATTTTTTTTTTTTTTTTTTTTAAATCTTCCCATGTACTTGTAATAGACAAAATACATGCAAGGGGCAGGGTTTGTTGTGCCTGGCACCATTTGTTTATGTGTTTGACTGAAATGAATCATTTTGAGCCTGTCTTCTGTCTTTTGGATTTGTGTTGTAATAACTGTACTCATGTGCATATTGTGCAAAGTTGCATCACGATGGGTCTATATTCAGCAGTGTCATCATGTAAAGTGATCTCAGGAATAATAGCTGCTATTATGCAAAACTTAATGGTATTAAACTATGACATGATCCACTTCAAGGAAAAAAAAAAAGCCTTGTAAGTTATTTTCAGTTCCTGCACAGGTCTAAACTTCAACTACATTTCATTGGAGAAGTTTCCCATTTAAGATGCTTTTATTAGATAAACTACACTCACTTTACATTTGTTTATATTTAGGGGAGAAGCTAATGGTTAACCATGTCTGTGGCCAAGTATGAGCTTAAACTTGCTGCCAACGCTGTGCTACAAAGTTTTCTTGAAATCTGCTGACTGCGCTGAACTCTGTAATGACTATTTTGCTGGGCTTCCGAGTGTAAGGCTTGTATGCTGGCTTGTCCCATTGGAAGAAGTCACTGACTGGATCTCAACAGTGCTCACAAATTGCCTTGTGGACCCACAGTCTTCTCAGCTTTAATACTGGTGTCACAAAGCACATACAAAGCTGCCAGTTTCACCATCAGAGCTCAGTTAAAGCAGCTCCTTGTAGTGTTAAACCATCAGTTCCCCTGGAAAGTGTGAAAATCAACATCTTTTAATTAACAGACTTGAAATTGGTTTGAACTGCTGCCATTTGCAGGTGTTTACATGTTTATTTACTGTGACACTTAAAACTTATCAACATTAAGTTTGAGATCTTGCCTGACGATGAGGAGATATATGCTATCCCTCCTCCTGGCAGGTGTTGACGTGTGCTACAGCTGTTTCTGCAGCTGGGCCATGTTGGTTATAATGAGGGAAGACAACGCTCTCTTTGTGTCCTCCAGTGTTCTTATCAAATATGAAGTCAATCACAAATCATCATAGCTGTTTAGACTTTCTAAATACATTTATCTGATGCATAATAACCTACACAGCAGCATATACAGGAGAGAAATGTATAGCTTTTAGCGTTGCATGAATATTCAGGCTTTGTGCTCCTTTATAATTTTGAGAAATAACAGTAGGAGCAGAATTATTCTTCAACAATTTTCTGATTACTAGGGGAACGTATTTTCTTGTTCCTCTGACAGCATTCAAGGCTGACACTCACAGATACCAGATGCCCTCTCAGCCTCGACAATTTGCAATTTGTGCACATAAAAAAGCTGCAAATGCAGATATATGACAGAATCACTTTACCCACTATGTTTCAGACCACATTCTGTGTATACATTGCTCCAGAAATGACTGTCTTTCATTCCAATTCAAAACATTTCCTGCAAGCAGTGAGTACATGTAACCACAGATCACACAAAGTTCTCCTAACATTACAGCAGTCATTACCATCTATAAATACCTGCCAGTCCTAAGTTAATCATGTGTCATGCATTACAAATGATAATCATTGTCACATCAGATGAAAGAGTCATGCAGTAATGGACTACAATCATGCAATTCGTCAGCATTGTATAGGATAATTTACTTGGATATTTGATTTGTTTCAATCATTACTTAAAATAAAGAACAATTTATATGCACATTTATAATGTGATGTTGAAATGCTCTAAAATTCATCCTAGATTTGTCAAACAATTTTCTTTTTTTTTTCTTTTTTCTTTTTTTTTTTTACAAAAAACCTGCAAGAAATGTGTTACTGTGTGGCTTCATGTAGGGTTGTCAAAATGAAAACTTCTAAAACAATTTGCTAGGACTGTTGAACAGAAATACAAAACAGCACCATGGTAAGTCATGGCAGATCATTTTTACCTTCATCAGGGAGACTTTGTGATCATTTGTCTCTTTGCCTGTTTACCTGTCAGCGGGATTATCCAAGAAATACTGTACTAATTTTCATGAATCTTAGTTTAAGGCTAAGTCTTAAATATTTTGGAACAAATCCCTGACTTACTCTCCAAACTGGCATGGAGAGTCAGGACTAACTTAAAATGTATACCATGCTGAAAATGCCATGTCAATGCAGACCATTAGTGTATAGAATGTATAATTTTACTGGATGCACCATTCCATAGGATATAGACAAGACAAGACAGCCCTGTAGTTAATATGTCATGACATCAGCATTTGTCGTGAGTTTTTGGAGTTTGTTAAATGCACATGAGTTAAACTGACTACAGTAAGATGGGATAAGGTTTGGTAAACAAACATAAGTAAATGCATAAAAACAGCAAAAAAAAAAAAAAAAAGAACAAGTGATCAAGAGTGGGAGAAAAGATCATCCAGTTCTCTCATTCATCTTTTCTTCATTACTTACTATCATTATCTTCCTGTCATACTGTCAGCAAAGGCCACAGGAAACAAACTCACAAAACTATGCTGCTATTAAGCTAATCATGTAAGCTAGTCATTTAAGCTAGTCATTTAAAGTAGTCATTTAAGCTAGTCATTACTTGTAAATCAGTAGTTTAGTTTAAAAATATAGAAACTTGATCCAGTTCTGTGTAAAAACCACTTGCATAAGCCACATGTTTTATGTTTCAGCAGATATCCACAGCGAATACGTATCAACTAGCCTACACAGAATACACTCACCTGCGTACTTCCACACTTGGTCGTAAAGTCTCTTTTGTGGATTATAGTGTAATGTTACATTCTGCTTCCATTATGTGTTAAGTGTTAAAATAATAAAAGTTGTTTTTAATAAAATAAACACATGAACAAGAGCTAAGACTTTTGTTACTATGGCAACAGTCAGTACAGTAACACAGTGTCATATCATCTTATTTCTTCCTGAATGGTGGTTTGTCTGTGGTTTAATAATGTCATCTGATGAGAAGAGTGTTGGCCTTGGCGGAGGCATGCGCTCACCTTTCCGCTAAACAAAAAAAAAAAAATCAGTATTTACCTTTTTTGTTTGTTTGTTTGTTTTTGCCACAATGGAGCAGTTGGTAGTGGTTGTGTGCTCGTCAGGGGGTGGAGCTGGTAAGAACAAAAGTAATGACATATATCTGAAATTATTATTATGATGTGAGGGCTCCCCCTTAGGGAATGATAAATAGTCTGAGTAGATAGGGTCAACCTGCTACCTGGATTTTTAAGGAGCCCAGCCCATCTGCATGCGCAAGTGGACACTTATAACTGGCATATAATTATGGACCAAGGATATGGCAACCTTGCCTGGGAGTGTGTATGCTTGGATGATGTGAGACTTGTGAAAGTCAAACAGCTACTTATGAGTTGAAGGTGCATGCCAGCTGACATGAAAAATCTGGTTTGTTGGCCTAAGGGCAGCAAAGAATGTTGATGGGGGAAGCTGGAGGCTTGTGATTACTCCCTGAAGCATGCAGCGCTCTGCATGACGAGTTACCTCCACATGACTCGGACATCCACAATGACCTCTAGACAATGGTCATGCATTAGGACAGACTGCGTGAAGCTCAAAGACAGAAATTCACGGCAAAAAAAAAAAAAGGATTAGGTTGAACAAGATGAGTCAGAGATGTGGACAGCTTTGGGCTTGATCCACCTCTGTGCTTCCAATCAATTATACAGCTGCAATTTGTTCCAGCTGCATAAAGTAAACATTAAGAAAATAGTATAGCAACTAATGATGGTACCTCTATGAATATATGAATATTTTCCCACTGATCAATACTTGTTAACATTTTATTTATTTATTTATCTTGCCTTGAGCATTAACAAATACCTCACACCAAATTTTTCCTCTGAGAAAACACCTATGCTCTTGTTAGGTTATCATCTCTAATGTGATTTCAATTTTACAAAATCATCTCATCCAGTCTGTTGAAATGTCACTGGCTTAATGAATCTAATCTGCATTCACTATGTATTATTTTTCTCCATTTACCACATATTTCTTTATTATTTCAAAACCAGCTCCAGTTCTCCCCAGTCTAGACCACTGAGCATGTGATTAAATGGTAACATGTCTCTCGGCTCTGAAACGCCAATACATTTTTGAAAAGGTGTATCAAAAATACCCTTAAGACTCTTTGGTTTGTGTTTGTGTGGATCTTTCATCTTTGTAAGAACTTTTTTCTCTGTACAGTATGTCTAGCATGATGGCTTACTTGTGCTCACACAGGAAATAACTCAAACAAGAAGGTGCAGGGATACAGGAAGAAAATTGGGTCTCAGGAGAGTATTTGAGATGTATTGTAGAAGGATTGGGAGTCACTAGATAAGTCCATTTCAATACCAAGTTTCTGACAAGGTAATAGATTGAAGTTGAAACTACAGTCTCTGTAAAAACAGCCTCACTAACATGAAAAACTTAGACAAAAATATCCCTATCAGTGAATTAATCCTCAACAAAGAACCTAAAAATTATAGTGCACCTTTACTTTAATGACTCTAATAAAGTATTTTGGGGCTTCTATTTTTCTGCAGTAAGCAAACAGCTAATTTAGCAAACAGCTGTTTGGTATTGACAATATGATTTTAAAAACAAGTTGAGCTTTAATTGGTTCCAGTTATTTACATTCTCTGGATTCTGCATTGTTTTCTTTACAGAGAGAAATATCTGGAAAATGGTCAGGAAACTAAGAGCTCAAATACATATTGCCACTGTCGTGCTAATCATGGACTAATTATATCACAAAGTAATTACACAGCAATTATAGCTCCTATTATATCTGAATGAGCACATTTAAAAGAGAGAATACATATGAGTTGATTAAAATTATACATTAGGTGATTCAATGTGGAAATGTTAAAAAGTAAATCGCTTTGTCCCTGTGCATGAAAAATAGTTTAATCAGTTTAGTTCCATTTGATTAAATTCACTGATAAATTGGTACCATGTTCCCCTTTCATGTGTTTCCACTCTGTCTTTGTACCAGTGCTGCACCACAGAAGTGCTTTAACAGCAATGTGCTACCTAATGCAGTATGAGTACATAGGTTTTCAGATGCCTCTCCACGATACATTATCACTGTGTGTGTACAAGTGTAAATGCTGCTGCCTGAAATTAGCCTTTCAGTGAGTTGTGCAGTGTTTATGGGTCTATACATTATGCTGCAGGCATGGTGAGCAGTCAGCTGGGTTGTAGCTCTCAGGGAAGTCATAGCAACATCTACAATCGAGGAAAGAAAGAGGAAACAAATTACCACAAGAGCTCCGCATGCAGCATTAGAAACCTCTTTCAAAAACATAGTGAACATTCCCATTTTTTATTTTTTATTTATTTATTTTTTTTATGGTCGGCTTTATAGATGGATGGTGTCTAAGCCTCAGGCCAGATCCCTCATCAAAAAGAGTGACGACTGTCAGTTGGGAACTTGACCAACTGAGGAGGAGGAGGTGGAGGAGGAGGGTAAAACTAACAATACACTTCCTGCCCAAGGGCACAAAGCTACATATTGCAGTTTTAAGTCGGCGGCATTGACACAAGCTTCATTTTTAGGTCACGTGTAATGAAACATCTAATGAATACTCACATTTGGTTCTAGGTGTTAAAGATTTAATGCAAATCAGAACCCAGTAGCTTTAAGTGGACTTGTATAGGGTGCCCTTGTAAAGCGGTTCATGCTAAAAAAATAACAGCAACATTTTGTCACATTTAGCTTTAAACCACATTTAAAAAAAAAAAAAAAAAAGTGGCATGAATTTTATCAGGTCGCCTTGTTGGACATTTACACAAATATTTGTCATCATAAAAATATATGAAATAGTTAAATATAAATATTAATGTCACATGTAAATGTTAAGCATTAAATCTGAATCTAAATGTTAAATCTAAATTTTAGATGTTAAGTCTAAATGTTAAATCTAAATTTTAAATGTTAAATCTAAATTTTAAATATAAATATTCAGTCTAAATATAAATGTTAAATATAAATGTAAATACAAATATTAAATTGAAATCTCTTGGGTGCCAGTAAATATTTAGCTAATATGCAAATTGACAGGAAGTACCAAAATAAAAGCTCGAGGAGCTAGCACTGTGATGTCTGGGCTACCATGCCTGCTGTCCCGTGGGCCTGCACTCTCCCACTCCACCCCCTCCCAATTACACTGTACGCTTGGTTACTGTCACCACGCACACCGCAGAGAATGTCAAGGGATTCCGCTTTAGCTGAGAATATTGGAAGGGCTGTTCTGGAAGCAATAAAACAATTTAATTCAGCGTTAGCTACAGCAAGCCCAGACATCACAGTGCTAGCTCTTCAAGCTTTTATTTTGGTACTTCCTGTTACCAGTATTGTTAATTTGCATATTAGCTAAATATTTACTTGCACTCGAGAGATTTAGATTTAACATTTAGATTTAAATTACATATTAATTATTAGTTAATGAATTAATTACATGTGACTATTAATATTTACATTTTACTATTTAATTTATTTCTAAGATGACAAATATTGTTGTAAATGTCACACCACTTTTTTTTTTTACATGGTTTGAAGCTAAATGTGACAAAATAGTGTTGTTATTTTTTGCATGAGCCCTGTAGACATGAAGCTAAAAACAATGTGTTTTGTTTTGTTTTGTTTTTTTAACCCTGATTCTATGATAATGGTATTTAATGTCAGTATGAGCAGTATTTTCTTGCTGCTCTCGCCTTAAGTGTTGCAATAGTTATGGCGTCGGAGAAACACTGAATCTTTGTTGATGTTTCATCACTTAAGTCTACTATTACTGCACTGCTGCTGTTACAGCCGTGTCTGGACCTTATTACTTTCTCGCTCTCTATGAAGAGCATTTTGATCAAGTATTCATAACTAGAGAGCATTAAAAGTTAAGGTAACACATGGATAGTCAAGTAATGATGAATGAATTATGTGATCAAAAAAGCAGAATCATATATAGATGTGCAATAACAGGTTATATGTTTATATTACCAATGTTTACTTTGTCTGTAGTTTTTTCAACATCATACTTGATTGCATGACTGTAGCAAGAATTAGATCAGATTAAGATGAGGCTTCTACATGGACCCCCCCCTTTTTTTTTTTTCTCAAGTCACCCTTAAGTGCATACTCTAACCTTGGGTTGCTGAACATAAATACAAGAAGAGCCATTATTTAATTTTAAACTGTATGTATAATTTAAAGTGATGAGGTGAATTATCCCTCTCCAGCAAATTAAAATATAGTTGTGCACTGTCTATGGCTTTGCCTGATGAAAGGAGGAGAAAAATGACTGCATTAAAATAATTTAGAGCCCTATTTTGAATTAGGGTTCTCAGAAAGTAAAGGTCCATTCAGATAGTCCACGGCCTCCAAAATACATTGTCTGTAGAGGCAAATGATGATAATTAATATGTGATGAATAGGCCTATTTTGTCCTGGTGCTCATAAGCACAAAGCTGATGGTTTATCTTGTTTTGCCTCCAATTTATTTCCACAGGTTTTAAGAAATTCATGGCCTACGTTGAGGTAAATCACATAATAACTTTATGAAGGTTTGTTTTAGAGTGGCTTTGTAATGGCAGTGTTGTGATTGTACTTAACATATCCAGTCAAGTATAGTTTTATTTGTATGACCTAATTTCAAGATAAAGCTGGCTCAGAAAATGGATGGATGGATGGATGGATGTTTATTGTATTAAATCAGTCTGAAAATGAAAAAAATACTTTTATTGTATTTCTTACACCAGTCAAGTATTTTACAAGATGAAGTATAAAGGGATGGTGTGCCAGTTAAGTGTCGCCTACAGTATTGATCTACAAGTGACGATTTGGCTAGAAACTGGTATCTACAGAGCTGGTATATTAGTTCTTTTCTAGACAAATCAATTTTCAGTCATATTTTTAGAGAATATTTCAGCAGATGCTCTCAAAAACCATCATAGGAAAACGGTAGTTTGCTGCCAAAAGCAGTGCCACAGCAATGCAGTACAAAATTCAAAGTACAAAGCCCAGCATTCTCATTACTGAAGCCCAACCTTTAAAAAGAGCAAAGAAATATTTCAACTACCCAGAAATTGTGCTCTCTGGTCAACACAGTATTTAATGATTGGTTGATAACTCTGACTTTCAGAGAAACTTTAAAACTTATCACCAAGTGACAAATTTGTATTTATTTATTTATTTTAAATTAATCATTACAATGTTTTTACATAATTAATACTTCTTCCAAACACTGACTATTTTGCTCTTACTTGTTGGTTCCTATTATATGAGGCTGTATAAGTATATTTCATTTGGAATTAGAGGGGAGCTCATATTCCCCTGAACTAGTGGTACTATCGCAAGTTTGTGCTGAACAGTTTTTTTTTTTCTTCTTTTTTTTTTTTTTAAACAATGATACCTTTTGCTTAGATTTCGTGGCCAAGAGAACTGGAATTACAGGTAGATCTTTGTACATCAGTAATGCTCAATGTTACTTCATGCAGAGACACTCCGATTGCACTTGCCTTGCATTTGATTGGCTACACGTCATTGTATCTAATAATAACCAATCACTGTCATGCAGGTGTTCACTCCCTCCACCCTCCTCCTCTTGTGGCACTTGCTGGTTTCATGATGATTGAACATCCATTAAAGTATTCAAAAGAATGATGTATACAATAATAATCCTTTTCAGTCATTACCTCTGAACCTATTATTACATCTAAATGGTGCATTTATCTGCAGAGTGATTAGCTTTTCCTTTTATTTTACTCCTGCTTTACTGCATTTTTGACATTTCATGGTGTGGAGCTTTAGGTATTGAGTTTTTTCCTTCATTTCCACTTTGCTTAATTTACGTGAGGGTCACAAAATTGTACAATATTAGAATTATAACATAATTGATTCTTATGTATTATTTATTCTTATTCTATTTTTTTTTTTACCTTTTATTTATTCCATGGCATTTAAATAGCAAGGTGAGGGAGGAACAATACCTCAATTCTCCATATGTCCTGTTAAACTAGTGAATTGACAGTAAAAAAAAAAAAAAAAAAAAAAAAAAAAGCAAACAAACTTGGAATCTTGAAACTTTGAATCTTTGAATAAATATTGTTTTACAGACATTTTAAATGATAGCATTGTTGTTATTTTGTTTTTGACCATTTCTTCATTTCTACCAGGCGCGTGCTGTCCATATGGGCAGGTGGTCCATTGACATCAAATTTTGGATGACGGTGGAGATTCTAGTTGACTTTAATGTGTCCTTCAGTGTTGGAGCAGGGCAGCTCAACGATCGTGTTCCTCCATATATTTATCGCGTAACCCTGCAGGCTGCAATAGGGATTTCAACCTGCGCTAATAGAGGCCTATATGGTCGTAAAGTAGTCTGCCCCATGGTCATTTTGTTGTTGTTTCACCTCAAATTCTTCCGCCAGTATGTTTCGTTTCTTTATGAGATGCAGATATGGCGAGTGGTGTTGCATTGGGGATGAACAGCGCTGAGTTTCTTTGAAAAAACCCTTTCGAGAGGTTAAAATTAGAAGAGAAGTTAGCCATCAAACAAATTGGACCAGAAAGACCGGACATAAACATTGTCCAACAAACGAAGGACAGGGGGAAAACTTACAAGTTAAGTTATGTTCATTGATGTTGACTTGCATTCTGTGTGGCCTGGTTATAGTAGCCTATCTACTTTTTACTTTTCATGTATTTATTTGCAACGCACTTGCGCCTCTGTTGTCTATAGGCTATTGACAGAAAAAACAAAGACATGAATTTGAGATTATTTGGATGGAATTGTTTAAGCATAGGTAGCCCATAGATTTTCTGTTTGTGAAATTACATTATCCTACATAATTACATTGGTCTAAAGGCCCGATCGGACTTTTATTTCTATTTTTTTATACATTTATTTGCACATGTTAAAATAGACCTACAGACCGTAATGAGGGAAAAATAGCCTACGGTCAGTTTTCAGCAGGTAGTTTTATGTTCTTCAGCTGATTGTTGGAATAAAATGGAGGAATAACTTCTCTATAATGTCGAATTTGTCCTATGAAATTTTGTGTGAGCTAAAGATGATTCCGACTGAGCAGACCTGATTGGTGTTTCTGTTGTTAGCCCGACATCATGCAAGTGTTGCTGCTGACACTTTTAAAGCACACACAATAGCATTAGGCTGTTAGCCTCTTTATTTTTGTTCATAATTAGTTTAGTTAGCATGTTTTAATGTAGCTCAAAAGTACACATCAAAAAACATATAAATTGTGGGTGTAGTCGTAGGCCAGTAGTTTCTGCCCCACTGAAATTGAGTCTCACCGCATGCTACTGATTTCCACCATAACTACTGCCTATCACAAGTTTCCAGGAGCAATTAGATGTCAGTAATTTGCAATGAGCAACTATCAGAATAACACACAATTATTGACAAAACAAAATGAAAAGGTTGGAGCTTATATAAATCTGACAATGCGTAAATGGTTCTTGATTTCATTACAATGCATTGAGTATCCTTAAGGGAAGATTTGTCGGACTTAACTGTCATATTTTTTATACTTTTGTGTAATTACATAAACTTAGTAACACTATATAACTACATAAATGTTCTCTGAGCTCTTGCTATTCATCAACAGTAGATGCAGTGATAGATCAGATGTAAGGTCAAATAAAGTATGCTCTGAGTGGAGTTGTTTGTTCCTCCTATGTGTTTACCCTTGAATTCTGCAGAAGCAGAAGACACAGCTTCATCAACAGAGCCAACACTGTTAATCCATCTCTGCCATTGTTGTTTACCATTCGACTGTTTGTCTCTTACGTCACCTCTGGCTCCAGATCTAACATTGAACTTTATTTTTACTTGTTAAAGACAGACCAATTTAGAGGGCTTTTATAATGAACATGCACCTTATTCTTCATAGACCAATGTTCATTTGAAAATCATGATTATATAGTAGGCTTTTCTTTCCATTAAAACATTATAACCTTCAGTGGCGACAGCCGATTTTAAAGAAAATGGGAGATATTAGATGAATAGTAGCCCTGAGCAAACCTGTTTCATTTTAACTGAAATTCAACCTGCGAGCTAGTTAATATGTACTTAACGCTGAAGACAGAGAGTCTTTCTGTGGATTTTGGTGTAATGGTGAGGGTTAATTCTTGTAATAGTCCAGTTTTCAATAGTACTTCTGCAGTCCCCCACAGCGATTCAGCAATAGTTGCTTAGGAACCACTTCCTGCTTCCCATGAAGCCGCTTTGTGGAAGCTCTCTGCACACCGTCTAGTTATTGTGGTTTCCCAAACCCTGGAGATTTTAATGTTCTGAGCGCTGTTCACCTCGTTCTGTTTAATGCTTGTTTCCAGGAGATTATTGGCACCATTTAGCTAAGAGTTGTTTACTTTCATCACTGGAAATCCAGATGGTTCCTCTGTAGGGGATTAAGATTACAGGTAGTGATAGCTGCATGTTTCAATCCAATTAATACCTTATGTAAAACCGTCTGAGTTCAGTCTGTCTCTATTATCCCATGATGGAGCCTTTTGTTCAGTTATTGATAACACATTGGCAACACTCTACTCACATTCACCATATCATCTAGATTATCATGCATGGTCCCTGATAAATCAAATTGTCTGGTTTTACTACATGGACTGAATACGCTATCACAGTTTGAAAGATGCTATTTGTGCTTGTTGTCACAGCCCAACAGGTGTAATGCTGATATCACAGCAGAAGATGTTTTCACAGATCATTTAATCCTCATTCACTCCAGTAGCCCAGTGTTCACACATCCTGCCAGCTGTGTCACATTGGTTTAGGCTTCAAAAAGATCACTCTGACCAAATATCACACGTTAGAATGTGTGAGAGTTTTAATGGATAAAAAAGCGTTGCACTTCTGATGCCTGTATGAAGCTACATCGTCAAACTTAATGACACAGGACTTGAACTGCTGGACTTATTTGGTGTCATTATGGTGATTTATTTTCCAAAGTAACTTTGTTAAAATGTGATTTAAAGACCATATTTGTTTTAAATAGAATACTAAAATTAAAAATAACATGTAAATGAATTCATAACAGATACATATACAGATACTTATTACATATATTTGGATAACTTCTATGATGCAGAGGTATCAGAACACTTTGGTCCAAAATGTCAGTACTTTATGCTTTTTAGTGCAAGGTTAAAATGGTTTTTTTTATTAATAAAGAATCTTCAAGCTTTGTAATTGTAGAGAAATGTGTGCAAATTACATTTTTTCAGAGTGTGATACCTGTTATTTGTGTATTTGTGAGTCCAGCCTTTTCTCTAAACGTCTTTATGAAACCACAGCACATACCTCCGTTACAGATACACTTATTGTGTTGCATTTAAAAAATCAACAGCCTGTTTTAAAGTCAGGAATTGTCCAGTTCAAATAATTTCATATTGATTGTTGCTCAAAGGGATTCATTATATGCCTTTATTTTTTTCTGGACGGATGCAATAGAATCAGTGTAATTCATAATTAATGGGTCCATGAAATGAATGAATCATTACCCCCCTACTGATAGTAATTAATTTTATTAATAGTTAATGACTGACAAGAAAATGTTCTTGGGAGGCTTTAAGCAGGGAGGGGGTGGAAATTTGAAAACAAGTTTTGGAATAAAGAGTTGAACTTGCAACGGAAAAGCAGAGCTCGATTATACAAACAGTCCGATACTTAAGTATAATTTATAATTTTGATACTGAGTTATTACTCCGTTGTTTCCAATAGCAGGTCAGGTGCAGAAAATTAATTGCATATTTATTAATGAATCAATACTTTTAAACATAATGAGCTTGGGTAGTACTTCGTATCCTTGACAAAGAGCATTTGTACATGATTTAACATTTACTAAGAGGTTTTTATCACTCAGGTGTTTGTAATTAGTCTGCTGTCTCTCTAAATCGGCATGTTTGTTTTCATAACTATAAATCTGAAGTGTCAGTTTTCCTTTGTGGATGTATGAAAGTTGGATCTTTAATGTGGTCTGTGACAATCACTCAGGATTTTGTGCCTTTCACCTTTAATTTTTGCATTCGTGTCATGTTGATTGAGTTTGCCGATAACAAAAGACATCAGAATACAATCATTCAAAGGTATTTTGTCATGTCTCAGTGTGCATGATGCTTATTTTTATTTCTCTCGTAGCAATTATCATAGCCATCGATAATTTTGAATGACAACTAATTATGATCGTCCTGCTTAGAAATAAATCACGCGGTTATTGTCCGTAAGGATAGCCGTTCTCAAAGGAAACAAATAGATTTCTGGATAGGCTGTATGTGCATCACCAGCCACCCGTGACAAGCAAAGTTTCCAGTGCTGAGCAGAGTTGTACTCATAATAAGTCCACGGAATAATAAGAATGAAGTAAGTGAAGCATATCTTCTGCCCTATATAGAGAATTTCCTCTCCCTCTGCACCAAACAAAGCTTCTGAGGCCTGCGGCTAATCACTGCCCTTTACCTGTTGTCATTCATCTAGAGGAGTCAATTGGTCTGCTTCTGCAGGGTGCAGAGGTAATTACGATTTGGCTATGACTTACGTTTGGCTCCATTGTCTGACTCTGTGGCACACATGCTGGGATATTGGGGACTTGAGGCTCAAAGCTTTTTCAGGAGAGTTCCACTTTGACTACACCACTCGATGTTTCCCCGGAGAGCTCTGCTACTAACTAAACAAAGCTCAGCCAAGATGAGAGAAGATCATCACAGAGGAAAATATCTGCTCCTATTTTTATCTTTTATGCCAAGTGCTTTATTTGCTGAAATACTTTTTCAATATATCCTAAGAAGCAGAATATTTTTGTATTTTGCTGCTTCTGTTCAATTTATGAGAGAGCGGAAAAGTTGCAAAGCAAGAAGAACAATTTCACAATATTGCTGTCTAGATAATTTTCATAGATGTGCTTCTCAAATTCAGAATTGTATTAATATTTAATCGTATTATAAATTGAATGAGGAATACAATTATGTAAGTAAATACACCTGTCCTATCAAGCAAGAAATTGAGAAAATCCCCCAGCAAGTAGCTTTACTCTCAAGGTGAGATTTGGGAAATGAATGTATAAACTTGTGGAAGATTTGCAGCGTCATAATCCACATTCTATTGATCTAGTTCCTCAGTACGTCAAAGGAACTCCTGGGAAATGGTGCATATCTTTCTAACTTCTGTTTATCCTCTTCACTCTGCTTTAACAGCAGGAACCAGTGTTTGGATGAATTATTACTTGATATGTATGATGACAATAGCCTATTTTCATAGTTTAATTTGATTTGATATTTGCTTCTTTTAAGTGAACTTCTGACTTTTACTTTTAATAAATAAATGGTGCTTTTTTGTTTTTTATTGGTTACATTGTGCCCAGTCAGCAGTCAGAATTATACATATCAGTAGATATTAATGGAAGTCCATCAAAAGTAAAAGGAGTTGCAAAACTTTTCTGTGAAAATAGCAAGGGTTTTTTTGTTTTTTGTTTTTTTTCTTTGTCTGAAAGAATAGAAGTGTCTCTTGAAATTTTTAGCTAAACTATGTGAAATTGACTTCAGAAATTAGTTAGGGTTATCAACAAACACACTGAAAGATGGAAATGGTTTGAGAGTGTTGTGAAAATATGTTTAAATATTGATGTTAGTAGTGTTCAGAATTTCCTGCCTTTGTACAGAAAAGAGACACTGATGTGTCAAAAGGAAAGGATGTACTGTATTTGCATAAGAACACTTGAGATTCCATTTAATTTTTGTTTGCACAATTACAGACTACAATTCTTACATTAATTTCTCTTCCAAAGACAGATAAGACTGCCCTTTTTAGAGGAAAAAAAAGTCTATATTAATAGCATGCTTGGCTCTTAGTAGAAGCTGTTTTCTATCATCTATAGTTTCTTTAAGCAACAGGACTCCTCAAAGAGCACTTAGAGGACAGTAGTCTCCTGCTCTTTTTTTAATAACTATTATTAACACAAATTAACAATTTTTTTCCACCTTTTTATTACTTGGTCTCACTCGTATAACTGATTGTTACCATAGTAACAAAGTTCTAGTTTTGTTGTTAGTTGGTTCTAGCTGCTTCTTTTCTTATATTTTATTGTTAACATTCGAAGTTCTAAAATAGTTTTGGGTTCTCTATAGTAACAAAGGAAAGTAATACAAACAAAACAAAAAAAACACATCCAGCCCTCAACCCTTTTGAAGGATGTGCTTTAAAATGTATGAGGTTTGTCCTCCATCGACTGAGACTAAATCCACACTAACGCATTTCCATTTTAAAACAACACTGGAAATTTCAGAAATAACCTCCAAACATTCTAACATTACTGTGGTTCATTCCATGTGACCATGGGGCTGATAACACCACTTGACAGGGGATTTTATATTTTTTTTACCTTTATTTAACCAGGTAAATTATTTGAGAACTGAGTCACATTTTCAATAACAACCTAGACATATATAGAGACGAACAACCACTCACTCTCACATTCACACCTATGGGTAATTTAGATTAACCAATTAACCTACTAGTGCATGTCTTTGGATGGAACTGGCATTATCTTATGTTGTGTGCTGGGAATGTATAAGTTGTATCATGGTACAAAACAGAACAGGTGCTAACAGACGATAAGAATAGAATCACCTGTAGTTCAATATCTACATTAAATTAATAATAATAATGGATTAGATTTATATAGTGCTTTTCTATTAATGCATGCTCAAAGCGTGTACAGTGGATCTATTATTCATTCACTCACACATTCACACTCTGTTGGTGGTAAACTATATATGTAACCACAGCTGCTACATAACCCTTCAGTTTTTGCACGGCATGCTCTACCTCCTGAGCCACAGCTACTATTAGCTACTAGTCAACACCTTGTTTCCTTCCAGAAAGGATCAGGTCTTGCATGCTTTTGTCCACATTACAACACATCCTAGCAGATTCCAGCTTAATGCCTTGACCACTCTGATGCAGAGTTTTGACAAAACAAATATTTGATTCTACATTTGGGCCTCTTATACACAAAAACAGATTTTTAGAGATTTTTGAAAATGCTTTCCAAACTTAACATTGTTTAAAGCTCTGTGTATCCACATAGGAAAAGAAGAAACAAACAAATAATGGCATCACTCACTGTAATGAACATGTGCCCAAAATATCAACTACAGGTGAATTAATCAAACTGCTACCTGCAGATCAAGGTCGGCACGTACACATCTGGGAGATGGACCAGACTGGACCATGGACCTGTGTTATGGCAAAATCTACATAGTATAATGTAACTTGTCAGCGCAGCTCAATTTCATGATTAAAGCCTCTGCATATGTTATATCCAACAACAGAAAAATAGAGATACTTTGGAAAACAAAGGTTGTCAGAATCAGAAATACTTGATGTCAAATTATAGTTATTTACTTGCATTCCTGAAATGAAAAATAAGTTTTAGTGGCTGAATGTTATGCTTGGTTAATTTCTAGCTTCTCAGAGAATCCCAGTGAGGCAGCTCAAATTTGTGAATAAAAAAGTGAAATGAGTCTGAAATTCCTCATTCCTGTTGAAAATGGTAAAACGCTGACAGCTCATTAAAAATTAATTTGTCTGCATTAAAGCACGACATGCTGGATGGTCTCTGAGACAAATAGGGAAAGGTGGTCTGATACATTTGGTTCGATTCCCAGTTTGAGTGGTATCATTGATTTATTTTAGCCCTTACTTGATATTCTATTTTTTAATGCCATCCGATTTACCCGCACCACCTTTACCCCTGGTCTAAACACACTCACCATATTATCAGTGGAAAAGACACTTGTCAGGACATGCCTGAGTTTAACAATAGCGTCATGAAAAAATTGGCATGTTTGAAGGATAGACAGGTGACATTTACAAAGTACAGGACTGACAACACATACTGTGTATTTTTATTTTAATTCAAATTAATATTTTAAAATAGTGGTGCATGTACTTTGGTGTATCCAGGCAGTGATATGTGGTTATAGTGCAGCTGAAAACTGACACAAAAAGATTATTTCAGCAGCCTCGATAGACACAGACAGACAGACAGACAGACAGACAGACAGACAGACAGACAGACAGACAGACAGACAGACAGACAGACA
>JAPQRP010000002.1:18452916-18476093 GCA_037367295.1 Apogon hyalosoma
ACAAACACACTCACACCTATGGGCAATTTAGAACAACCGATTAACCTAACAATGCATGTCTTTTGGATGGTGGGAGGAAGCCGGAGTACCCGGAGAGAACTCACGCAGACACGGGGAGAACATGCAAACTCCACACAGAAAGGTCCCACAGACTGGTGTTGGAATCGAACCCAGGACCTTCTTGCTGTGAGGCACGAGTGCTACCCACTGCACCACCGTGTCACCCGAAATAAGATCAATTTTAACAATATTATGCCTGTTACTAATGTTAATGTTTTTGTCTCTTTATAGATCCACTGTGATCTAAGTTGTAATGCACATGTGTAAATGAGAGGCTGAGGCATAACATTGTTACCCTGCCCCCACAGGGGAGGCAAGGGGTATTGTTTTTGGTTCGTTTTTTGGTTGTCTGTTTGTTTGTCAGCAACTTTTCACAAAAACTACTGGACCAATTTCCATTACATTTTTAGGAAAGGTGTGAGGTGGTCCAGAATAGATCCCATTACATTTTTGTGAATTTAGGTCAAAGGTCAAGGTCAAAGGTCAACAAAAATGTGTTTTTGCAATAAGAGATAGGGTAAATCTGGAATTTCGTTTTCATTCCTGTATACTCAATTTTGCATATAGCTTCTTTTTGCTCTCACTGTTGATGTGCATTGACATCAGAACCTTGAAGGACAAATCTGAAGACTCTAGGTCAAAGGTCAAGGTCACAATAAAGGTCAAAATCTAATTTTGGATATAACTTTTGAACTATTCATCTTAGAGACTTCCAATGAGCACCAAAATGCTCGTCTTTCAATTTCAATTGTGTATAGATTTTGACCTATTGTTGACCAAAGAGGTCGGGGGTCACTCAGTCAATACCTAAAAATCTAAAATGGACTAGAACGGAAAAACGAGTGGAGATAGAGACTTAGTTACTATTATTGACAGATAGGAAACCCGGCATGGGCTTCAAAATGGCACCATGACCTTTGACTTTGAAACTTTAAAACTACTGGACCATGAAATTTTCAGGAAAGATGTGAGGTGGTCCAGAATGGATCCCATTAAATTTTGGTGAATGTAGGTCAAAGGTCAAGGTCACCAAAAATGTGTTTTCGCAATGATAAGAGATAGGACAAATCAGGTAAAATGTTTGGAAGGGGCAGGGTTTGTTGTGCCTGGCACCACTTGTTAAAATTGTAGTTATTTTCCTTAAGAAATCTCAGATTGATGATGTTAATTTACATGTTTTAAAGGACAGTTTGTAGATGTCAATATTTTCATAGTGTAATTTTACATTTTTCACTCTAAAACATAACAAAAAGTCTGGAGTTGACATAATTAATAGGTTGTTTTCTTATCATTTTATCGGTCTGACCTACTTGAGATCATACTTGGATATATGTGGCACCTGAACTAAAATTGACACCCTTGGTCTAGACTCATATCCCTATTGAACTATCTGCTATCCCCACAGTGCTGAATGTTAATATGAAGGACAGTGAGTCAACAATGAAGACATATTTATTTAGAGATGGTGGAATTTTATTTTTAGATTGTTCAGAAACACATTGTCAGTATCCACCTATTTGGTATACACTGGCATACTACTGTAAAGAATGTGTAATATACTGTATTTGTAACTCCAAAACATATCAGAGACATGAAGGACTTTCATCCAGGATACTGGAGTTTGGTGCCCTTGTAAGATATTCTTGGGTTTCAGTTCAAGTTTAAGCAACAAAATGAATTGGTTAGGATTAGAAAAGCATCATGGTTTGATTTTAAGTCGTCTCTTGAGTGTTAGAAAGCCTTTCTGTTTGAAGACATTGCAATCATGTGCAAGTATTATGTAATAGCTCACAATACCAGGACTAAATGTGTGGCTATGATACACTGACACACAGATGAAACTTGTCCATCCCATTATTGGCCAACACCTAGCCCAGGTGTAAATGACCTGAAAGTATTGTTTACTACATATACAGAAGTGCAAATAGCATCTCCCTTTAAATGAACATGTGATCCACATGTAATCAAAATAAATGGTTTTATAATGTCTATTGTGACTACAGTGCAAAGTGATCAGTGAAAATGTTTAATATTTTTTCCAGCATCCAGTTTTGAAATAAGTCATGACCTTGCCTTACAAACTGTGAGTTTGTAATTGACTGAAAACAGTGTAAAATATTCAGTGACAGGATAACAAAAAATAACAAGACATATAAATAAGTGAAAAAGCAAGTTTCCAGACAAACTTTCAGACTTTATACTTTTTCAGATGTAAATTAGTTCTTACTTTTGACACATTGTGAACACCTGAGAATGTGAGAGGTGCAAAGAGGCTGTTATAGTCACATCCTTTAATTTTCACAGTTCAAATCATCATCAATTGAGAAAAAAAATTGTTGTAGTACATACAAATGCAAGGATTAAGTCTATTTCTCAAGGGCCTCTCCTAAAACGTGCTATTTAAAGAAAGCACGAAAAGTTTGGAAAAGTGGAAGCCGTTTTTGTATGGATAGACATGAATTCCATGAAAGGCTAAACATTTTTGTTGATGTACATTCTTTTAACCTAAGGAAGTACAATAATAATAATAATAATAATAATAATAAAGAAAAAGAATCCAAGAAGTATTTTTTACTTTCAAATATAAAATGATCTAAAAGTAGTGAGTCACTGTCACTGCTGTTTTCCTATGGTGAGGAAAACTAACACCACAGGGCCTTTGACCAAAGCATCGTAAAGTGCTGAGATGTGATAAGATCCACCAAGAAACAACTTTTATATTCAAAGAAATGACAAAGTGGTGAAATCTAGAAACACTGTTTTCACCAAGGCACACAGATCTAAATGGAAAGAATGGATTTTGTTGTTAAAATCACAGTGTTTCTTCGACATGCTGATGTGATATTATTTTTACTGAGTTTTCTGTTTGTTGGTCACGGTTCAGACTAAACTGTGACAGTTCTGACCTTGTTTGGACAATTCCTAATAGATCTTTAGTGCAGTTATTGACAATACAAACTGTACAGAAAACAGAGGTGATTTGTAGTTTGACTCTGGTTGGTTTCTGTCTAAAAACAGCTAAACTAACAGAGCTATAATGTAAACTATCAGCTGATGTAGCACATGAAGATCATAAGGCTCATCTATTTTCTGTCAAAATAACAAACGATGAGTTTTTGTTTAAAGGAGAAAATATCATATGATAAAATATAGATGTGTGTAAACAATGAGCATTATACTTCATTCAACGAAAGACAGAGACTGTGGATAAATAGCGCTGATTCGTTGCTGGTTTTGGTAGTCATAAGTGTGTTCTGGTACATGACTTCCCCCTGCTGTTGAGAGTTTGGAATATCAATATGACATATAACCCATCTAACATAAAGCTGCGTTCTGCAACATATTCAACAGAGGGAGTTTATATTCACACAAATATAAGGCACTGCATCACAAAACAAACCAAAAAATGAGTGTGTTGTTTTCAGAGTGTCTCATACAACAGCCTTCTTTACTTTACCTTCTGTGCCATTTCAAAGGATGGTACAAATTTTGGCCGTAAATTGAACAAATTGTGCCAGGCACAACAAACCCCACCCCTTGCACAAATTGTAACTTATTTTGGTATGGATCCAGCTGATGTCATCATGTCTATGTGTGTGCTGATGTCAGCGTATCAATAGCCTCTATATATGTACCAAGTTGGAAGCAAATTTCATCTATTATAAGTAAATGGGAGAAGAAAAAAGATTTTAAAAATTCATTAAAAATGTGTACTTTGACCTACTTTTCCCTAAATGTAATGACATCTATTCTGTGTCACTGGCAATCTATAAACCCAGTTTGGTATAAATTCAATGAATAGTTTTGCTGCTACAGACATTTGGAATTTCATCCATTATAAGTAAATGGGAAAAAAATATTTTCAAAATTCATAAAAAATATGAACTTTGACCTATTGTTCCCAAAATGTAATCAGATCTATTCTGGGTCTCTGGCAATCTATATACCCAATTTGGTGTGAATTAAACCAATAGTTTTGCAGCTAGAGTGTTAACAAACAAACAACCCAAACCAAAAACAAGTGGTGCCGCACAACAAACCCCGCCCCTCGCAAACGTTTTACCTGATTTGCCTTATCTCTTGTCATTGCGAAAACACAGTTTTGGTGACCTTGACATTGACCTTTGACCTACAGTCACCAAAATTTAATGGGCTGTATTCTGGACCACCTTGCACCTTTCCTGAAAATTTCATGGAAATTAGTCCAGTAGTTTTTGCGTAAAGTTGCTGACAAATAAACAAACAGACAAACAAACAGACAAGACCCTTGAAGTTAGTAAGCAAAGGAAACTTTAATTCTGGTGCAGGTCTAATTACTCAACACACTGATAATAAGACATTCTCTGCTCTGCAAAATTGCTCTTCACAGATTGACTACTGCTGAAATTGGCTTTGTGCTTGACTAATAGTTTTATTGTGCGAAAAATAAAAAAACAAACAAAAAAAACAAACCTCAAACACATTTCCTTTACCACTTTGACCTTAATACTCTAATCAGAAGTTAAAACCACAGCATGACTGTGGCCACGAACATGTCTCTCAGTTCACCAAAGCAACACGACCTCATGCTCCCGGCTTTGTATAAATAACCACAGAAAGGTAATTTGCTCTGTGCATTGTATTTCAATATGACATGATAACCACTTGGGATCTTCTTTTAATTACCTGCAAACATATGTTGTTACAGAGGCCTGGGGAAGACACTTTGCCATCATTTTCTCTGCTAGCGTGTGTGTATGTTTGTGCTTGTGAGGGCGTGGTTGTCTGCTTGTTCACTTGATTGTGTTTGCAAAAGCATGCATTATGTGTTTCAGTGTGTAGATTAGGTGCCTGCATTCTCTTTTGGCTTATGGCAAATTTCTGTTTACTATGTGCTCATTATTGTTCTGGGCCACAAGTCTCACCAGGGGATTTTGCCTCCTTGTAAATTAATCCTCTGTTATTACCAGTTTACATCAGCAACTCCATGAAAATGAAATCAAGCTGGTGAATCCAACAGGAAATAGAGAATAATTTGCCTTAGCTAAATTATTTTAAGAACTAGCTCCAGAAAAAAAGCATAATAAAATATTTCAATTTTTATATTGTACTGTGCTTCTCTGTTCTGCACAGCATAAAAAAAAAAATCCAAATTTTCATATCATTAGCCTTGATATATTTGGTGCTATTTTTAATTCATGAACCACTTTGAGTGAGATTATCTGCAGACCAGCAGCCAGGCAGAGTAATTGTGAACCTGTAGACATTGTAAACCAGTTTTTCCTGGGTAACCTTGAATAGCTCACAGGTGCTGTTCAGGCTGTATGGAAGAACTGCCTGCGAAATACATGAATGTCAGACCTGAGGAAAGTGCTCCATTATTCAAGCTGAAATTGCATTGCTCACCTTGATGCCTTTCCTTCTCCGGTCCCAAGGTAGCTGCTGAGTTGTCGCTCCTGATGGCCTCTTAAAGGCCTCACTGTCAGGAGCGGCTTCTTTAATGAACACTGCTTCGACTTCTGCTTTTCCACTGGTCACAGGTGGATGTCTTTTCAAGGCCAGGCCCCCCTTTGTTTATTTATTGTTCATAGCCTGTGTATACCCAACAGTCTCCTCAGTGTCCAGATGTCAACATGCAACAGGGGAGGAAGACGGAAGATCTGATCATGATATGATTCTATCTTCCTGCTGTGCTGTTACCTTTCTTTTTTTTTTTGCCTCCAAGAATAACAACAAGACAGAGCTACCTTCTCTTCTGACTCTTTGTTTACTCAATCTCGTGTGGTGGAATTATTATTCTGGGAAGGCAACAGGCTTTATCTACACAGCTGGTTCGGCAGGACCATTTGGGAAGTCTGCCCCTCACTCTGTAATCTTTTCTGATTTTACACGTCAAGCGTATTCATTCATTAGCAGGCCGCTGTCCACTGGTGTTTCTCCCTGGCTGTTAAATTAGGCTGCTACGGGTTCCCTCCTAAGATGATGCATTATGCCTTCTACTCTGGGAACAGTCAGGAGGAGGGAGGGGATGCAGACTGGGGAAACAAAAGAGAGTTGTTTTAAATTGTTGCCAGTGGAGTGCCTGAGGTAGGAAGGCTTCATGGCGGTCGTGGCACATTGCCTTCTTCTGGGATAGTGACTGCTACATAGACTGTGACAGCACTGCAAAGCCCACGAGGAGTTATCTTTTGTGCCATAGAGCTTTTTAACTCGCTTGTGATTTTCTTTTTAGAGGCTAGAATAATATAGGTATAAAACAGATCAACATCTTAATTTCCAGTGCTTCATTTTGCCAATCCATGCAGCTCATATGCACCGTGTTGTATGTATGATGAAGCCTAGTGTGAAACAGTCGCAAATGCTTGCCTTTATTCTAGACTCTCCCTCCTCTCTGTCTCACCAGTGTGACTGCCAAGTAGACTCCTCTGCTCTGTTGTACAATTTCAAACGTGATTGAGCTTTCACATCCACTTTTACTCTGCTAGTAAGTCTGCACCGCTTATAGTGCATTCACAGCCACAATGCTGAGTGTGTCTGCAGTTGTGAGCAACAAACTGGAAATACCTGGTTTAACCGTCTATTATTAACATACATAATTGAGGCTTCAGATCTTAAAGGTCCCTTAATGTTTATATCTACTCAGAAGAAAGTAGTAAATCTCTTCATCAGTGTCAGTTTTCTCTGTTATTTCTGTCAGCAATTAAAAGGTTGCATTGACTTTTTGCAGGTTTGGCCTATTAATCACCTTACTCGATTTGTGAAGAAAGAAGGAGCATTTAAATCATGCCTGCAGGTCTCTGTGCGCTGGTGCTCAGTCTAACACTTCATGTGTAATAGGTCTGGTTGATTAGCCTTATTTAAATATGAGAAAATGAGATGTTGTAGGAGCTTTAAAAGTTGGAATGTTAGCTAATTTTAATGACATGCATCCAGACCTGCCTGGCTTGTTTGGTGAAATAAACATGAAATATCAGCAAAAATAACATACATTTAGAAGAAGACCTTTCATCCAGTGAAACTTCAAGCAGAAATTAGGCAAGTACGTCAGACATCTTAGGTTTTGAAGCTGTAAGCTCATTAATGATGAAGACCAAGATTTTTTTTTTTTGAAGTTGTGAACACATAAGTTACAACATTAAAAAAAATTTAAGATTAACATATTGCAAAATGCAGATCGTCTGTTGATCTAATTCTAACATTTAGCTACGATCAGTTTGATTTCACATGTGAAAATTGGACGCTTTGAACAATTTTATATCATCGTCACTCCATTAAAGAGCATAGCATATGCAGACTAATAAATATCAATTACCCTGGGACCTGCACATCAAAACATTGCTTGGTTGCATCACTAGTTGCCTGCATAGCTCTGAAAAAAATTGCAGGACGAAATTGAATATCAATATTACAGTGGTGCTTCACATTACAGCTCAATATGAAACACAAAAAAACATGAATGACGATCAGATCAGGAATTAACTGGTCATTACTGAAGTGATGCCAAGAAGTTACTGAATACCAAGGAATCAGCTCAACTATAGTAGATAATAAGCTACCTTTGAACAGATGGTTATATATGGTCTTAATGAACCAGTATCTAATGATTAACTGCCGAGTTGTGAAAGGTTATGCATCAATACTTCATTATTATCCTATTCATGCCAAGTTAACTGTTATACATTAGAAACTGATCTGTAACTACTTATTTAATACTAGTTGGGTGCCTTTGCTTTGTCTCTGTGGCTATTTTTCCGGTGAGAACTAGAAATAGCAACACATATGGGAGTGAAAAGAAGGCAATGATTCTGACACTCAGAGTTCATTAGGAACAATGGATTATGAAATTGAGACAGCATTTAACCATCTGTTCTATGGTAACTTATCATTATGTACTAGAGTGGACTTGATTCAGTGTTATTCAATACCTTGTCATCATTAAGTAACGAGCTGTTAATTCCTGATCTGTTCATTATTTGTTCCTATAGTAACTATGCTTTGTGTTTGTGTGCTGTGTTGTAAAGTGTCACCAGAAAAAAACACTACTTTCAGAATTGACAGTGAATTCGTATTATTAAACTGCCAAGATTTAGCTTAACAGATATAAAAAGAAATGCCTCTCACGACTGTTACGTCCACTATAAAGCAGGAAGATTTTACACCCCTTTTTTAATCAGACAGTTTGAGTCAAATTGTACTTGAATTTTTCATATGCATAAGTGAAACTAATGAGAACTCATTCATGTTCTCTTTAGCTCTCCAAATATTGTTACTGGAGGATTTTTTTTTTCCCTCCTCATTCCGAAGAGGATCATGACAAACATATTTCTGGGAGGTAGTGTCATATAAGGTCAGGTATAATGAGAACTGGTTGCTTTTGAAATCTAAGAGGTTATAGATTATTAATTACAGTGCATTGCTTTAAGTAATTTAACTAGTTTTTCTATTTCATAATATAACTGAATACAATGCAGTGGCTATTTGTAGTATTTCAACTTCCAAATATTTCTTAAAAATTACTTAAAGTTATAATTTATATGTTTAGAATAAAGACATTTGAAACTATGCCAAAGATACCAATGCACTGAATTGTAGAGATATTAACTGAACCTATTTACCCAAACCATGGCCAATAGGAGTAGTAGTGAGTCACTTTGCTGGTTTCCCATGGTGAGGAAAACCAACACCATGGGACCTCTGACCAAAGCATCAGAAAGCGATACAATGGGATGAGAACCTCTAGGGGACATCTTTTAGTCAAAGCCAATGACAAAGTGATCAAATGTGGAAACACTGTTGCTTTTTTCACCACTGGACACAGCTCTAAATGAAAAGAATGGAGTTTGACGTTGAAATTACAGCAGGTCTTCTAAATGGGTGAGATATAAATTCATTATATGATGTTATTATCTTTGCTAAGTTGCCATCTGTTGATCCACGATTCAAACTAAACTGTGACACTTCTGACCTTCTTTGGACGATTCCAAACAGATCTTTAGAGCATCTACTGACAACACGAAGTTGATTTGTGGTTTTACTACTATTTTCTCTCTAAAAAACAAAGGTAAGCTAACAGAGCTATAATATAAACTATCAGCTGACAGCATTATTTTGACTGACTGTCAAAATAATCGTGAATTTTTGTTTGAAGATGAAAACTTATATCATACCACTGATACCAGAATACAGATATGTGTCAACAATAGTGCTTTATACTTGATTCAGAGAGTGACACAATTTGTTGATATGGTGTTGATTTGTTGGCGGTTTGGGGAGCTGTGCGTGTGTTCTGGTACATGACTTCCACTTGCTGGTTGAGAGTTTGTAATATCCATACTATGCACAAATTTTCCTAAAATTACACATTAAAACCAGGCACTGTAAACCTCAAAACAGGACTCAACAATGTTCACTGTCATATGTTCTTCAGTGTAACTTGAATTAATATTGAAATGCTTTGATTATACAGCACACTTACCAAAATAGATAGCTTGTGTCAGTAACAACAAGTTTTGATGGCAGCAAAGAAAATGACATTCTACACATCAGCCTTTTGCCAAAGACAATTTACTCAGGTCAAACCCTTTTATAAGGATGCACCGATACCACTTTTTACCAGTAGAAGTACTTACATTTGATCACTTGCTGATACCGAGTATCGATATGAGAACTTAATAATACCATTCCAGTTCTTAGTTACTTTTGAAAATGTGCTTTATTGTCATTGTTATTAGTTTGACTGTAACAAAGTGCTGCTACTGACATTTAATGCATTGGAATGAGCATTTCTCAATCAATCCACCAGAGGGCGCCACTCTTAATTAACCATTCTTGCCAAATTCCATGAAGAAGAGTAAAGTTTTTTGAGAAGAAGAGGAAAGGCAATAATTACAAACATGGCAATGACAGAGGAGGAAATACTAATGTGGATGCTAATGTTGATATTGATGATGGTAGTTGTCATAAATATGTCTGTAGTTTTTTACTGACTCACAGTCGCTCTTTGAAAAGATCTGCTACCTCTGTGGTTCCCGGTGGTAGTGCTTCTCCGTCTGGGTATACCCAGAGCCTTATATAGAAGATAATATGATGACCTTGATATGGCTCTGTGTATGCATTCGTTTGCTCCCAGAAATCGGACAGAATTACGTACTGAATGTACGCAGTGGATCTGTATCCATCTTTAACCTAACTTGCAGTCACCGTCGTTTATTTTGAAAAATCTCCACACTGCTGACATTACTCCACCACGTACCTGCTGCACTAAAGTGATGTTGGTGTGGTGGTATCAGAGCACTTTTACGAGTACAAGTAGAAGTACACGCACTCAGTATCGCACCGATACCCAATACTGGTATCAGTATCTGTGCATCCCTACTATTTTATGTTCAGAAACCAGTAACATATTGTACAACTGCAACCCAACTCTGGCTCCAACAATAGTTGCTTTTCCACTGACCCTCAAAAACAACAATTTCACCAAAACTCTTGTTTTTTGATTAAAAGTTTTTGCGCTGGTAAGAGGTGGTTTTTTGGGCGTAGCGCAATTGGTATATCACACAAAACTGCAATAAAAAGACCTTTTTACCGCAACTAGAGTCACATGTGTGAAAAAGACCAAATGTTGACAGATGTTACAACTAGCGAAGAAGAAGAGTTTTAAAAGAAACATGGCGCGGTATGTGTGAACACACCAGGAAACTGAATCATTTTTAAATTTAGTACGGGATAGAGGGGTAATATATAATAATAATAATGAATATATCTGTAAATCAACACAATATTTACGTTCGTCACCATGTTTATGGAACGACTTCTCGTATCATCTCGTGATGATAAATAAACAAATCATCGCATTTGTGATTTCATGGAAAAACCAACATTACGCACTTCTGTTTTTTGACATTTAGTAAATATCGGTAAAGTTTTGCGCAGATGTCCAATGGAAACGAGACTAATGTTTCATACTGGGTGTTCAGTGTGTATTGAGACCCCTACCATCATGATTTTCAATAACCCAGTTACCATAAGAGCCCCTTTATAAAGTTTTACATGATTTATATTTGAATCCTCTAAATCCTCTGCAATATTTGTGATATTTTTATATACTGGATGTGTAGTTATCCAGCTCTCATCACCACAAGTATGATGGATGGCAGCTGCTGCTCAGCTGCTGTGTCTCATTTGCCCAGAAAATGTACTTCACTTTGTCAGCTGATGGCGATAAAGCTTGTCAAGATCCTTTTTGTAGTACTCATGGTGGCATTAGGACTGACCCAATGACCCGCATGAGTAGCTACACCACGGATGGCTGATATGGAAGGTCCTACTGATGTTCAATGTTAGACGAAAGCAGTTGGATTTTCTGTTCTTCTTCACTGTGTGAGAACAGACCCGTCATTTTGGAAACACAGCTTTCTTCATACACCAGGGGTCTGAGACTCTTTAAAGTATAGTATGTCCTCTGGGCTTTTGTCTCTCACTGAGATAATGTTGGGCTCATTAGTTGTCTGGTAGGAACAAATAATAGCCTGTGTGAAATGTTGCAGAGCTTAATCAACAACAACGCTGTCAAACAATACATATTCGCATCGAAATGTATTCTTGCTGAAAAACTGATTTTTACAGTTTAGTTTGAAAACTGTTTTGACAAAACAAACACGTTGGCATGTAATTTCCCTGACACATAACAAATGTTATATAGAATGTGATTTCAGGGGAATTCAACACATGCTTTAAGCCTTAGATTGATCCTGTGTGCATTATCTGTCACATAGCTCTCTGCATGCAAGATTAATCCAAAGGTCACTGATGCTCTTGACAGTGTTACACCCCCTCCCCTGGTTTAACACACCTGTTTTCATCTAATCTCTGTTAAATTAACCCTGTGAACAGTGCTGTAGTTCAGTGGCTGAACACAAACAAGTGACAAAAGAACATTTTGGGTTGGCTTGTCTTTCGATTGACAACACCAGTCATCAGTACAAAGGGTCACTGAATGGTTTACAAAAAATCCAAAAATTATGTGCATCATGTTCTATAGCCTTTACCAAGAATTTTTTTTTTTTTTTTTTTTTTTTAAGAATTGCATTCATACCTCAGGTTGAGTTCAAGGACTGTAGAATCAAAGCTAAAGTGCTGTGAAGGTGTTCTGACTCACTTCTGACAGCTTACTAAGACAGTTTGTGTTATTTTTTTTCTTGTAATTTGTCACCTGTGTGCAGGTGTTTTATGTTATGTTAGTGCTGCTTTTCCATTAAAGCTATTTTTAGACTCTAATTAATTTATGTAACAGGAAATAAATGTGCTTTTGACAGTAATATAACAGTTGGAAATTATCACAGTAATTCTGAAATATTTACAACAAAGCAACAGATTATTTTATTCTTGCATAATTACATCTAGTATTATTAAGTCTTTGTGTCTGTATATTTATGGATTTCATCTATCTGTTCCAACTTCATAGATTCACTTTTGGTTCCAGCTTTATCTAATCTATGACTTAAATAATTAAATACTTAAAATAATTTTATGACTTCAAATTGAATTTCCAGGATAACAGATTTACATATGAAGATGTAGATTTTGTTTAACTTTGCATTCATACGCTAGGTCAATATAAATGACTTTCTGTCCAGCTCATCTGACAATGCAATCTATGCATATTAAATGAGATGTCAGCTCCAATCATGACAAAAACTTCTCACTTGGCCTCAAAGCAAATCATCACTATGTATCCTTTTAGCATCCAACACATGATCCAAAATTACATTGTGTGAATACTAAGCAGATAGTAAATGGAACTGACATGACTTCTAGTCTAGAAGAGGAACCCAAAACAACCTTTTTACACCACATGACCAAGAAAACACCTACCAATTTAGTGAAAAATACCACAGTCTGTTAAGCCAAACAAGCACTCTAATTTCCTAAGCCCAACCAGTGGCAAAATACTGAAAACCTTTAATTTCCTCTTTTAAAGGTTTAATTTGCATGCCTTTCATCAGTGGATGACCATGATGGACCATGTGCATCTGTAATAAATTATGTGTGCTAAAAACTTAATCGAATCATTCACTGTTTTTTCTTTTTCTTTCTTTCTTTTTTTAATGGCATGAGACAATGTTAAGCTGTAAAATCACAGACCCAGACTGTTGGGAGCATAATGTGTTGTGTTCCCCCAGTGGGTCTTCAAAGTGTTTTTCAGTGTTATTAAAAAGAAGGGCAGACCAGCTCTGACATGCAACCCACACAGGGGCCATGGCAACAGACCAAGAGCTTCTCATCAGTACCCATAGTCCCAGTGTGATATCCCAGTGTCTCTGCATAGGACTATCACTCCCTCTTTTATTGTGTCTTCGAGGCAGAAGCATGGTGTAAACAATGTTTGAACAATTATGAGCCTGTATATCCCCCAACAACTCTGTAAGGAATTCTTCTAACACTCCACCTCATTACAGACGTGTCTGCCATTTCCTATATATTATAAGGCACTGATGAAGGAGTGTGGAGGGATTTTCTATATTATAAAGCGTTGATGAAGTAGTGATGGGGAGATTTTCTGTTCTGCTCATATCAGTGTGGATCATGAAGAAAAGAGGTGGGTGCACATCTGTTAGAACAATCCCAACTTTGATCATCTTGCTTGAACTACAGATGTCTACTGAAGCTGCTGTTGCTGATATTTGTATCTTAACAGCATCTTGGCATCTTTGCAGAAAGCTGAATGTACACAGCATTTTTATTGCTTTTCACGCACTATTTTTTTATGCATATGTTGGCACACAGATGAATGCACTGCACACACCGATGATAAATAGCAATCTATTGTCATCTCTTGGTAAACTGCCAGAATTTAAATGTGTCACGTCCCCAATATTGAGTGAACCAGAGCAACTGGAAAGTATTTTGCCCTTCCGAACCCCGAGAAGTTCAGCCTTCATTGACTTTTAACAAAATGCTACTTGGTCTTTTTTTCTTAGTGGCTTTAGTGGCTTAAAAACTTTGCAGTTGCTCGTAATGCTATTCATCTGGCCAAATTATTGCCTTGCGTCTAAATGATCCAAATTGCAGCCTTACAGCTCTCACAAGCTGTTTCTTAAATGCCACTTAGCTGCTGGATCCCAGAGTGTGCTCTTGTTAATTTATTAGGAGGTGGAATGGCTAAAAACCAGCAGAGCGACAAGGAGACGTTTCCACTATAGAGGTCACTCCCCTTATGACTGTCTGCAGTGGCTGGCAGTCACTGCGTACAGTCTTTTGTGTGGTGAAGTCTGCTTCTGATTCAGAGATATGCATCTGAATGTGTCCAAGTCCCTAGGGGTATACCTTTGATGAATATTTCATAAACCACAACAGCCCTTTTATTACAGGAGATTGGTCGTATTCAAATAACGTGTTCAGCTCAACAATAAGCAACAGGATTCATTCAGTACTCCTGACAAGGACCAGATTGTTCTTCAGCTCAGCAGAGTGGTTACTTGGCAGGAAAAAGCATAAAGGGAAGGTGCAACATGGAACAATGCAATGACAGAGAGAAAAGAGGAATGGCACAACACAATCATAGGAAAGGTATTTGTGTCATTTCACTTCATTTTTCCCCCTATGCTAGTTCGTTGGAAGCTGTTTCTACCTCATGTTGGCTTGGAGATTTTTTAGGGGTTGTTACATCATTTGTCAGGTCCCATCTTTAAAGCTTTTGTGAATTTCCTCTGTTCCCTCTCACAGTTGGCAGGTGAAGATAAAAAAAGTATACTCTTGGCCATTTTTGCAACCCTTTTTTCCCTTGCTGTTATTGAGGTGAAGAAAAAAGCTGCTATTTCCTCTTTCTAGTTTATCTCGCGTTTGGCTAAAACTTTTTTTAAAATGATGAAAGCAGATCAAATGCTAGTTAAATGTAAGTTAGCAGCATTTTATTTTCAGAGTAAGGTCACTGTCACATTTGCTTGAACACATAACTTTGCATCTTGGATTCCTTCTAATGACATATTTATGCAGCTCATGTTGTGTGTTATGGATTTAGTAAAAGTTATGACTGCAAAAAAAAGATAAAAAGAAGGGAAAATATGTACTTTTTAGGCAAAAAGTCTAGGGAAACAATATATTCCCCGGGCTGTCGCACTAAGAAAATACAACCCTTTGTTGTTTTCGCTTTGATTTTTGTTGAGATCATAGAAACAAACAACACATCGAGCAACAATATGTCCCAGTCCCTGAGTTCGTTTCACAATAGTGTGTTGACCAAAAGTACTGAATAGCTCCCAAAGTTCCCCCTACCCTCCTCCCTCCTGAATGCAGCTCTATTATGGGCACAGTAGCACGTATCAAGGTGATTTATTGCCAGAGAGAGCTCAAGTTGTTTAAAATGACTGGTGTGATTAGTCATATATGCTTCAGAGCTGGAAAAGGGGTGCACAGAGCTCCTGTAAATTAACAGCAGCTGCAGACTGTAGTCGACCACAGCAAGGTGGTCAAACGTGGTAAGCGGCAGAGTCGCTGGGGGACAAGGAAAGAAAGTGGGTCATTACACCGCTTTCAGGTATCAGTAGGTTCACAGAAAAGAGAAGTAGGCTAGTTCAAGATTCAGAGGCTCCACAATGAATTGATTTCAGCAATGAAAATAAAACGAGCGATATTATAGTCTGAATCCTGCCAAATTTCCACTTGAGGTACTGTACAAATATCTCCATATTCCACAGCGCTCACATATCTCTACGCTCCACTATTCCTGACAGAAAGGAGCTCCTCTAAGAACCTTTTTATTTACTCACTGCTTTTTGTTTTTTTTTTTTGTTTTTTTAAAAAGTGTTATATGCATTTTACTGAACCTTCACATTTAACAGACAGACAGCAGCTGAGGAATGATGTTTCAAGTCTGTTTAAAAGACGTGTCAGACAGTTGGGGATATTTTTCTGCACTGCAAAAAGTTACGTGAGAAGATGGCTGCAAGTGAGGTAGTTGTGGTATTATGTCCTTATTTAATAACTAGTGGAATGCTTTTTTGTGTTTGTTTTTACTCGTTTACTTCAAAAACAGTAACTGAAGCATCCCATCCTTGTGGAAAGCAAAGTCTACTCTGATTGGGTAATGACCTAAAAGACACAGTGGTGATCAGAGATGTTTGAAGAGGACTGGATAGATGGCGGCCCCACTCTGAACTGTTGCCAATTCCATCAATTGCCACTCATTAAACTCACTATTATCCCCACTGACCACAATGATAGATGAGGCACCTACAACCGCTTTATTATCAGTTTTTAATAATATGGAGGTTTAATAGGTGAAATGTTAGTCCACATGTGCAATGGGCCACATAATGCAGAAGTAACATGGGAGCGAGAAACTTTTTGGCTCATATGTCACTGAGTAACTTGCCATTGAATAGAGCGGGCACCATTTTGGAAACAGGAATCCAGTTCTAATAATACATCCATGGTGACAACTCATAACTGGTAGCTAGCTCCAAGTCCTGTGTGTCGGTCAGTAACTGGCAGAATTTCTAGTCATGGAGAAGACATGAAAATTCAATGCAAAATTTTTATACATCCCCAAGACGAGTACAGGATGAGTTTTTTTTTTTTTTTTTTTTTTTATTCTTTTCCAGGATATGACAAGAAACAGCAAACATAGAGGCTTGGTGTCCCCAAAAAAGCCTCAAACACCACATTTTTAATGACATGTCAAAGATATAGAAGTGACAAGGAACATTCACATGCAACAGATCATCAAATCTGACTACCTAATCCAGCGGGTTACCCAGATTTAGATTATGCATTTCCCATTGATGTTGACTCCAGAGGGCTACATGTAGTGTGTTCACCTTGGATCATACACAGAGACGAGTAGTGAAAATGATTTGCGTAAAAGCCAGACGAGTTGGACTCATTTCTGCAAATACAACAGAGGTAGCCATAGAAGACTTTAGCACAACCTATTTATTTATTTATTATTTATTTAATGATTGGTTTACTTAACAGGGACATTGTACATTGATTCACACTGCTGTAAATGCACCAGAACTAGACTAATGGCTATTTTTCATCAGTAGTCCCTGGACAGATGTTGAATTGTCACCCTAAAAGGTACCACAAAGTTATAAACATACAACTTTTAAAACAAAATTTTAAATACCTAAACACAGACGAGTACAAGTTTTGCAATACAAAATGTACAATTACATAGAGTCACAACAGCCACTTTACAGGAAGTATATCAAGTTTAAAAAAAAAAAATAGATGAAAATAAGTCAGGTAATCAAGTCCAGGCTGCACAGACTCAAAAGTGGTTTCGATCTTTTCATCTGTCTCGACGAAAGAAAGCACATAAGCGTAATTCTCAAAATTTCAAATTATCCCTTTTGAAGACTGGAGTTTATCTTCATGCTGTTACTTCTGTGAGGAACTCAAATGGAGGCATTCATATATATCTCATACAGATTCTCCCCAGACCGATGGCCATCTGCGCTATCTGACACCAATCTGATACTAATCTGATTAAGGCCAAGAGACTTAAACCCATTACTTTGTGAAGCTCAAGCATTTTTACTACGCCTATGCCAATTTTTTCAAAGGCCTTGGTGATGGACTTAATAAGGTTTTCTGAGCTACTGTGCATTTAAAGAAAGAAACAGAGAAAATTCACTTTCATACTATTATAATCAGTGTGTGATGTTTCATGCGTTTCAGTAATGTTTTTATCTGAAATGTCATAATTCACTTTTTTGTAAAACTGCTTTCATTTAACCTGTGGCGGCTTTACATTCAAAACTACTGAGGATTGTGTCAGCAGGGGATTTTACCTCTTCTTCCTCTGTAGTGGATTTGTGTGATTATTGAACATCAGTACAAAATGGTGAGACAAAGCTTTTGCTCTTTGCTCCCCTGAGACAGACACTGAAATCTGACCTTTATCTCTGATGTTTTAGATGGTTATACATGTTTCTGTGATTAAACTCCAGTGTAACTCTGCTGAAAATATCTAAGAGAAGCATCAGACTGTCAACATATTGGTGAGTTGTCTGCTGGAATGAGAAAAATGTAATATATGAAACAAAATTGGTTCAGAAGGAAGTTACATGTGAGGTACATCGCTAGTAGTTATTTGCTTTAACGTTGTTAATGTGCTTAAAAATTGTTCCATTTAAGCTTTTGCTGCTTGACAGTGTCAAGTTTATTCTTTGAGGCTAATAACCTTAGCATTTTCCTTAACTGGCCTTTGGCTCTAGCAGCTGTAAAACATTTTAACATCAAATTGACGCTTTAAGTAATTGCTTGGGTGAATTCCCAAAAGCACTTTAACCCACGCCAACCTAGTTTAAGCTTTTCATTTAATGTTATGTACAGCACATATTCATATTGTGATTTTTGTATGGATTCCAAAGATACAGGAGACCACAAAAATGTAGTTCAAAGTCAAATATACAACAACATAATGATTTTAAGGAAGGTCAGAATAAGTTTAGACATCTTTTTTTTTTCTGTCAGTCCAGTAGCAAGTAGAGAGTTAAAGCATGTTGTTTGTTGTTGCTATTGATAGAACTTCCTGAAGATAAAAGCGAGGGCAAATTCAAGTACTGTTTCTTAATTGCTCGCATCCAGCTATTTACCTCCAGATATAACAAACCACCAAAAAGAGTTCTGCTAATTACAATGCAGAAATGTTACAGTGCCTTACAAACGTTTATATTTAGAGCCAGACTGTGAGTTTGTGTCCTCTCATTATACACTGACTGGGCACATGCATACAGCTTCCAGACAAAAGTCGAGCATGCTGCATGCTTTGGCTTTACATTTATACGGTTTCTCTAAATATACTTCCCTAAAGAAGCACAGCTTGGTTTTTAATCTGAATGCTATACATATTTTGGTGACTTAAAATAAGAATGATGAATGATCACAGTAAATACACATATTTTCTAGCCCCCAAAAAGTGGAATTCCAGCTCAGGTTTTGCTCAGGCTTTATGTGGCTCAGATTTACAGCACCTCGGAGGATGACACAGGAGCAGCTCTGCTACTGGCATGGTTTCAGTTGACATTCCGTTGTTAGTAGTAACCACTACTGGCAGCAGTCTGTAACGGTTTAAAAATGAATGGGTCCATCCAACATCCCATACTATGTCCTACATATACTAACCTTAAGCATACTTTTGTGGAAATAAACACTATAATGCATTTTTCTGGATTCGTCACTGCTCAGGGTGTGATTACATGTTACTTCCTGAGAGCTTCCTTACCAGTTGGGGGCACGTAACCTTGGTAACCACCTCATTTCACCTCTACGAGCATGTGTGTAATACTACAGACTGTGGCACTATATGTGTAATGTAATGGATTGTACCAACATTTGTGGTTTACTACTGACTACTGGTTACTGGGATGTGTTTGCCATTCATGCTGGCTAAGTGTCCAGAGCCTTCATACTGTTAATATTAACCCAGAAATAACAGGCAATTTACATGCTACCAGTTTCAAAGTATGGTTTCTGAGTGTTTATATGAGTATCCAATTTATTAAGTGTATATGCATTCATTAAAAACAAGTAAAACTGGTTATGTATATGCACGCATGCTTTATAAGTATTAGAATTGCAGTGAAATTAATTTGATTGTTTGATTAAAAATTGAGCTGATTTTTGGCTTATATCCTCAACACTATTATGCAGTGAACCAGTCCATTGTTTTCATTGTGTCCTAACTTGCACGGTTGTGTGTTCAGCCTCTTGTAAAGCTGCACAGACATTTAACAACAAGCCAAATTATTCTAAAAAGGTACACAACACACTCAAGACTGTTTCCAGTAACCAACCCAAACCTAATGACTAAGTCACCCAAAGGTCTAAGGAGGACTAAGCTGCAGAAAACAAATAATTCATAATGAGGTTTTCATTAGTCAGTAGTTAAATGAAGATGAGAAATACTGTGTTTTTGTTACCTTACAATGAGCTGTTTATATCTACAGAGGGAGTTGGCTGCATTTCAGAGTCTTTCACAGATATTTTAGAAACTCAGTTAAAACTGGAATACTTATGCCCATGCAAACACATTCACTGATCATTTTGTTAGATCCATAACAAAGCCAATATTTACAAGGATCTTTTATCCATTATTTAAATCTGCTTGTTAAGCTCTGTCTACCAAAACATTTGTTTATACATATAATGAGATTTTTCTGTGACATTTTAAAATACTGCAATATTGCATATGCGTCATTTTATTCAACAGATTATTTCTGTATATGGATGTGGTTAAACAACAGGGAGCAATAGTGAAGTGTTTCATGTGAATATGAAAGCAGGTTAGCCTCATGCATTCACTCCTGCTGTTCATGCTGGACATTAATAGACGAACGCATAAATGTACTATAATTGTCTTTAAATTGTTTTTTTTCTCACACATTATTATTATTTACACATCAGCCTATTTCAAAATGAAATTCAAATGTGTAAATGTACTCAGTGACAAGGACAAACAAACAAATAAATACGAATTATGCCATCACAAAATTGATGATGTACATCTGCAAATTGTATTTCCACATTTTGCAACATGTTGCATCGTGTTGTACCAGGCTTACTGTCAGGTTGTTTCCAGTGAGATTGATGTCATTCGCTGCCAATGGCCTCATTTTGCCCTGTACACACTAAGTTGATGACGCATTAGTGACTGCCCAGTATTTTCTGAATTGAATTTTCCAAACTGGCGCCTGTCCAGAAATAGCTGCCTGTATTAAACAGGCATCACCAAACGGCAGCCTGCATGTGTTTGGCAGCCGGAGAGCATTCCTACTTCATTTATCCGAATTCTCCAGGCTTTGGGAGTTGACAGGCTTGGTAATCAGTGTCCACAAGCATAATCCCCATGGTCTCCAGACACCAGGCAGTCAGATCTCTCTCTGTTTCCTTCTCTTTCTTTCTCTCTTTCTGTCTCCGCCTCCCCACTTTCTCTCCTCTCAGCTTTTACATAAAACCTGTTAATATCACCTTGCAAGTGAAAACACATCCACAAATATGCATACCACATAGTGTCTGACAGTGTATATACAGAACATGTGCTCACATGTGCAAAGGCCATCTGCATTTCTGTGTATGGGTGGCAAAGCTACTGGCTGTAATTATTTCTCTTGCGAATCCTCGCTTCAATGCAACATTTCTACAGGACCCTGTTCCAGGTTATAGTTACCTGTAAGGTTCTTATAGTTCTCATGTGTTTATTTATGTATCTTAAGGGTAGGATTAATTACTCTGGTAGCATCAGAATTTCTTTTACTTTTAAAGTTCACACCTCCACAGTGACAATTCACAAGATGTCTAAACAAGATGTTCCTCTTGAGAGGATGAAAAGCACCAATAAAAACAACATTGCCCACCGGTGTGCAACCAGAGTGCTTGGGAGACATTAGCAGTTCTCATGTGACTGCCCATGTGAAGAGACTTGAGCTCTGAAAAATAGGCCTGGTGCAGGCGGCTTGAGGAAAAGGAGCCAGCGGTAGAGACAAAGGAAGCAGTGAGAGTAGGAGAAAGTGTCCTATGCATCAGTGGAAAAAGTAGAGTGATCAACTGAGTCTGTTTTTCCATTCCCAGATGTTTTGAGTTTAAGCTCAGCCGTAAAAAAGAAAAAAAAAATGATCAGATGATTTCTTCCATACCTGAAGACGAAATTCATTCCAGACACACTTTTCAAAGACATAGCTGTGTGACGACCACTTTTCACTGTGACCACTTCACCACTAATAACACTTCACAGATAAATAATACAACACAGATACAAGTGCACAAATGGCAATAAAAAACCTTAAATCTTTGATATCTATATCTAGTTTTATATTACATAAGCTCCAAAGCTGCAACTATAGGGACAGTGAGCCCCAAATGTAGAAAGAATTCTATCTGCAGTTTCATTTTCAGGACATAAATCAACACAAAAAACTTCAGCTGCTTTAGATCTAACAGAGAGCTGAAGTCCCATCTTCTCCAGAGTGGCCCATGGGACCAAACTTTCGGGGGGAAAAAATGAATCAATGGCAAAAGAGTTTTTTTTTTTTTTTTTTTTTTTTTTTTTTTTTTTTTTTTTTATGTAATCTGAATTGTACCACTATTTACAGATGTGATTTTTGTCCATTTAAAGGAAAACCACAGTTTGTTGTAAAGATAGTGAAGTAACATCTAGTTTTTTGTAAAATAGCTCAGTGGACATCATCTCTCATCATACATGATACACGTCACCAACATCAACAACCTTCGAAAGTCTTAAAGAGGACAAAAATCACACTGGGTCTTTTTATGTTGAGGCTGAACAGACATTTTCAGTGAACAGACTGTGAAAAGAAACAGTTACAGTTACATCACATCCACAACTTTCAGGTGTCTAGTCTTTCTATTTATATATTTTCACAGTCTGATACAAAATTTTGCAAGAACCTGCCACTTATGTCACTTGTAGAATTATCACATACTCTATATGTGATACTGACAATGGGATACTGCTTTATGATAATGGGTAAATGCATGGGATCAAATAAACTGTCTCTAACCATTGTGACTGTGAACATTTTTTTTACTCAGTTCAGGAAGTCAATCTTCAGTCAAAACCGGAATCTAAATATGATCATATATCACACCAGTAAGTCATGTTTTATTTTATATCATTTCTGTAGTAGAGACAGCCAGATAAACTGAAAACAAATGTCTAATGTATGCATCATGATGTGGGTTTGCGTCCAAAGACAGCCTAATTTCAAGTTTACACCCACTACTGTTTTGCAAATATTAAGATTTGTTTCATCATCATCGTCATCATTAACTGTCGTCTGAATTCTGATGGAGGAGCTCTTGCCTATATACCCAAATCCTTTGTCTAACATTTGCTTCTGCAGGTCTTCAATGATGGCATTTCATTGTAGTTTCCTAATACGGCATTTCCGTTGGTTTCTTCCTTTAATTCAGTGTTTTCAACCTTGAGGTCGGGACCCCAAGTGGGGTCGCTTGGAATTCAAATGGGGTCGCCTGAAATTTGTAGTAGTTGATTTAAAAAAAAAAAAAAGAAGAAGTAAATAAATAACTACTAATAAAAAAAATATGGTGAGTTGAGAGAGACAATCACAATCCATAAAAGACATGACAAACTGTGAAGCTGAAACTGAAGC
>JAPQRP010000002.1:18478864-18511327 GCA_037367295.1 Apogon hyalosoma
TGCAGCTCTTTCATAATTCATAGTTTAGTTATTGTTTGTTCAGTATTAATTGTCAGCCTTGTAAATCCAAGCTGGACGACTGTACATATCCTGACCAAGGAAAATCAAATCCTCACTTTGTGCAGTAATCTACACCTGGCATTACTGCCTCCGTCCATAATAGCATACCTTATATAGTCTAAATGTCATCTAAAATTAACATTTATTTGCAACATACTATAGCAAACTATTACATGATCAAAAAAAAAACAAAAACATTTTAGCAAAAAAAAATGTCTCTGTTTTGAATGTCTGGGGTCACCAGAAATTTGTGATGTGACACATGAGCCAAAAAAGGTTGGGAACCACTGCCTTAATTCAATGGACGTTGCAGTCTCCTCATTGTCCACAGCAGCAGACAAATGTAAAAATTCCCTAAATATATTTTCATTGCATTTAATCACATTCGTCCATCTCTACCCTACATAAAAACTTACATTTTTTGCATTTGACTAAAACCTACATGATGGAAATACATCTGAGCTCAGTTGAAACACCGGTCCAATAAAGGGCTTTTTAGAGGCTAAATAGTTAAAACAGTCCAGTAAGAAAGAAAGAAAGTGAGCACAATGAAATGCCTTGAAATTAAAGTGAAGTTTCAAATGATCCAGTGGCTCAGGTTCCTTCTACAGAAAAAGAATGCTGAGCAAAGAATGTTTTACAGAATGAATCATTACAGTCAGGACAAGAAAACTTACTTTAGTGGCTCAGAATGAATGAATGAATGAATGAACATATAAAGCAGCAAGAGTGAAAATCACATCAATACGCATGTTCCTTCTGCAGCTCTCACCTCAGTCCAAATCAAAAGACTAAACCATAAATACAGATAATGCCATTTCATTGTATTATGGAAAAGTTAGGCTACTTTTCCAAGTGTGCAGAGTTGTAGAATAGCATCTAAGTTGCATCTGACGGATTAGTGATTGGTAATTACAGCTGTAAATCATGTAATTACCCTTCATACCTGTCTACAAATGCCTGTTATCAAAATAGAGGCATCACAAGGTAGATTTTATTCATGAAAACACAAGCATTGGATGTAGAAGTCTGATGTCCTCTCATACCACCAATGGAATTCTTCGCCCAGTGACAAGTAATGCAGCTTTAAGCTCTAACATATTTATGCCTATACTGTCAATAGTGCCATAAAGTAAACCATATATTTGATCAACTGTATTAACACATGTAAAGACTGAATGTTATGTGGCAAAGAACATTTTATAAATGTGGTTATTATCACTCATAGTCTAATGATAGGGTTTCTTTGCTTTGTTTCTATGATTTTTTTACAGACAGAGTATAAAAATATTGTTAGAATCACAGAGAAAAACAATGCAACAAATTCAGCATACACAGTCTGCTGGTTTGCTGATTGAAGTTTAGTCCAGGTTTGAACAGAAACACAAACAAACGGATAAAACAGACTGAAGATAAAAGCAACACAACAGATAAAACAAATATTTTTATGGCCATTTTTTTTTCTTATGTACAATGAGGCATCTTAACTGGAAAAAATACTCTATTAAGTCTCAGTTACTGTATATACGCCTGTAGCCATGCATGTGTATAAAAACAGTATTGTTACCCATTCAAGACAACAACTGAATGTAAACAAACATAGAAAGCATAATAATAAACATATATGTATGTATATACATATATGTGTGTGTGCGTGTGCGTGTGTGTATATATGAGAGTCTGTGTACAACTACAGTTTAAATGATTGTTTTTAACTTCTGTATTTCTTTGGGGGAAAGCTATAATTGCTAGGCTTTTACTGAAAAAGACAAGTGACCAGTCGTTTCAGTAAAACATTTGCTTGTTCCTTTCTTGTGGCTCTTTTCTTGTTATATTTTCTGATGTTGACAAAAAAGTGTGTTTTGAACAGTGAGAGAAGGCGCTGATATAATGACTAATTTAGCGTATTAAGCATGAGTTCTCGTCTGTAGTCGTGGTGCTTTCTAAGAGAGGCTGGGGTGTCTGAAATGAACCATATTACATAACAAGGATTTTTAAAGTGTGTGGCTTATTTTGGAAGATTTAGTCAAAGAAAATATGAACCTGCATGTCTTATAAATTGTATGTTTTTGTAAACCACTGACATCTATAATCTCTGTTTCCTTAATCAAAAATACACTTCATATCAGCATCTCTCTGTGTTCTGCTGGTTTAACAAACAAGAGCCAGATCTTTTTCCTCAGTCGTCAACAGGTAGATGGTAATGGTTGACAAAATGCATATTGATGACATTCTGACTCCCCACACATATTACAAATAGGGAGCTATTTGTAGTGGGTCTACTTTACAACATCCAAAAATGGCCTAAAATTATCATCACAGCATGACATTAGACATAGGATTCGATATATTTTATTGCTGAGATTCCTGCAGCTTTTAGCATGCTGATCAGCTACCCCCACCATCCTGTCTTGTAATTCCACTTTGTAACACTAGAGTGAGTAGAGAGTGGGACAAAATACTCTTATACTCTAATACTCTTTGCTGTGATTAGATGCTTCACTTTGTGGCTGATTAGTTTATTAGCTGCTACACACTGAACATGTACCAGTACTGGTGGTGTAGTGGTTACCACTTTTCCCTCACAGGGAGAAGCTTCTGCGTTTGATTCTGAGCTGAACTGGACTGTGTTTGTGAATTAAAAATGCAAGTCCAGAAACTGGCATTTTGTGTTAAAGTAACATCTAGATTTGTGTGAAACACCTCAGTGGACTGCGTCTCTCCTCACACATGTTACCAACATAACCAAAATGAAACTGTTACCTCAACCTATTTAACCTAGTTCTTCAAGAGGAAGGTTAAAAATAAAAATTAAAAGAGATTAAAACCACTACAAGTATGGTCATGTGGAAGCTGCAGATTCTTTGTTTGATTCTTTTTTTTATTTAGCTCCCCGTTAGCTTTTGCATCACAGCATCTATTCTTTCTGGGTTTTTTTTTTTTACAATTTGCAATTTGGCATCACTTCCACAACTGTTGGATTTGTGTTGTGTTTCTATTTGTGTATTTTCACAGCCTGATACTTCAGCAGTTTTTTAATAAACTGTCACTTTCTTGACGTTTAATGTCACATATCAAACTGTATGTGTAAATGAAGGCATAATATAAATCAGACACACAAAAAAAATCCTCATATAAAAAATGCGACTCTTACTGTAGAGGTGGGACTTGATATCTATACAATGTTGTTAGAAACAGTCCAATTAGTATTTGTGATTCATAGACACATAAAAGCAACATTTTTTATCCTGGTAATTGTTTAGAACCAGAGAGGAACTAAAGCCAAAAGGACACAGCATTCACTGATATGACTGTCTAAGCTGCTGCCCACCTCAATCTATCACAGCGCTGCCTATGGCTCCCAGGAGGCCCTGCGCTCTGTTCAGCCCTCGTGCCACCTTTCCTGCCCCCACGCCTCCACCGCCGTCACCACCACGCCGTGAGTGACAGGCATCCAGTTCCGCCTGACTGGAGCCTCTATCTCTTAACCCTCAAGGACAACTAAGAGGACATATTGTCATCAACTCATCTCTCTCATTCCCATGGTCACCTCCTCCATAGAGGCACATATGCACATGCTTTTTCCTGCCACATACACACATAGCACCAAGTGCAACCCACTCACCTGTAACAACATCTATGTGACCTTTACTTAATGTCCTCGGGTGCCACAACAGAACCTATTCGCACAAACAACCTGCAGGTCAGGCTGAGCCTGCCGCTTCTCATTCGCTCCTTTTATTGTGACTCTGTGTTTGAAAACATCTAGGTGGAGGTTGTTAAGAATCACTTCAGACAGAAACCTTGAACAAAGGAAATAAACAAGGCATTGTCTGTGAAGGCTTCCACACAGATCGCCTCACAATCCTGTGCTTGAATGTTTTCCTTAGCTGTGGAGATCTGAATTCTTTATCGCATACAGTACAAGAGTCTGAGGTATCTTCTGATGTGAAGAAAAAGACCAGCTGTTCTGGAGGGATATCGGACATAGTGAAAGGCAGTTTTCAAAATAAATAACAAGGCTTGCTTTGCTGTAATGCTACTTTTGCAATCAATGTGCATTTCACTATGGCAGCAGGTTGTTTTTAGAGTAACCTCTAAGTGTTCAAATCCTCTGTTCAGTTTTGAAAAATACCAGAAACATCCAAAACTTCATTTTGTTGTTGATGCTTTGCTTTGCTTTCTTAAAACTAACTACTCTCATTGCTGTGAGTGCTGTGTTTTTGCACCTCAGCACACTCTTAGAAGTTGTAAAAGCTGTTGAGACAAGAGGGAGTCAATGCTGAACTTCAGATTACAGACTGTTGCTTATAGCCACAGTAGGAAACTTCACATGTCGACAGGAAACTCCTTGAATTCTAGAAGTATCAGACCTTGGAATTCATAAAATGTGATTTCAGAGAGTAGCACAGACTTTAAAAGAATGGCCGGATTCATTAAGATAGACAGTTTCCTCTGATATACTGTAATTAAAGGAGAGGCTAAGATATGAAAGATGTTGAACTTTCTATTGACACTTTTTTTAGTTCAATAAAAATAAAAAATAAAATAGATTTATGAGTTAAAGAGCAAGTTCATAGTTTAAACTGTACTGAGCCTTTTCATTATATCAACAAAACAAGTCAGAAACAGTGGATGCCTACAGTGAAACATCAACCGATTTAATTTAATTTATTCATCAGCACCTTTTTCTCAACAAAGTTACAAGGAAAAATGAAAAATGCAAGGAGAAAGAAGACAAAGCAGAGATAATAAAGTAAAATGTTTAATGTTTAACTCTGTGGCTAATTAGGAGAATTTTCCCGATCTGAATAGCATCTAACAGCATTTTTCATCAGGAAGAATTTGCTCAATAACCATATGAAGGATTACATTGAGATCCAGAAAAGCTCCTGGAATCTAAAATCCCTGAGTAAAGTTTTTTTTTTTTTTAACCATGAAAATACATGACTGGTATATATTTAAGTAGAATCGTTGCCCGTGCAGCTTTAATGTCACAGTAGTATAATTGTTTGACACTTTCAAATGTACTCGAAGTCTTTGTGACCAGAGTAGTCAGCCTTTCAGTGTTCTTAAAGCAAGAATGTAACATAAATTGGAGCCTTTCCCATGTGCTGCCCTTTTATCTGCCTGTTCAGTGTCATACGGGAAGTTAATTAACTTTCACAGTCCCTTTTTAAAGGTTTTGCAGCCTGCTGACAGTTTCTGTGAATTACTATTTAGAAATGGAACAAGATAAGTAAATTATGGGAAACAAGTCTTTTTTTTTTAAATCTCCCATTGCATAATTTCAGACATATGGACTATTTACTGCTACAGCGATGAGAATAATGCGAATCAGTGCAGAAACAACTGTTGTTATGATGAGGCAAAATATTGTGTTGTGTTGTATAACCTCCGCCTTATTGCAGCATAAATCACTCTGCAAGTTCCCTAATGTTGTGAAGTATCTATAAGTATGAAAAGAGGCCATACAGAGGCTATTCATTTCTATTTTCAGCATGCCATTTGTGGTGCACAGCAGCAGCTTTGGATATTGAACCAGTTGAAGTCAAACTGTTGTAATACATTATTATCTATTTCAACCTGGTGCGGTGGGGAGATTCTCACTGCTGGATTTTCATCAAAAGTGATAGCCTGCTGAAAATGTAATTCACTGTTTTAGTATAAATCAATAAGCCTCCAGATTCTATTCCCCCATTCCACCTTTATGTTAATATAAAAGAAATGTTCAAATAGAACTTTAATTCACCACACAGACTTGCAGACTGTTTAATAGCCCCAATTTTATCCATAACTGCTCAATTGACACTTAAATTTCAAGCCCATCTTAATTTGGCTTCTCCTGACGATTTCGAGTTCTTCTTCTCTTTGGAACCAAGGCTACTGTGACCCATGTTAATGGAGATTTATAGGCCAGTGCCATTCTAACAGTGATCTTCTATTAAGAATTATACCCCCATTTGATCATTATTACTCTGTTCTCCCACAAAATAGGAAAAAGTCAGTGCTATATGGGATCCGGCGTATTTAATTCCGCATAGGAGCCAGCAGATACACAACATGTTAAAGGCGAAACATGTGAAAGAGTGTAAAGTAAAAGCTAATTTTGCGTTAGAGGACGTTCAGATGTTTCTGATGAGGGATATAAATCCTGACGGACTCCCATCCGAGTGTATTCATTAATCATGCGTCTCATTGGCGAAGTCTGATTTGCCACTGAGACAGATGAAGATGAACTCAGCAATATATTTCTCATCATAACACAACCCTCACATAAATATTAATAGCATATTTTCAGCTGGTGGGCATGAATCATTTTTCAGACAGGGAATTTTAAGAGTTATCCATGCGTGTCCGAGAACAGTACATAAGCAAGCAGTTGTGATAAACAACACTGCTTTAAGGCAACAGTGGAGAGAAAGCTTTTACAGTACAGGGAGGCATTCAAAGGGTCTTTATTTTGCTTGCAGTTAACACTTATCAATACATATTACAAAATATATCACAGAGCTGCACAAATGATTGTTATCACTGACCTCAGTTTGTTTCCATATCCATATGGCAGTTACAGTGTTTTATATTGATGTAGATAACAGGCTAATATGGAGAGAAATAACCTTCATTCAATAGTGTAGCTTCATTTTCTGGTATGTTAACAAACTGCATGACTAATATGGAAGATGTTGCACAGAAAAACGTCACCTGATTCTGCAGTTTCACTCCTACATTGTTGTTTTTTAAGCATCTTACACCCTATTGTTTACTGTTTTGATTTACTTCCACCACTCCTATCAATATTGTTTCCAGCTGCAGGCATCTGTTTTCAGCAAATAACCTCTACAAACCCATTTTCCATTACCTGCTTAGTAGCAAACTGCAAATAGACCGAGTAGTGCAAGATTTCATTGTTAAAATACCAGATGTTTCCTTCAAGGGCTGGTTAAAACCAAACCGCATCTTGTCCAAGGGTGACTCACACCTCAAATGATCAATAAATAGATAAAAAAATATTTAACAAATAGAAGAGGTTAGATATATTTTGAATACATTCCTGGTAAGTGACATTTCCTCCCACAGATGTAATTTTGAGTCAACACAAAAGCTACATTTTTAGTTCCAACTTCCAATTAATTTGACATTTTCCATGACCATTGAACTAAAGTCTTAAAATCTGTGCAGTTAAATGGAACTTTTAGACATTTGCTGCATTTTGCAGTTGTAGATGTTTTTCTAAACCTAAATCTTTTTTCTAATGTTTCAAAAGCATTTTTGTAATTTGTCCCTGACAGCACTATTAGATGGAATTGTCTGTATTAAAAAACCAAATAAATAAATAAAAAATCAAGGTAACCTGTTCGGTACACAGGAGTTAAATGGGGAATTTATTTCAATCGGGTGGACTCAAACATTTGCTTAGTTTAATAGACCTTTTGTGATTTTTAAGTTGAATAAGTTTGACATATTGATGTAGAATCACAGCCGGGTTTGTTTATTTGTTGCAGGTGTATGACCATCAGTACAAAGCTGTGGTGGATGGAGTAGAGACTGACAGCATGATGGAGATTGACCCAGGTCAGCGCATTGAAATCTTCAGAATGGGAAATGGGAGCGAGGAAGTACTTGAGGTGCACGACTTCAAAAATGTAAGTATAGGTTATAAGGTTAAACAAGGATGTGTAAGCTACTACAACTAGGTGAAAAACCGATGCTGTAATTGTGTTTTTTCTTCGACAGAGTAGGATTATTATGTTCACATGCTGCCCTTTTCTAAAGTGCAGTTGACATCGTTTATCCTTTACTCAAATCATATTTTGTCACCCACTGCAGAAAAGCTATGAAAGACAGACGGAAAACACAGACAGTAATGGTTATCAGTGAATAAAATAATGGAAATCATACATGCACATATTTTTAGCTTGCATGAACATAAACTTGTACGACTAAACAGGTGTAGTGCAGCGTAGAAAGGTTAATTTTCCTCTTGACTAATTTGATACAGCAACTTCTTTGCACCAAAAAGACAAACACCATTAAGAGACCCATCTCTATTTGTATCTCACACCTTTTTCGACTGCAATTTTGTCTCCAGCTGAACTCATTAACTTACCTTTCATTCCTAAATCCTGCTGAAGTGTGCAGGAGGTTACACATGCTGCATCTCGGCAAAGGGAGTTTGCTGCTTGACTAGGTAATGAATGCACTTATTCTTGTGCCATTATTTACTGTGAAATGTTGGGTTACGAGGCTGAACGTTACAGGATAAACCTCATCCCAAATAAAAAGCTACGCTGAGTTGTGATTGTTTTTCCAACAATGGTCTTTGTGAATCTAAAATGGTTGTATGATGGAAACAGCACTGTACTGGAAAGCTTTAACCTCTGCGATCAATCTCGCTATTTCTTTCTTTTCTTTCACCCAGAACAGTTTGTATGTCCTTCTTTCACCCTTACATACACACATGCAAACACATATGCCTGTTGCTTGTTCCACTTCCTGTTAGTGGAGCATATCCCCCGAGGAGATTTGTTTGATTCAGTGCTCCACCATGGAAGACTAAGAAACAAGTGAGGGAGCAGAGTAATTCAAACCTTATTGTGATTTTAGAAGGAAACAAAGCCCATACAAAACTTACAATAGCTTATACTAAGTGGTAGCTGCACGCTGATGTAAGATGTGATTTTTTTTTAATACAAAACAAAAAAGGTTGCATGTTATTACACAGACCAGAGCCACCTCTGAAACAATCTCCATCGAGCCCGAGGGCTGTGTGAGGAATGGAAAATGAGGGGATTATGCCACCAGGACTGTGGACCACAGGCAAAATCCACTTACCATTGTTTCCGGGCAATACTGGACTCGTTTTAAATGGGAAAGAGGGGAAAAAAATAGAGAAAACCCATCTTGAGAGAGAACCACCAGAGTAATTTTTACATTAATTCATAATAGATACAAATAAACAAAGCCGCATTTAGGAAAATTGGCCCTAACCTTATCTGAAATTCAGAGTTCAATAACCACAAATTATATCATTACTGAACCGCAGAGGAAAAAACATTATTGTGTGGTACAGTACGTATTTTCTTAACCTTACTAAATGGTTTTGTGTTTAAACCAAAACATACCATAACCAAAATACCACTCAAAATATCTGTCATGTATAAATGTTTTCTTTCTGCTGAAAAGGTCTAAAAATCTAATTACCAGCATCAATTTAGCTTATTTAAATAACAAGAAAAGGTTTATCCAGTCAGCAAAACAATGTTAGCATAAATTTGGTTGTGCTTATACAAAGAATATATTAGTGGTTTGTGTATTTATACTTCTCAAGCCCTATACAGTAGGGGTTTTCTCCTTTTAGACAGAGTTTAGCGGGGAGAGGATGTGTCGGTCTGAGGGGAATTTAAAGAGAAGGGAGAAAAAAAACAAACTAACCTTTGTTTCTCCTGTTCTACACTGTGCTGCATCCTTTTCTCACAGCAAATAATACGGAAGTTACAGAAATCCCCTCCAGCATTCATCCGCCCAAAACTTGTTTGAGCATTATTGAAATCTGCAGGAAAACTGCAGCTGATATTGAGCATAGCACCTAGCCTGCTGGTTGGATTTTAGTGATCTTACTGTGGTTCCCAGGTGATAACACAAACTATAAGAGTTATTTTAGGACTGATACAGGTTATAAGTAAGTTGTGAAATGCTGATTATGTCATAAGTTGAGGTGATGACAATATGTTCTTGGTGTTCTGTGTTTTCAGATGAAATGCATGATGTGCTGCCATTTTAATCATACTTTTCAATGTTTTATGGCTGAGATATGCCTTTGGAATAGAGAGAATTGTTAGTGTTTTCAAGGCTTTGACTCAGATAACATCCTCTGACATGACTTAAAATCTTTATCCACAGACACTGAATGATACATGCTACATTTTCCATTCAGCTTTGCATAGACACAGATGAGCATCTTGCACATGGACAAACCAAGTGGATATCTTAACATTGTCTCTAAAAATGACATCGCTTTTCCATTTCTCATCCCTGTGTTAATGTGTCTTTCTTCATTTTCTGGTTGACCAGCCTCTGTAATCATTGTATCCCATCACAACATTGTCCTCTCCTCTTCTGCTGCAGCTCACCAATACAGTACACCCAAATTAAAAAGAGACTCATCACAATAAAGCCCGGCATAAACATTATGCTTTTGTGCTTGAGACTATTATGGCTCCATCCTTTTTCCGCACAGATGAAATTACATGCGGTAGATTATGACAGGCATCACTTTGTATCATGTCTGGTGCGGCTGGTATCTGGTTTTCAGACTGACAGCACCACTGAAAAAGTAGAAACAGCACCCACATGGTCAAGTTAACGTATTCAAAGGAGATGTCATAGCAATCACCATGTTACTGTAATTAAATTTAGATTGAATCAAGTCCATTTTCATGGTACAGCTCTAACAATTTTCAGTTGATACAATTTTAAAGCAGCCGTGGCAGATGTAGATCCTGCCGTCTGTTCTAATACAGTATGCTGAATGAGCAGCTCTCCTCTGCAGAAAATAAATTGGATACAATCTGATCTACTGAACGTCTTTGAGACTCATTCCAGCTGAATATCTTAGATTAACAGAGAATGGCACTGGGAGAGAATTAACAGATCTTTCTTGCCTATTGAGGCTCTGTGTGTCAGACTGAAAAGAGCTACAGTCCACATGGTGGAGGATCATCAGTGGAGCTGAAGAGAGTGACTCCACACTTGACTGCGCAGATTAAGAGAGTGACAGGGACCTATGACTGGCTAATTCAATGGGGGCAGTCTCTGTAGAAAACACTTCATTCTCAACAATGTCACTTGGCTCTCCTGTGTGATACATCCTGCTATGAAGTATTATACAGCCATGGTGGAACACCCCCGCCTCTTTTTTTTTTTTCTTCCATTCAGCTTGAAAGCAAGAATTGTGTTGCAAGGGCCAAGTGGTCATCATTTTTATAGCATGTTGAAAAAATAGAGAAAAGATCAAAACACACCTCTTCTTACTCATTATGTTTTAACTTCTCTGACTTTTTTAAGAGCTTTGATTATCAGGAAAAAGCTGAGCGTTTTAAAACGCCCCAGTGCTTATGGGATATCCACATCACAGAAAGCTAATGAATGATACATATATCTGAATATCTGAGTATCCTTTCATATCTTTCTCTTTTTTCAAAGGGAATCACTGGGATCCGTTTTGCCAAACATCAGAGGTGCTACATCAGGACCCAAACTCGAAAACTACCCACAGTGACCGAGGTGGAGGCTGAGGACACAGAGTTACTGGTATGCCTCCTCCCTCAGCTGTCTGTACCTCCGACTCTCTGTAGTCCAACAGAAGCTGTCATGCATATTGTACAGAGATAACCAGAGTAGAGCACTGTGAGCACCACACAAATCCTCAGCCTGTCCATCTTATCCCATCTCCCCCACCCCTCTCACTGAAGAATAAACTGGGGTTTGTGGTCTCTGTGAAACCATCAGAAAACTGCCCACAAACTCATAGCCTCTTTGTGGCTCACATCAAATAGTGTTTGCTGTCAATCTTGAGCCAATATTAATTTTTAATCATCTCCTCCAAAGGCTCTACCCAAATAGCCTAAAGGGGGAAGGGTGCAAGAGAGGTCTGAGTGAGAGGTAAGCCATTAAAATGGTATTTTTTAAGAGATGTTTTCTTTGTAAAATTCACGAGGCTCCTCTCCAAGTTTTGAGTGATTCATTTTACTTCTCTGGGTCTTATAGTTGTATGTGAACTTCAGCAAAAGAAATGGAAGAAATTCAATCAATCAAAATTCCCAATTTTTCAGTGTCACAGTGCAATTCACTGAGTGGGCCGTATGTTCAAAGAGAAAATCCCTTTTTCAAACATCTCTACTGCTAGCATGCTCTCATTTACATTTCACATTGTAGCAGGGAAGAAGTAGCTGGCACATATCTGACACTCCCCGCTCACTGCTTCATTTTAAAAACAGAATAAGCCAATTGTCAGTCCAAGCAAAACCCAGGCTCAGTTTTAACTTTAAGAACACAAGCTGTTACACCCAAAAACCAAACGCTGTTTTGTTTTTTCCTCTCATCTTCATCATGTCTGATCCAGAGTACAGATTCTAATTGCCAAGGCAGCACCATATGCCCGTGCCATTTCTGTCTTTTTTGAGCACTGTGAAGCCTAATTGGCTTAATTCACAGCTCCAAAGTGAATTATCTAAGGCCAGGAAAATGACTAGGGTTTACACCAACAGTTACGGAAACCTTTTTTGTAACTGCCATGGGCAAAAAAGTTAATCCTGCACCAAGTTCAATCAAAATTGTATCAAAATGTGTTCGTAAGCCGTGTTTACATTAAGTTTTAATACTAATACAACCCTGTCTTCTAGAAATTTAATTAATTTACTAGTAATTATGTTGTTTGTGAAGTTTTGTATTAATTAATTAATTAATTAATTATTGTAATTTTTTTGGGGGGTGGGGGGGTGGAAGAAAGGAATTACTCAAGTTTTTGTACTACATGAACATTGTTGATGTATAAAGTGACTTTCATGTAGGAGGTCCCAAATCATTTTGGTTAAGGTTGAAAGACTGTAGTTTTGCTTGAGCATGCACTGTGTAACAGCTGGATATGACTGCAGAAATTGATTATTGTATTCATAAGTACTCTAGGATTGTATGTGTATTATGACTTGAAAATAAGTGTAATGCTCGTCATTTTTTGTTGCAATTTGAAACTAGCACTACTGATGTCATGTTACACAAAGTACCTTCATATATGAACATATCAACGCTTAATGCCTCTTGCCACTTTTGACCTTTATCTAACCTGTATCAAGTGACTCATTACATACTGTACATTCTGTATATACATCATGCTTCAACTGCTCCAGGCAGATTTTGTATTATAAGACTGAATATTGTAGGCAAACATAATGATAACAACATTTAAGTGGCATTTCTTTCTTTCAGCATTTTGTTGCACGTTAAAATTATTTCTTGGGGGAAGGGTTTTAACTTGTCAAAGTAGAGACTACTCAAGTGTTTAATTCATGTGTAACATACCATACAAATGTGATTTTTTGTCAATACTGCCCTGAACATCCCTACAGTGCTACCAGTCTTGTTATTCCAAACAGTGCAGTGACCTTTTTTTGCGACCCCCACAAAGAGTGTCCTCACAGTAGACTGCAGCCCCTGATCTGTGTTCTCAGAGACTCCAGCCTTATGTGACCCTGGAGGAGATCAGCAAGTTCCTCCTCAGGTGGTGAAACACATGAAGCTCACAGGGGTTAAAGCCAAGCACTAATAGTTTGTAGTTAAGCCAGTTGCAGGCTTTTAGGAGAGAGGGCTCAGAGCACCCACGACAGGCTTTAGAGCAGAGAAGAAAAACAATGGAAAAAATTGCGGAAAAACTGCAAGCGGCTGATAAGAAAATGCATTCCCTATGAGGGAGAACCAGGTGACAAACATGAATTGTTTGCCAGGATTTTTTCCTCCTTTTTCAATTTGTCTCCTCCATGAAATGTCTGAGGGAGTAATCCCTGAGCTTCATTCCAGTTCCCCCAGTCTGACATGGAAATCGCCATCCGCCTCCCTCACAGCCCTTAACATTGTCAGTGGTTGCTGCTGGCTCCATTAAACAGCCACTTAATATGGATGACCAAAGCTCACCCAGCAACCCAAAACCTCCCACTCAGAAAACAACTGCAAACAGAAAAACAGTGAGCAGCGGAACAACACCACAACAGAGGATGTGAATAGTCCTGCAAGAACTGTTTGTTTTGTCTCATATTTGTTTGCATGAAGATATGAGCTCAGTGAATTGCATGGTGACCACTGAGACCTCAGCAACTGAAAACTAAAACTTCAGTCCTGGTACTTGCTGATGTATTGAGCTTAAGTGCCCTTGAGCAACTCTCACCGCGAGTTTCTTGAATATATGTGTCAACTAAGATTCACTGCTAGGTACCTTGCCTTAAACAAAAATGAGTGGGTTATGCGCAGGATGTGAAAGCTCCTGGGTATCATGAAACTCTTTGTTGATCCCTAGCAAACATAGCACCACTTTAAACAATGTGTCATGTAGACAGTGTTTCCCCCCTTGGGACATGGTGGCAGGAGAGGGTAAATTCATTAACTACAGCACAACTGGTGTATAATTAAGTTGTGCACTGTAGGCAGAAAGCATACATACACCAGCGGCAGACACAAAAAACAAATTATCATCATTCCCAAGGTCCAATACTTGATAAAAAGTTGCTTGTGTTCTAATAATATATCATTTGTCAATAGCAAAATAGAAAAGCCTTTCAGAAGAGTGTGTAAACTGGAGAACTGTAATCATGTTGTCTTTGTGCTTGTCAACTGGCATTTAGAAATCCCTGCCCCATGCTAAAATGCTGACCTTTACCACTTCCCCCCAGGCGCTCCCTCCTACAAGTTATTGGAGTCGTTTCTCAACTGTGAAGTCAAAGTCATGTTGTGAGCCCCGTGTCGTGACCTCCATTTACTTTCCAGAGAAGACTCAGTTGGCTTCAGTGGTTAAGAGGTCCAATTAGAGAGTGCTGTTTGTGTTCCTTGAGTTTGATTTTAATTTCTGCAGCCACGGGAACGGTGAGTGCACCATCTCCATGCCAGAGCACCCCTCCGCTTACCACCACTACGCTACACCAGTCCTTCGAGTCATCATTAGTCTACTGGCCGGCGCTTAAAAGTGAGGGAAAGTGTGTCAAAAGCTTGGCTAAACACCTCCATTGCCCAGACGCAATCTTTGAAGTGAAAGAATGTGCTTGGATTTTTTTTTTTTTTTTTTTTTTGCTCTCTGCAGGTCACCACTGCATTGCTTGATGACAAACAAGAAGTGGCATGGAAAGTGTATTCTAATTCGAGCAAGAGTGACAGGGGCGAACAAGAGAGGGAGGGGGCACGACCCAATATAAATGATTCTTGCTCCCACTATAGCCCCAGGATTCTACGTCAAGCTTAACTAATGTGCAATTAAGCTTTAGACTGGGAGAAAATCACCTTGTAAAAACATTAGTCAAGTGAACTGTTTTTCTGTTCTGGGTAGCTAATTAACAAGCGAATGGGAAGAGGGGTTTGTTTGTGTGTGTATTTACATATACATGAAGAAAATAAATATCTGCACTGTTAGGGGAGAGCATTACCAAATCCTCTTCATATGTCTCTATTAGACAACACTGACATGTAGTCCCTATCATTAAGCAATAATAGTTTACTTTACAGCTCATGAACTACAGTATCAACAAATTAAGCCCACAGATAGTGCTGGGTGCCAAGCGAAGCATTGTGGTGGAGGGAGGGAGAAAAGGGGGGGATGGGTAGGAGAATGCAAGGCTTTATTGTGTCTGTCACATTAAACGATATTGCAGCCACACTCAGAGTAATGAAGACCACTTCTAAAGTCATTTAAAAGTCAAATCATCACTGTCGGTGAATTTCAATGATGTATAATAGAAAGAGTGTGCCGGAGGCTTGAGAAGAGGGTGAGAGAGAAAGAGAGGGGAGTCAGGGCAGTTGGAGTCAGGAGTCAGGAAGTTGCCACCCTCTGAGCGGACAAAAAGGTGATAGATAAATCCACCAGGCTTCAGCTGCTACGTCGCTCCGGGGAGGCGAGTGCAGATGCAGACCACTGGACTTACACTTTGTGTGCAGCCCTGACATTTTTGCCGGTGCTGACATGCGATATGGGTGTGCGGTTTGTGTTTTCTAGCAAGTGGATGAGGCCGAGGCCACAGATATGAAGGTGGAGGACTCCCAAGTGTGGGTTCCTGCTGAGGAGCCCATCGTTAACCCAGCCTTCCTCTTCGACTCCAAGATCTGGGAGATTTGCCAGGAGCTGCCCATCCACTGGATCCATCCCTCCCCCCTAAGCGGTGAGAGCAGGGGGCATCTCTGCCTCTAAACGCACACTATTAACACTCCTGCTGGAGGGCATCCCTGCAGGCCATATCTAGGTCTGTGGGGACAGCTAGCCAGCACTGGCTAAACTCTTTGTTTTGGAGAAGACTGACGGTCAACTAAAGATTTACTTTTTAGGTATTTGTGGGATAAATAAACTTTATCAATTATCATCTGTGGAAAGTTATTTGTTTTTAGTGTCAGCAGCTCTACTGTATAACACAAAGAGGGAAAAGCTTGGAAAGAATTTCACCACATTTATGCGGAATGTTAGTGATTACCATCAAGCCACTGGGAAAATTAGTCTACAAGCCAAAACTTAATCTTAAAGCTTTCTTGTGTTTCTTGAAACAATGGAGAAATTGTTCACAATCCATGAATATCTTCTGTCTTTTACTTTCAGACACTGAACTGGAAAATGTGGACACACCTGACGCAGAGGTCACAGGTCAGCGGTTCACCCGTGAAGTCCAGGATCACCTTGCTGTGAATGACTATGTAAGTGGGCTTCAACCAAGGACCACACCATGACATACAGTAGAGTCACTTCAATCAGCTCCGCTCTGCCCCGACTCTTTCTGCATATAAATCGCTCACTAATTGATGTTAAAACTGACTTTGTGCACCAGAGGGCATAGCAATTGCTCTATATATCTGTTTAAGTAAGGCCAGTTCATTGAAGACTCCCTTAATGTCTCTCCATTAATTGAGAGGAATGTCGGGCTTTTCAAAGGCAGCAACTTATGCCGACAGCACCCGTTAATGCCTTCTTTCACATCCTCTTTTCTGAGGCAGTGGAAAGCTTGGTGCATAGGACCACTTTCAAGGTCACTCATTGCTGCATAGATAAGTTACATTTATTAATAACACTTTAATTATCAAAGCGTATGAAATGACTACGAAGGCCAAGTGGCATATTTTGGTCCTCTACATGTAAACCACTCAGTACTGTATGATTAATTATCCCTGACTCCGAAGAAAAATCACAAGCTGAAATATATTACAGAGGAACTGTGCACTCGCATAGACACAAGAATTAGACACTAAAGATGTCTTAACTGAAACATACACAGGTGCAAAGATGCCAGACACACATGCACACACATCCAACACTTACAGGTGAATAGCCACTAAAGCTAAATTCAGGGATAATGAGTCGGGCTCGTCTCCTCTTCAAAGCTGTAAGAAATGGTGAGAGACACACAGAAAAATGAGACGTCCTATAATGCTGACATTTATCAGGCCCGTCCCAGAAACACCTCCTGCTCAACTCTTCAATTTTCCCCAGCTTCTCTGTCTTCTCCCTCATCGTCGGTGGCAGGAGATGCAGTGCTATGCAATTAAAACATACCAGGGGATGAAAAACTCTGTTCTCCTTTTGAAACGTTCTGCCTCTATCAGCTGAGTAATGCATACCGCGGCAGTTCATTCCAGCAGCACATCCAGGCTCTGTTTGTGGGTCCAGAGATAACAAAGGCCTTTGTGACCAAGCAGAGGGCGGGCAGCAGCCTGTAATTGGGAGTCTGAACTCTCATGCATGCCAGTGGGATGCCACATGTGTTATCCAATTTTTTTTCTTTTATCCAGAGCTCATGTAAATGTGCACACAGTCAGAAAAGCAGTAGATCCAAGCACACACATAGCTGAACTGCTACTCACACTATTTCTCCTAACTCCATCCTTTAATTTATCACCCTAGTAAACACACACACACACACACACCCACGCGCGCACACACACACACACACACACACACACACACAAAAATATGCATTTATTTCATCTGCCATGGCACCTCAAGTCTGAGTTTCAGTGTCATGTCTCCACACAGTTTGTAAAGAAGACTAATCGTTTGAGTCTTTGTGACACAGCCCGGCAGATATATGGAGCTGACCTTTGCCATGGCTGCCATGTCAGAGAGCAGTGTGTATCAGAGGTGGCCCTGGAAATTTCAAACTGAATAACTACCATCTGACAAGGCTGAAGAGATGCTACCACTGTCCTTGACCTATATAGGAAGGATGTACTTCCAAAATGAACTGATCTCACCGGAGAGAGGACTCACACCCAGTACATGACTTGCCTTGTGTGTTTTTGTTCCTGTCTAATTGGTTTGTGGGTTACATTTGAACCATGCCGCACATCCTCTATACAATCCATATAAAGCCATGTTCAGGGTCAGACAAGCAGGCGGTTTATGCATAAGAGAGTTGCAAAAAGCTGATGGAATTGAAATACATGAATGCAGAAACGGTTTGTGCCTCCAGAGGAATCTTTACACTGAAGCTAAAGCTCCTTATCACGTAGGTAAACCAGCAGAGTTTACTGAAATACATGACTATCTGCTTATTCAATTACATCCAATTTCATTGTCATTCTTCCTCACTGTAGAGCACAGAAAGATGGAAATCTGAGATCACGACAAGCTGCATTTCATATGTTGCACTGCCCTGTGTGTCTATAAAAAAAAACCCTTTTGAATTCAAAGCAGGGTATGAAACAGAAATGTTATCTCTGCTGTTTTGATCCTGGAATGAATGTGATGAGCTCTGCTATGAGATTTAATAAAACATCCAGGCATGTGCTTCAAGCTCATGAAGAGCGGTGATCAGTGTGTGTGAAATAACACCAACAAGTGTGGAGATTAGAGAAGTTGTGCTTTGATTCGTTACATCTTATTGAATGACTGACACAGTTTTCTACTCTGCAGACTCATTCATATCCAGTGCCTCATATTATGCGCAGAGGTGTCTGAGTGTGTGTATGTGTGATGTGTTTGCATGTGTATATGTGAGCCTGACTGTGTGATGAAATCAGATGCAGCAAGGGGGTAATGGCTTTTACTCTTCATTAATGCTGCTTGTTTGTGAGTGACTGCCTCAGATTTCCCAAGGTGAACCATTCTTATCATCGCAGCATCCCACAAGAGACGGCACTCAAAGCCAGGGTGAATAATATGTACCCTCCGTTTTAAAAGGATAGCTCTGATTAATTGTCTTTAAGGTACAATGCTGCCTATTGGCTGTTTGTTTTGATAAACGCACCTTCATTTGAATAAAATATTTTGCTCATTTTCCAAGCTGGAGCTCAGGATTCGGTAACATCATGGTTTGGGCTGTGAGGAGCAGATAAGATTATCGTTGGTCCATTGACAGCTTTCGTGTTGTTTCCATAACAGATTGTTGCCTGGGAGCTGATGACCTGAAACTTGACTGAAACAATAAATCATTAAAAGCCTACCTGTGCTTGTCATAGCAATAAATCAAGCCCTGCTATCCCAGATAACATCTGCCTCACCCTTTCTGTGTTTTAAGTATGTCTTCCTTGTATGTAATTTTACTCCATTTATCATATCTCACATCAAATGCCATACCTGATTATGGTTTACTTGTTTAAAAGTCATGCTTGGTGAATTTATTGTTCTGTTATAGTCCACTGCATGCTACATAAAGAAAAACAAATAAAATGTCTGTAAAATACTGTGATTGACTACCAACTGACTTACAGAGCAGATGAAAGAAAGCCCTAATTCCCATCCTTAATGTAGCAGGGGAGTGAAGGGACTCAGCCATGTGTTCCTACGGGTCCTGTCCTCTTAAACAATTCCCACACATTTTCTATTCCCAACTGCGGATGTGTTTTGTTCTGCACTATTGCACGTAGCTGAGTCATTGTAAACGCTTGCAAAGAATTATACTGGTTTGTTGTGGATGTGAAGTCAGCGCAGGCCGTTGACTCTCGGATCTGAGCAGTTTAACGAGACAGCGCCGGATTGTCTCCGAGGATTCATTTACTAAAAGAGATTGAAATGTGGTCAAATGCAGACTGAGGGCAGTTGCTGCCTCAACTCGCGCGGTGAGTTAAGTGGCACTTCTCCGAACCCCATTTGGAGTTGTTCTTGATCAAAGGCATGGCACTCAGCCCCCACGAGTCTATGAGGGCATGAACCAACCAGCACAATGGAAAAATCCAAGGGCCATTAATTCTACCCAATTTACCTTTCGTTTGGGTTTCATTTGGCCCCTCTATAAATTCAGAGGCAGCCAGCAAGAGCAAATGAAAGAATCCTTGTTAGGCGATCATTACTCTGCTAATTGCTTTAGGAATGTGCCATGCACTTAAAGTCAAGGTCAGGAGGAGGGCGCCAAGGCGTGGGGAGCTCTAATTTGAATGCTGTATTGGAGGAGGGGCAGCCATTTTGGTCCAGAGTGTGGGCTTCAGTCAAGGGAGTTAAGAGGTCAAAGATGAAAGAAATAGTGTAATTATGCTAGTAACTACCAATGTTAGAGTCCCTTTGATTGAAGACACCACTGTAAGAGAGGCTGTGAAAGCTGGAATCAGAGATGGAGCATTGTGCAGCCTGCAGTGCAGCTACTTCTGGCATAATAGAAAGGTCAAGGGTATTATATCATGTTTTATTCTCCCGGAGCTTAAATCAAGCTAGCTTGCTCTCACCGCTATCTTGATCGTTTTGTCACGGTCATCAAGCAAGGCACAACTTTGCATTTTCACAGACATCAATTCTGATCTTTTCACTCTTGTTTGGTTTTTACATACACTCCACTGACCAGCAACAAAAATAGGCTCATCAATTCACACCCTTTTCTCCTCTTCTTCCCCTGCCCTTGCCTTAGGACGACTGGCGTTTGTCATGTGTGCGATAGTAACCCTGTCTGACCCTGTGTCCTCTACAGAGAGATGTTGGAATTGAACTGGATAACCGCCTGGATGAGCGCGGCTTCTGCTGCCAGCACTGTCGCCGTGGTTACCGCTTCTGCCGCCGCTACCACGAGCCCCTGGGTGGTTTCAACCCTTGGCCATACTACTACCAAGGAGGTCGAGTCATCTGTCAGATTGTCATGCCTTGCAACTGGTGGATCGCTCGTATGCTGGGGAGGATCTGAGGAAGATGCTTTTGTCATTGTAGGTGTGACTCTCCAGTGATAAATATTCCAGACCACTTGTGAGACCAAAGCAGTCCACTGCACGCAATTATTTTCCAATCAGAAAGTGGGTCCATTGAGCATTAGTCAGTCTAAACAGTCTAATTGGGGTTTGAAGCATTTTGATTCTTTCTTAAAAGGCATTAGTTGTTTACAGCGGTCTAATTTTCTTTGCTTATCTACCCATTTGCAACCCTTGCAATTTGACCCATTGGGATGGCTGCAATTTAGTCTCTGTGTTGCCACCACCAACACATCTTTTCTGGGAAAAAAACAACAACAAAAAAAAAAAACACCTAAGCACTGTCAGTTCACGCTCTCACTTATGTGTTTATTTTTTACTTTAAAGTATCAAAGGAGATGTTTTATAGCTATGTACTACTCTATGTGAGAATGTGCATCCAGTTAGAAAGCAAATGACAGCTTTAACATATATATAGGAAACTCAGAATGGTGCTACTTCATTATACATTTCACCAAATATGTATCTTTCTCTGTTTTAGTTATTTTTTGAAGTATAATTAAAGATGCACAGACCTCAGCTGTCACTTTTGATGTGGTTGTGATATCCTCCATTGTTTTCCCTGTTGTTGCAATCCACAAAATGCTTTAAATAGTGCTACTGTTTAAACTGTTTCTTCTTTCCTGAGGCGATTTAATCTGTAACACCACATCTCAATCTGTCAAGCTGAAATAACTCTGCATCTAACAGATAAGCAAGCAAGATCTGCATTTGTAATTGATGTTCTGTCATCAGAAACAAAAGGTGCATAAATGCTCAAGAGTATTTGATTTATGTGAGATGTGCTAATGTTAAAGAGAAAGACAAAAAGGCAGCTCTGTCACAGTCTGCTTTGAAGTCTTATGTATATCTATTTCCTGATTCTTTCAATTAAAATTTCATTGTATGAATAATCTCAGTTGTCCTATCATGTGAAATAATATCATTTCTGTGACGGATACTAAATACCCTGGGGTGTTTGTGTGAAAGCTGTTTAAATGTGACTCACGAAAAACATAGAATTGGAGCATCTTTTCTCTCGTCTTCATTATTCTCTGCTCATTAGCAGAAACATTTAGCACGAAATTAAGGGTGTCCTGACAGTGAAAATTACACATATGTATTTTTTTTAACTGTTTGTTTTTTTTATCCGCTGAGATTTTGCTGTGTATGCATTGTTTACAGTAACATAAAAGGATCTCACACAGTAAGTAAATCTGATCGGTGACTCATGTTGACTCAGTATGATAATAATGTTAGTGATACCAACAATATTTGGCAGTGAAATAGGTTTTCTGCAAAAGAGGGCAAAACATATTACGGTATGTAAATGTTTCATGGATATGCTCATAAATGGAGTTCAGACTGCAACCATATTGTTATTTTTAAATCAATAATGTCAATGGCCCAAAGCAACATGTCAAGTAAAAAATAGTGGCATGAGTTAACAAATGCAATAATTGCAAACATACTTCAAATAAACTGACAAGTGTACTGGAAAGCCCCTGAGGCAGTTCTGAAAAGTTCATAAAATCAGTGTTTATATAATTCATTTCTCACTATTTCTCCCTTATCACATCAAATAGTCAAATGTTTATTAAAACTGATGCATTCAGCATGTTGTTGCTATCGTGGACTTTTTTTGCACTCACCATGTTATGAAATAGTATAAAGTGTTATTTTTCGTAAGATGCTGTTAGCTGTTAGTTGTCTATCTGGCAAGGTCTCTGAGGACTCTGAAGACTCTTTTGTGTAGTCGTGAGAGTAAATTGCCATGGAAGCCTTGAGACTTGCTTTGAATGGGATGGCTCACCCTGACTGGAGAGGCTGATACAGATATTACAGTTGGCTCCCTGAGAGCTCCTCGTGCCTGTTGGGACACAAGTTCAATATTAACCATGAAAGTCAAACTTAAAAGTGCAGACATTTGACGATTAAAATCGTCATCATGTGACAGGGAGCCGTAAAGATGCTGCCAGTGATATTCAGGTAAGGAAGGGAAAGAAACCTGATTATACACTAATGTTGCATGCATGTGTTGGTGAAAATTAATGCACCGATTTCTTCAAGCTACTGAAGGCATCTGGATGAAACAAATTGTGCTTTCTAATATACAGCAAATATCGACAGCCTTTGGAGATGTTTGCATTTGGGCTTAGTTTCCATATACACAGTGTGCTATGGTGTAAATAATGTGATGTTAAGCGATTTAATTTAGCTTACTTAAAGGAATATTTAATTGAATTTATACTCTACTGCAAATTTGTAGAGAGGACAAGCAAACAGGGCCGGGTTGACAGTTTATTTCCACACTCACTGTGCAAGAGGATGATTTTATGTGTAAAAAAAAAAATGCAAAATGTTGAACAACTTAAAGTCAGACTATTTTTGTCAGAACCAATACATTTAGATAAAAAGAGCTGATTTATGATTCATCATCATATAAGAAGAAGCACAGCCCCATCTACATTATGTATGAAGCTAATCTGTAGCTTTTGACAGAAAACTCCTCCCATCTTGATCTAAATGAAAGAATATCCTTTTGCAAATGAAGCTCTGTGCAATTTTCTCATGCATTTTATACGCACTCTAAGAAACCCCTCCAGCACTTGTTTATCACTGTTTTGATGAAGAGAGGAAACAAGGTGGACTCCTCGGCAGGATAAACAGAGATAGTGAGTGTCTACCAGGTTAGTGTGGTTCAAAGGATTTCGCCTACCCAGCCTGAGGAACGGCCACTATCGCTGAAGCTCAAGTGAATTAATTTATTTTGTTACTTATCAAATACACCGGGAAAATTCCAGCTGCTTATTTTCATTTCAAATATCACTCATTCGTTTAGATCTATTAGCTGCTATTGTGGGGCAGAGGAGACTGAAAACCAATGTATGAGGAGTATCTGTATTTAGATTAGTGACCTGAAGGAACACTGCAATCCAGACTGAGACTCCAGCACTGGTGAAGACACATGTATTACCAGTGCCATCTTATGGAGAGACAGGAGTACTGCTGCTAAACGCTGCATCTCCAGACCATAAAAGTTCATGCTTTTGACATTCTTCAGTTTTTTTTACTACAAAACTGAACAAGAACTGCAGTCCATTTCCTCTTGATTCTTTAAAAACCCTCAAATCCTAGAGTGGTCTGATTAAATCTAACCTTGGCAGCAGGTTGTCTAGTTAACCAACTGAATGCAGGCATGACAGTGGACTCATCAACTCCTTTTCTCTGTAACGTTCCAGTCAGTCTGGTGACCTGATGGTTAAATAAGCTCTCCCTGTACTGTTCCTGCTACAGGCTGGAGGCACAATAATGTCAGCTGTCATCCTTCAACTGCTCCCACTGTGAGAGGCAGCATGGCACAGCAGTAAACACTTGCATTGTGTCAGTGGCTGCAGGCGACACAGAAATAGTCCTCCTCTCCCAGGACCCGGCCCTCGCTCCATCTTCAGGGTCTCTGATTCACTAACCAAGGAACAGCACAGACATAACGGCTGCTAGTAGCCTTTCATTATTTTAGTAATCCATAACAACTTCCGCTTACCATATGGCAGGCAATCGATGAACTGCTGAACAGAAAAGCAATGTGTCTGTTTAGATGTAATGGAGGGTTGTTTGTTGCGGAATGCGTAGCTTGTACAATGATTCTAGACTCATTTCAGACAACTTTCCCATCTGTAAAGGCTTCAGAGGATGTTTGGCAGAGTGAGGAAGGCTGTAGTGGTGGCTGTGACTGTGGCTGAACTTGTGCCCTGTTTTTCTGTGTGCCTGTGTGTTCGGTGTGTGCTCATGTGTGTCTTTAACCCTATAGCAAGATTGGATTGTGTGGTGCACAGCTGTGCATGTGGGTGTAGACAGAGCTAGGCGCAGTAGGCAAACCCTGCTGCCAGACAGCTTCCTCAACACCCCTCTACCACCACCCCCCCCACTCCGACCCTGAATATTCACACACACAGACAATCCATGCCAATACTCCCTCCGCACCTTCCTTCCTCCCAAACACACACAAACACATCAACATAACACATGCTCTAATCTATCTAAGTCAGTGTAACCCTTCCACTTGCCAGCCGCAGCCTAAACACACACATACAGATCCTTCACTCAGAAAGCTGTGGGGACACACTCGGCTGTCTTCAGCTCTGGGCATGTCACATGCTAATGTATTCATCCACCCACAGCCACAGGAGAAGCGGAGCTCTTAAGTACAGTCCAATCAGTCTCTGGCCTGCTAATGGCTCCAGTCCAGTTTCCTACTGTAGCTTTTTCCTTCTTTTCAAATGCCATGTGGTCGAATGTCCCCTAAAGCTGCACATCCCGACAATATGACTTTCAAAGGCAAAGTACTTCAGTTTCATTATTCCGACAGTTGGAAATTAATTGATCAAGTAACCTGGTTTGATTCATTTGTTTTGGGGGTTTAATTTTGCTTGCTTTTTCATTTCTCAAAATGTCCTGCGTGACATTTATATATCAGCTTTGGCTCACAAATTCAAAACCACTTTGTTTATAACAAAACATGAAAAAAGAGGAAATTCAGTGAAGATGATTTGGTTTTAATTAGTACATTGACTTTTCTTAAAAATCTATTCTATATTCAGCATATGGAAGGCTACTGACAACCCAAGACAATAAAGGCAACAAAACATAAGCAGCGGACATACCTCAGGCTTTGAAAAACAAAAAGCAGCTAATCCCCACTCAGGGTCTGACAATTCCTAATGCAAATGTAACCCAGTGTAGCTATCGATTGTCAAAAATTTGCATTACCATGTACTTAAACTCTATGTATACATTCAGAGTGTCTTTGCAGACCCAGAGCCCTTTGGCTAATACGGGATTGTAAAGCAGCATTTAACTCCTGTCCTTAGGTGCCAGTACAGATGGAGGTCAGTATGTCTGAATGTCCTCAGTCTGCAGCAACAGTCCAGGGAAAATACAACCAATTTAGCTGTGATACCACTCAGGATCAATATGGCTTCATCCCTGGTAGGACCAAAGGGCCAATCAGATGGCTGGCCTGAGAGGTCCTTAACAAAGTGGGACAGCAAATGAAGAAGACACAAACTCAACTGACCTCAGAGCAGGAGAGGAGGAGAAACAAGAGGAGAGGAAATGAGAGGAGAAGAGAGGGAACAAGAGGCGAGACGAGGAGAGATATCATTTCAAAGACATACTGATTGATACAACTGATACTTGAAGGTTTATGCAAGTTTATAATGAACATAATATTTCTCAATGAAAAGCTCCTACTTGACTGTTGAAAAAAGCAGAGATATGTCCGCTGAAAAGGAGAAATCAGAGCACATTCATGTTTAAATCAAACACACGAAAGAAGATATCTACAATAAGATGTAGCAGAATACAACAGTAGAATAATGAACAGTGAAGTCCAAAACTCTGAAAATACCAGAGCTGATTATACGGGATGCTCTACAAATGAAAATGGTCAATCTTTAAAAAACAAAACTACCAAATAAGCTTCCTGGTATCACGTTCATATTCTTAACATTTCCCTCATGTTGACATGTGTAAAAAGAAGACAAATGTGCCTTTTTATACAGAATTTAGAAATTCACAAAATAAATAAATTTGCTGTGGCCTTAAAATTGAATCTCAATTGTATATATGTATATATACTGTATATATATATATAGATCCATATATATTCCATTTCATATAAACAGGATTTAAATCTTGGAGATACAAGCCTCTGTAGCAATGACTGATAAAATCTGTTTTATCCGGCATATTCTTTCTCTCCATTTGTACCTCACTATCTTGCTGTGCCTCCAGTCTGCAGCTCTCTCTATACAAACAGTTTTGATGTTGGACTGTCCTTGGTGGACAGAAAATGCCCATTTCCATAGTAACACAGTGTTTTAAGGCTAATAGAAGTAGAGAGCAAATGGATATCTTTTTTTGTTGTTTATATGAAAATAAATGAAAAATAAGTTCTTGAAAGTCTCAAAGTCTAAAAAGCCATTTAGTCCATTTTAATCTTTTTCCCAGACATTTCCAAGAGAGTCTTGAGCTGTTTGAACTTCCTGTAAGGCACTCTTCAATTAAACTCTGAGAAGTGTTGTTTCACCAGACTGGACATCATGACACAGAATCCACCACTCATCCATGGGAACAGAAACTCTGTGTCTGGTTTAAACACATGCACCCTCTGCATGCTCTCAGAAGTCTGATTTCATTGCACCATTTGGCATTCAGTCCCCAGTTTTGGTTTGCTGTATTCACCTACAAAGAGTGAAGCCTCTTTAAACATAAAAGTTCAATGAGAAGCAGGTAAGAAAATTACTAACTGGCACATTTGGTAGACAGGGATCCCTGGTTTATGTAATGGCTGTTCTCCTAGTGGGAAAAGTGTGTGTGCATGTGTGTGTTTGTTCGGTGTGTCTGTGTGTGTTGGGGTTGTTGTCTGCAGAATATAATCCCAGATCTGGATTATTACTTATTAAAACCTAAGCAATCCCTTAATTTCTAAAATTAGGCACATGGTCACAAAATATGTGAGTAAACAATAAATCCTGAGGCTGAACTGACCGACCTTTAAGAGCAATACAGATCCCTTGCTCTGATCTTTGATCAGATTATTGTGGTAAAAAAAAGGAAACATTAATTGTTCAGTTGGATTCAATTGTTGTTTTTGGTTCAGCTTGTGTGGAAGAGTCCTGTAGCCTTTAGGCCTCTGCAGGCTCTGTCTTAATCTGGATAAAGTTTGCAGGCAGTTGGACAGACAGTGGCAATTCTTGCAGGGCTTTGATTCCCTGTTCCGGCTGCAGAGACATCTCCCCATGTACTTCCAACTCCTCCACAGGGGTCAGACCCTCACTCGGGCTGCTGCTATGAGAGGCATGTCCATTAATTATAGTCTCACTTCCAGCGTCATGGCCCTCGTTTTGACTGGTATCAATGATCACAGTCCTATAATGCAGCTCTGCTTCTCCAGCCTCGATCTCTTCCTTCGCAAACGTATTCGCCGCCAGTGATGGATCACCATTCACCATCGACTGGAAGTAGCTGGGGTCCAGCATCTCCTCTTTGACCTGCAGCCCAGACAGGTCACTGGATTTGAGCACAGTAGCAATTACGGTGCCGGGTTGCTGCGCCACCATGGTTTGCCCGCAGGTTGTGTTGATGGTGACCAAACGGGGGAGACCATTGATGTTCGCAGCAGTGGAACTAATGACTCCTGGAGGGGAAGTGCAGGCTGAGGTGGAGGAGGAAACCGCGGAGGAGCCCAGGCCGGTGACAAGGAGCTGCTGCGGGAGGCCATCCTGCAGGCTATTGGTCCCACCTGTTAGAGAGGCCGTCTGGATGGTAAGCACATCCTTACCGCCAGCTGTGGTAGAGGGCATCGTTTGGAGTATAACCCGAGGGGGGGAGGAACCAGCGGAGTCCCCGTTGGCCAGAACAGTGAGGGGCATAGACTGAAGAGAGGCAGGTGATGTCATGACCATAGGGACTGATGCAGGAGCACTGATGGGTCTGAAATGATAAAAATAAACCTACTTAGAAAACTGCTTAACAGAATATGTAACCGTGTTTCATCTTCTTTGACAGAACTATTGTACTCAAATATTCAGTTTGTGTCTTTGTAAATATAGACAAGGATTATTTTTTAATGGAACCCAACTGAGAAACTTACACAGAGCACATTTATAATCCTAACCAGCAGAACTAATGCCCCTATTAATATAACAAACAGCATTGTCAGTAGTAGTGCAGAAATCATTATTCTCCTTGTTTTCCAACAGCAGACAATGTTTAACAGCTCATAAAAAATGCAGATGACTGATAATGCACTGAAAATAGAGACTTTGGAAACAATAACCTGTACAATATAATGAAATTCACTACAAATAGTTGGGTCACACAAATCATCAGCCTCACAACGGTAGTATTAACTGCAGGGCTGCTGGAAAATATAGTGCTTGGGTTTGCTCTGTGCAACCACACTGAGATCATCGATGTTTCTGAAAAAAAAAAAAAAACTTCTGTCATACTAATTTAAAACTGCTATCAAAGTCTGTTATAAATTGCAAGCAACAATAAAAGGTTAACAGTGATACTACTGGGAAAAGGCTGGAGTCAGTCATATTATGTGGATTTCAAGGGCAAGTGCATTTCTGTGCATGTGTGTGAACATGCAACAATATTTCATTTTAGTTGTGCTTTCCTTTAAACATCAAATAAAGACAACTTATTAACCTCTTTAACCTTCCTTCAAAAGGGCTTAGCTAGTGTTTGGAAGAGAGCCTAATAGACCATTCAGTGAAATACTGACATTTAACACTCAAAAGACAAACTTGTACATTGTATTTTGTTTAATGTAAAAAAAAAAAAACTACATAGAGATTCTATTAAATTATTATGATCAAGGGGATTAAGTTTAAAAATAGTCAGTGCTCCCTGGTGCATTTTGTGTTGTACTTTGACTGTTCTGCAATTTCTTGGTAATAATATAGTGAGAAATACGCCTCACTCTTACCTCATAGCATGAGCCGGATCTTGGACAGACCCCTGACTGGTCTGCAACATGTGAACAGACTGCAGGAGCTGGTCTGTCTGGCCACCGTTCACTTCCTGGTACAGATATTCATCATTAGGCTCTTTCTTCATCTGTTTCACTGAGACGTGATGGGTTTTTCTGGATGGTCCGCGGACCAGAGACCGTCCATTGGTGGATCTTTGGTTTCCATAGCCGACATTGGCATCAGAGCCTGCGTCTTCATCTTCAATCACCACCAGATCAGGCGGCATCTCCTTGAACTGGTAAACCAGACGCTGCCCCTCCACTTTCGCCAGGATACCTCGCTGATAGTAGTACCTAGAGGAGTCAGTGAATAGATAAAGAGCTGCTTAACACATTATCATTCAAATGGAACACCATCATAAAATTCTGAATTGTCATTCCAGTGCCCCATTATGAACATATCTGCAGAATCATGTCTGCAGGGTTTAGAGCGCAGTAGGACATACTGAGTGCAGGTAAAAACTTTTAACGCACTGCTTACTGAAATGCTATTCTTACCTGAGAGCTCTTCCCATGGTCTCATAGTTCATGTCAGGCTTGTTCTTGTGTTTGCCCCAAAGCTTTGAAACAGCCTTGGAGTCCACCAGCTTAAAGATGCCTTTCTCCCGCTGTGTCCACTTGATGTATTTGGGACAGGTGTTTTTATCCTGCAGTAAAGCAAGAAGGAATTCCCACAGGTAGATGGTGTTGCCTGCAAATTGGAGAAGAATAAACAAAGTCATGTTTTTTTCATCATTAGATTTTCATAATGTGTGATGTACATAAATATCCAGTTTGTCAACAAAGCCTCCATTAAAAAGTAAGGTAACAGCTGTAGGATTACTCTAAAATCTACCCTTTTCTTACAACAATTGTTGACTTTCTCTCTCTATGTGTGTGTGTGTGCCTATGAGGGGAATTAATTATAGCAAGCCTGGAAGTGCATTACTCTAATTTGTGTGACGCTTTGGCCAGAAGTGGTTAAAAACAGCAACACTCCCAGTAGTCACTTGAATCCCAGACACCATGACAGGGTGATGTATATGTGTGCAGCTGAACCTGCCATACCCAGCCCCCTCCTCATTGTGTCACACTGTATGGTGCAATGAGGGTTCACATCGTGCGGCACTAGTCTGGTTGTATCAGTAGAGCAACAATGTGCCCTCCAGCCTGCAATCACTTCTGTTTCCCTGTGAAACACAGCACTCTGAAATCCTCTCATCCATTAACTCACCCAGATTCAACCCTGCTGGACTGCAGGGGTTGAGGACTGCTGTTTGCACACTCCACAAGAGGAAAAATAGCATACACAAGAGGAGGAAAGACCTTGATTTTTATTGGCTCATTAAAGAGAAGAGTACTAGTTAGCGAGGCTTACCTTTGCCCTCTTTGCTCTTTTTCCTGAGTGGCAGGTTAGGGGTGGTGATTGGGGAGCAGGGACGCACTGCCCGCGGCTTCCGCACTATGATTCAAATTCAGGGGTAGTGTATTATGAGGTGGAGGGTCACAATGAAATCATCTAATTACTTACAACACTGAAATTTTAGTGTGAGAAAAAATTACTACGTTCTACCAAGCAACATGAGGACCACAGTAGTACCTTTGGTTTTCTTCTGGGGTTTCAACGGGCACTTCTGGGGAACCTCGTCCATTGATGAGGTGTCCTCATCTAGGGACATGTCAAGGCCACTGTTGTCAATCTGGTCTGGCCTTAGAGGGGTATATGTCAGGTCTGACTCCAGTAGAGTTCCGTAAGTATGAACTGCACAAGAGAAAGAGATAGAAATGTACAAAAATCATCAATACATCACACATAATGTGTCTCTTTGGGCATTCTCATACTGTCTAATATACTGTATGTACATAAGAAGGGAGACCACTTACTCTCTCTTCATATTAACTTTTAATTTCTACTGTGAACTGTCTAATAAAGTAAAAAAAAAAAAAAAGAAAAAAAAGCCAAATCTATTCCATATTAAAAATGAAGTGCCTTGTCCTTCAAATATGATTAGTGTTGGATTAAAAAATGAACTTTTCTCCAACTGAAATACCACCAGAGTGAAACAGTCTAAAATATCTTACTCATACGCTTCTCATCCAAAATGTTGTTTGGTGACTCCATGTTTAGAAGAGCTGCTGCGGCTTCATTTGTCTCCATGCTGTCCTCAGCGCCAGATACTGTTGTTTCTATTCACCACACAGAAACAAATTCATGACCATGAGATCCTTGTAGGTAAATACATTCCAATACTTTGGTACTAATTGCATGCTGAGGACCTTGGGGGCTCCAGTTAAATGGCTGCCATGACAACTAGGCTCTGTTTTATGTCTTCTGGCATTTACAGGAGTTTAAAAATAACATAATCATTTTTTGTTGCATTTGTGTCATCGTAGGGTTAAATGAATACATCTCTGCTGTTAATAGAAGACAAAATGAGTAATGCAGTACATAAACATACCGCAGAGGTAGAAAAGTAGGGGTCTTAAACTGCTAAAACAAGAAAAAAAATACATATGCAACAGCTAAGATTCACACTTAATTTTACTATCTCTATTCTTAATGTAAAAATAACAACAATAATATGCTAGTAATTTACCAGATAATTAATAATCAATTAACTGTAGTCACAGGAAAAACAGTGATGATCTGGAGAGAAGTCTTCAGTTAAGACCTGGAAACATTATCATCATCATAAGTCTTATTATTTGTTTTGTCTGTGGATAAATTTTATAATTACGCTTGTTCAAGTGTTTAAGAGTCAAGTATTTATGTCGACAAGTCAATAGGTAAGGCTAGCAAATTAACAGAAATGAAACAACTGACCAGTGCCTCTTTAACCCATAAAGACCTAAACATCAACCAGTAAACAAAACAATATACTTATGTAAATGTTTAATCACTGTTGCTCCACTAATCCAGTCAATACATGTAAATAATTGGTGTAAAATACAGTTTGTCATCTTTTCATGGTCATCAGATATGACCCATTTGGACG
>JAPQRP010000002.1:18511427-18568903 GCA_037367295.1 Apogon hyalosoma
TGGTGTAAAATACAGTTTGTCATCTTTTCATGGTCATCAGATATGACCCATTTGGACGTTCAGAGGCTCCATAGTTAACATGGAAACACCATCATCTACTACAACATTGATTAACCAGTAAAAACCATGGAGTTTCATAAATGATAGTGGATGGAGACGCTTGGTTTATGTTCAGTTAATGATATGTTAGCTGAAAAGTCGCTTTTTTTTCCAGTTTTCTCTGTTTTGATACAATAACCCTTGTATTTACTCTGTTTTCATGAGCATCTAAATTAAGCATGGGAAATGAAATATAGGAAAATACATAATTTAGAGTGAAAATTGCAAAATACAGAGGACAATATAATAATAAATGGTGATAAATCACTTAAGAAAGGTTAAATAGAGAGAAAAATTCATTTATGAACTGATATAAAATTTGTACTGGGTCTTTATGGGTTAATCTGTAATTAACTCCAACATTTTACAAATCCTTTTTTGACTACAATTCAATTCCAGCTTGTTTCATTATCAGTTTACAAATAGAACTGTGGGTCTATTAACTTAAAAAAAATTTACAACAATACACTAAGTATTGATAAGTATAATATCATCATTACCTGTGAGGTCCACGCCTCCCACCAAGATGGAAGGTTCCTCCACCACATGGAGAGTGGTGTCCACCATTATGCCATTGGTTACCTCATCAGACTCCAGGCCTGAGTAGACCTGCAACAGATCGGCTGCAGGAACCTGTTCAACAATCACTGCTGGAAATACAGATGGGTCATCCAGCTGAAAACAGACAAAATAAAAAGAAACATAAAGTTATAAGAGATTGTTATACATAGACAGAATAGCATACATGCATGTATATTCAATAAAAAACACTATTAGATCTACCACTAAAACTCATAAATGCAATATAAACTCCCAGTTTACAACGGATTAATGTGAAATAACCTGATTTGCTTTGTTACTTTTATTGCCTTGTAAAAACCATGGATTCATATTCGATTTCTGCTAATATGGAGGCGCATAGCATGGAGGAGAGCTCATTTCTGTGGTGTTGCAGCAGTCTACAGGGACCTGCTGGGGAAGACAGGAACCAGCTGTTTGATTTAGCCCACTTCTCCTGAGAAGTTAATCTTATGCTCAGAAATTATATAAGCCCAAATGAATGTTAATGGATCAATCATGAATTGCAGGCAAGCATCCCCTTCATCATGGCCAAAACCCACTGTGGGAATTCAAACCTCACCGTCTCATTTCAACCTTGACACAACCAGAGGCAGGAAGGAGCAAGGGGACGGAGGGAATTACCTGAGTTTGGACCAGACCACTGAGGAGAAACATGAGAGTGACTTGGAAACTCAACATATCTGAGAGCTCTTCAAACACAGACTGTCAAGAGTGTTCACTGGGTGGATGGTTTGTGTCAGAGGGAGGAATACTGGGACTAATTCACTCGTCTGGATAAGTGGGTCATACAATTTTCTAAACCCTCTTTTTTCATATTTTTTGGGCTTTAGTAGCCCAGAGTGACAGCTGTGTCTATTGTTGTTTATTTCAGAGCATATGGAAAATAAATGAAAAAACAGCACTCTTCAACATGGGGCTAAAAGAGATTATATTTAAATAGATTGAATAATAATTAAAAAAAAAAAATAGAAGTGAAGCTCACATTTGCCACAAGTACGGTGTTTGAATTAAATTAAAAGGTAATTTTGTTTATTTTGCAGGAACACCGCTCAGAGTCATTAGACTACCAGGAGATGGCAGCAAAATACACTTCAAAAATGAGTTTAAAATACTGTTGTTAACCATGTCAGTGATGGGTTGTAAGTGCAAATGTTTTTAAGAATCTGGTCCTAGATCCACTGTCTAGTAACAGCTGATGTTCAGGTAGGGGTCCGTATTCAACAGCTGAACAGTTGTTCAATACACTTCACAAAAAGTCATTTGTAGGTTGAGAAAATTTTAGGTATTCTGTTGTATCCTTGCACACATTTACATTCATCATGGAATGTGATCATCTATTTAATTCTTAACCAATCATTCCTTCTGTCATGAGCTGATAAAAGGGGGAAAAGTGAAAAGGTGCAGCAGGAGGGACACGAATAAAGGCTTATCTGTCTCTTTACACAAATGTCCATTGTTGGTTTGGACCTCTAGGGCATACCAGGTGTCTGGGCCTGGAGCTAGGAGGGTAGGAAGAGGGGGGCAATGGAGTCCATGGCTACCCTCCCATTTCAGCTACATTTTAACCAGTAAACTAACAGACCAGCTCATTATTTAGACGTAGTGATAAACAGTTAGCCCCGTTACACATCACCAGCAGTGATTACAGAAGAACTGTTCATATCTTAATCAGACATATAGTGTGTAATGTACAGTAAAAGTCTGAGTCTAGACAAATCCTTGTGCAAGATGCTTGTCATAATTTTCACATCCATTACAAACATCTTATGTCATTTCAAACAGTGCTACTAAGAAAAAACACAAGGTCTCATGGGACTAATAAAAACCCTGAGTTTTGCTTTGACTACAGACACTATCTATGTCTCACTGACATACACCAAATGTTTCCCATAAATGGGAGACTCTGGTAGACATATTATCAGATAACTACAAAGTGAAGGCACCAAATCTCCTCGTCTGAGCTTAATGATGCTTCGTATCCTTGAGTGAGAGTCAAGTGTGTGTATGTAGACATTTTGACTATTGGTCTACTAAGCTGCTGAAAAAGCAGCACCTACCACCCCCTCCCATCAAATACACAATGTCTGAATCTCACACAGTTTGCTGACAGAGCACAAGACGCCTGAAGTTGCTGTCTCCACTGTTGTTTTGATGTTAACTTGATCCTGTTTTTACTGGGAACACCTTTAAAATAGTGCTGTATTGTCATGTACGCAAAGTGTTCATGTGACAATTAGGAAAGTGTGTTGCACTAAGTTAGCAACAAAAGTGATGAAAACATCTTGTCCAAGAGTAAAATACTGAGGGGGTGGATTCTCATGATGATAGATACCCAAATGTCACAGAGTTTGAAAAATGATGTTAAGGCTAATAAAGAGTTTAACTCCTTCTTCCTCTTTGTTGACTTGAATAGTGTTTCTAGTAGGGAAACTAGTTAGATAAGAATCAGGCTAATTTGCATCGCTGAGTTCCCTATTCCGCCTTTGAAAGCAACAGCATCTGTGCAGGCTATTTCCCCCATATGCCGCTTTCTGTTAGTTTACCTGTTCAGCCAAATCCAACTGTCTGCACACTTTCAAAATCCTCATAATCATAACATTTGAAACAGTGAAGCAGCTTGAGACCTCCTATCATAGATAGGACCACTTTTAAAGATGACTGTTTATCTAACAAAAAATGTATGTAGGTCCACATTTTGACATGTAGAAACATTTTTTAAATTCTTATTTCAGAGTAGCAGGGTGCATATTTTTGGCTGTCCATTGTAGGATGTAAATATCACAAAGCTATGTGTCATTCTGCACAAATTACTTGATATACTTTTGGGAGCTACTTATTGACTTAAAAACCAATATAGCGAGGCTAATGATTACAAAGTGTACTCTATGATTACACCATGTGCCAATAGCTTTTTTGTGGCCAAAATAAATATCTACATCAGCCAGAAGGAACAAAATGGCCACTGCAGTAGAGCATTAGTTTGTTCTTCCTTCTTGGGGGTATTTCCAGGACTTAGTAAATAGGGGCACAGTGCTTGCATAACAGGCTGAGTGGGTGCAGCAAGGAACAAAACTGCAGCACTGGAACAATGCAAGACCTTTAAGCCGAATTATCCCATCCCTTCCAAGCAGCCTTGTAACTGGTCTGTCAGGTTAGGCCTGAACCAGAGCTATTCAGGGATCCAGTGACAACTTGTCACTGTAGATACACACATACAGATACCAGTACACAAAGACACACATCCACACTTACAATCAAGCCTGCTCCACAGGATTCTGACACGGGTGTGGGGATGAGATAACTGCACACCTGACCAGGCAATGAAAAGACACATAGGGACAGATTCACATGATATGTACACACAGTCACCCTTGCCTTGCCATAAACACATTCAGGGCCAAGCCCCACCCTCCCCTCCCACGCACCCTAACCTCTCTTCAGGTTTTTCAGTTTTTCCATTTCTGTGTTCTCAGCAGCCCACACTCTGCTTCCCAGACCTGCTCCATCCTCCCTTCCTCAACATGCTTTCAGAGTTAAAGATCACAGGCTCTGAGCCACAGCTAATCCTAAACACCATGCGGTTTAAAAGTTTTGTTTGTCCTCTGAGAAGTCTCAAGTCCTACAATGCTCAGAGTTGCAAAAGTTTAGGGGTAAAACATTGGTCTGAAGTAGGGGTGTATGGCCAAATCTTCTATCACAGAATTTACAGTTTTATATCACAGCAACAGTATATGTCACAATTCAGTAAATCTTTTGTACGGTCAATAAAGACAGGACTTCTATACTTGATCACAGCTGATTATTTTGTCATCACACTTGATTCCTATTCATAATTATCCCATTCTGTGTCATGTTCTCTCTCCTCCATTGTAAGACTTTCCTGCATGCATCTGTGTCATGTGGAAGAACACAAATGACAACAAAGACTGTGTTTTGTGACCCAATGATAAGATCAGTAACAAAGAACAAAAGAACTGAAGACTGAAATGTGTTGATAGTGTTTCGTCAGTGTGATCGCTACCTGACTGATTTCGTCCATCCCGTTGCTTGCAAATTCAAACACCAGTTCACTCGGCTGCACTGCCGTCGTCATGGCAGTGGAGTTCAGAGCAGGGCGGAGCCTAAAATATCCCAGCTATGATTGTGGCTCGTGTGACTCGGCTTCACCTCACAAAATAGCTTCTCTGTCAGTTGTTGATGATCAGGGCTGAGAGCACGGTGCCTTCAAGCAAGAGACCAGGAGCGGGGTTTCAGAGGAGCGCTGTGGCCCAGGTGGGAGCGGCCCCGTCCCTCTGACACTAAGGCTGGGTCCCACTGAGCCTGGAGCATCTACACCTAGAAGACACAGACCAGGAGACATATTAGATCAGTATAATTTCAGTGAGCAACAAGAAGAAAGGACAAGCGGAGATAGTGCTGGGAAAGTGTCCTTTTGCAAGCGACCGTTTGTGTTACTGAAACCTAACTGAGATTAAAAAAATAACACCCATCATTCAAATGATATCAGCGCTTCAGATAAGACACCAGCATATATCTGGTTTGTGTTTTGATTCATAGTGTTAGAAAAACAACAGTTCAAGCGACATTCTTCTGTATTTTCTGAGTCTTAAACTTGACAAAGCAAGTCAAGACTAAGATAAAGCACAAGCTAAGACTGTCTAAACAAAAACATGCACTATGCTCAGTGATATTAAAAAATGCATTCTCCACAGCACATTAATTTCCTCCACTTGTTTATACATTCTTAAGAAATCCATGCTGTAACCCTGAAAGACATAAAACTTCTGTGGTGACTAAATGGTGAATAGCAGACTCTCCTATTATTTATTTACTTGTCATATAGATGTTGATAAAAAAAGTCAGAGAAAATTAAGGAAAAACTGAATTAATCTGCAAAATATATCAATAAATGAACAAAAAATAAGCATCTGCAAGCATTGTGATTTGTCAGACTACATGGGTTTTATTGAGCCAATATTGCAGGAATGACAGTGATTCTATGTTCACTACCGAATCTGTGAACATCTAAATGGGTCATGTGTGATGTCAAGGAAAAGCTGAGAAACTGCATTTTACCTGAATTATTTATATTTATTAATGGAATAAGTAGTAGTAGATAATAGGAGCAGTACATGCTTTTGGTTGCTGATTTTAGGTCTTTCATGGTTAAAGCACAGACGATAATAAAGCTACACTCAAAGTGAGTGAAACAGTGACAAAAGTCAGCATATGGTCAGTAGTAGAATCACGAACACCTCATTGTCTCATGTCTGCCCACGTTTGTGAGACACATCTCTCTCATAAAGCTCAGGGGGTTGACATTATGATCACATGAGCGGGGGCTTTGACAGAAAGGGTCTGAAACTAACCCTGTCTCTTCACGCACACAGGCAAGAGATCACTCGTGTGATGAAGCTCTGGAAGCCCCTCTGTGCTGACCCTCGGGGAGTTACTGTGATGTCAAGCAGAGGGGGATGGAAACTGGCAGTCTTGCACTCATTAGTGTGTGTGTGTGTGTGTGTGTGTGTGTGTGTGTGTGTGTGTGTGTGTTTAGGTGTGTCACAACAACCTGATACCCAAAGGCAGGTTTCAGGGATGAATACGGGAGGGGCTGATGTTGGGTTGAAGTATAAATGGACAAGGAGACCCCAGGGCCACAACACCCCCCACCTCCTTCCCTCTCAGAGACCAAAGCACTGGCAGCAGAAGTAAGAGATGGTGAGGTTTAGTGCACCCAGCCCTAAACCCACACCATCTCTCGTTTCCTTCTGCAGCAGGGTGGAGCTTATTTGCCCTGAAATGCCTGAGTGACAGACAAAGTTGTATACCAGGCCTGTCTGTAGTTTAAAGGGGATGTAACAGCCTGTGGGGCACAGAGGCCAAACAAATTTTGCGATTCAGTTTATCTTTCTTCTAAGCATTGTGACAGAATAGTAACATGTGGCCGAGGTCTGGAAAGCATCACTGTGGGAGCGCAGATAGAAGAGAGGTGGGAAAACAAATCTGAAGGCTAGTATTTCACTCGAGTCAATCCCTCTTGCTGTCTCGCCTGGGCAGTGTCCATGGCCACCTCTGCCAGAGCTGGATGCTACCATCTGTCTGGAGCTCTCAGTGTCCTGCTCTTCTTGGCATGTTCACTGGGGATTTTGACAAGCCATTACTAGACTCAAGGAGAAAAAACTGGAATATATGGCTTCCAAATGGAGAAAGAGGTATAAATCATTTTAGAGAAAACAAAAACAAAAGAAAGTCCGGTTGGACATATGCCTACCCACTCTGCAATGCTCCATTTGTGATTTCACATGGACCACACGCATAAAGCTGATGGCCTTATCAGCTCTCTGAGAAGTCGATGAAGTAGACGTGCAGTGGTCTGTATCATATGGGATCATTCTGAAAATGCTCTGCCCAGCACTGGCTGCCTATTCCCAGATCTGAGATGGCACATAAAACCCAACCACCAGGCTCTCTCTGCAACAAAGGAGCTTTGTTTCCACTTTAGAGGGGCCAGTTTGGTTTGATTTATGATCACTGATCTATTAGCCAGAAAATCTCAGCCTATGAGCCCAAAGGCATGGCTGCTGGTAAATTATGAACAAATGACAACAACCAGTTATTAACAACCAGTTATTAACAGGTTATCAAATAAGAATAGGCCAACTATGAGCCACAACAACTATTGGATCAAATATTCACATTTTACAATTATCATCACAAGTGTTTTTTTATATCTGATATCTCGTCAAATATATCTGATCTTACAGGTTAATGTCAATAGTAATAGCCTTCATATTAAAATGACAAACTTGGTTTTATGTTGGACAAAGGTGATAGCTAATGTGTATAAATAGGAATAAAAAGAGGAATGTGTCTGAAAACAAAATTATTCCAACAGTTTATATGTTATCAGTCCCCTTTATTAGTTTTTTATATATATATATATATCTATATATAGATATATAGATATATATATAGATATAGATATACACACACATAAAGAGAGAGAGAGAGAGAGAGAAGCCCTCAAATAAAAAAAGATATATTGGTGAATTGATATTATCAAATGTGAGGAAATATATGACTAAAAATAGAGTCAAAACAGACATAAACACCCTGTCTTTTATCCTCCTTCTCCATGCTTTTTATCACCATCTTTTATTGTTGTAATGTGACAGTATATGTTTGTCTGCGGTACACTACAACGCATCTCACTGTGTTGTTTGTCTGTGTGTATTTTCTATATCCCTCCTGTCAGTGCTTCATTGATCTGAATGGCCCAGTTGGCACAGCACTAACAGCAGACAGGGATACAAGGGAGCCAGCCATTAGTCAGATGCAGCCTGCACATTATCCCCAAGCACATGACAGCAGCTGCCTTGTCCCAACACAGGGAAAGGGTTGTAACTGCACTTATTACGTCAGAGCAGGAGAAGAAGAGGAGATCAGCAAAGGGAGGGATTTTACTGGGATGTTAGTCAATGCATAATAGCCCACAGAGCAAATAGACTGCCTGTGACTCGTACTGGGTGGGGACTTCTTTTGAGAGACTTGAGTATTTTAGTGTAGTTTCCAGGCAGGGCATGCTGGTGTACGACAAAGCATCAAGAGTGGATTAAACACGTTTCTCTGTGCTGTGAAAAACTTAATGGCTGCAAAAACTCCTGTATAGTAATTTGCACTGATACTTTACTCCTTCAGTTGATAAGAAGCATTCTGTGACTTCATCCAGTTTTAAGTGATTCTGACCACTCAAAGATAACAGATCAAAGACTAAAAGAACATATGGTACATTAACACCTTCTAAATTTTTAATGGTGTTACAGTAAAAAACAGCATCTATTTATACAACGAGAAGACATGGAGCAACATTAGCATAAGTATGAGATTAGATTCCTGCCCACTCTATGATTTTAAATCCAATATTCATTCTCAATTTAACTAGTTTTTCTACACCAAGGGGAAACATCTGGCTCTCCAGCTGCTAAATGCACCAATAAGTTCACAAGCTAATTAAGCTTTAATAAAATAACTTGGTAAAAACTCCAATACAGGGAGATAAGTTTCTTTACTATCTCATATTGTCATGGAACAAATAGGTTGAATCCTTAGTCGCTGCAAACTTGATGAATATAGTTGTCCAGTATGCTCCAGTTCACTAATCAATTGAAGTAATAAACAATCATTATAGTCATTATCAAGCTGCAACCCTAAATATGCCGTAGATGTCAATATAGTAAGATAGCAGCTCCCATCATGGCCACCATCATGTGGCTAAAGTGATGAGATTCTTTCAGTTGATCCACTCTCCTCCTCTACGTATGTCCGATATGTTTGGCAGCCTGGTGCGCAGCATGCTGAGGAGGAGGAGGAGTACGAAGCAAACACTAGCCTACTCCGCCCCTACAGTATGGTGACTGCCAGTCGCAATAACAACCAATTAGAGTCAGGATTCATGAACAAATGGAGCATTCCCAGAAGGCCCCACTTCCCCCGCTTTAGTCTCTTCAGCTGAACTCATTGTTGACCATGAAAGGAGGTAATTTAAGCCAATTGAATGACTATGCAATGACTCACCCTGCATGTGGTGAGTGCAAATATAGTGAGATAGAAGGAAAGGACCAGAGCAAACTTTGCTTGATAGCCATTTTTAGCTCAGGTTACAAAAAAATTCTGATTTCTTCAGGTGACACTGTTTTGCAGTATAGAGGGCTGGTTGCAATATGGCGGTCACAGGACTTAAAAGATGTAAGAGAGTGTATGGTATTCATGGTATTTGAAATGTTTTCCCACGCACATACAAACGCTGCAGACAGTGGTAGAAAATGGAATGGACATGAATCAAGAGACTCTGCAGTAATTAAACCTGGACAAATTATACAGTGAAATAAGCAGTGATTCTTTACTATTGATCTCAGAGCTGAGAAGCACATTTCAGCACCCACAAAAACTTTTACTTAAAAAAAAAAAGAAAAAAAATCCTACACGGGTTTAGTTTTCCCGATTCAGCTTTGCAGTGAAACTCTGATCAGCAAGATGGCAAAAAAATGTGTGGGCTTACCACCACCGTGTTATTGAATGGTTGTCAGCACAAACATGCTGTTTTTGCAGGATCCACTGGGTTCCTGTACAGGAAATGACTCAGTGATACGAAGCTCGAACTCATTCCTGGAGCTCTGTGATAGCCCATGTGGGCATTGGAGGATCTTGCTCATCATTTCTGGACAGCGGTCTTCTTTGGGGCATATTTTACTGAAATGTCAAAGAGTGTGTGTGTGTGTATGTGTGTGTGTGTGTGTGTGTGTGTGTGTGCGTGTGTGTGTGTGTGTGTGTGTGTGTGTGTTTAAAGCACTTTTTAACCAAAAAGAAGAGCTAAAACTTTGTGACTCAACCTTTAGAATTGAAAACCATATGACAAAGTAGAGGAAAAGTGAAAAAAGTAAACTAGCAACATTTTTACATTTCGTTTAGGTTTTATTATAATTTTTAGGAAAGTGACAGTTTAAAATGTTTAGCTTCATGTGCAACAAATATCTTATTTTTAAAGATAAAACAACAAAATTAAGGCAAAGTGTCTAAGTTGTACAGAGCACATGGGGTCATACTGCAGATAACAATTATAGGTAATTAGACTAAGTAGACAATGATTAAGGAGTTGCATCAATGTTTGACAAAAACACAGAATAGGTTTAAGTGCAGCTACAACACTTTTTCAGCACTATAAAAACTGTTTTGTACACAATATATTTTGTGCCTTCTACATTTTACTCACCACCCAGTGTTGCACAATTCAACATGTCTCACCATGTTTCAAAGTCAACTTTATTGAGCTGAATAAAGGAGCGCTTTCAGGGCAATCCTCAGGCCACACCAAGCGTGTGGTGATAAAATGAAGCAGGCACAGAGGAAGGCACAGACACTGGTTAATAGCACACAGCTGCAGAGCAGAAAGATACCACAAACACTAACACGACAATACTACATCCCAGCCAACACTCACTGTGTCTGTCCTGCTGCACTAGGAGGCATTTGGCTGTGCCATGCCAGGGCCAAATGAAGACTGAAAGGAAAACGTCACCTCAAGCAAGGGCTGTTAGGAGGAGAATGGAATTTAATCTCATCTCCTGCGAACCTTGTACTTTTCCACTCTGCTTCTGGCTCTGGGAGACGGACCTGTGGCGTTTTATTTGACAACAGATGTTTGTGCTAAAAAACACACTAAAGGGAATAACATTTGCCATGGTTTTAGTAACACAAAGTGGAGAACAAAGAGGAAAGTTTTACAATGTCTCCTGAGACCGGATTAAAGTTCTCATTTGGTCAGTTTTTCATCAAGTATCTGACAAGCATGTTTCCTCCTGAGACTGCTGATTGCTCTCTGTCCTATATAAACAGCCCTGTAACGTGCCCTTCATCACAGTACAGCATATTGGACTTACTTGTTTTAGGGGAGAAACACAGATAGCCAGAAATAGCAGTGACATATTTTAAAACTGGGCAGAAAAACACCCACAAACTGACCTGTGAATCTTGCAGTCACAGGAACAGCATCAACCAAGCAGTGGGTTTCTGCTGCTTCCTGTCTGTTAAACCACACTCAGAACAAAATTTCTTCTTCTGTGAAAGAGCGGAAAGTTCTAAACTCCCCCTCCTTCCTTCTTAAACAACATGCTATTACACTCATAGATAGGGCTTCTTGTGTCACAGGCCACTTTTTTTATTTACAAGCATGACAGATTAACTTCAAATATCTACCTAGGTGACGTAAAACAAACATTACTTGCCTGTTTGATATTTAGATAATAGTCAAGTCTGGCAATGTGACATAGATTTGCATGGTGTTATAGCGTTTACCCTAAAACAGACATCATTCTGATTTGAAACAAATCAAAGCATACTTGTAATGCACTTGTAAGATACTTTAGAACCTGCAAATGAGGTGTAGTACACGATCTCTCACTTTCTGACAGCTTCAAGCCTGCCTTGCTTGAGTTGTTCAGTGACAAACACAGTGAATTCAAAAGGATTACAATAGAGCTCTCGAAGCCACACCTGCCATTTTCAGACATCTCGTCCCCACAATGCTGACACAAGCGTGCAAACACAGACGGCATTACTAACCCCCACCCCTCTCAACACACACACATCCCTGAGATGGCCCCACAGTTGGTTTATAGAAATTCTCAGAAGAAATGACAAAGTTCCTGTCACGGTGTTCACTTTTTAGGTCACAACTAAAGATAAGAAAATTCACCTTCGACTAGAGGACCCCACAAACTTTTTATGAGCCGCTGAGAATAACTGCCTGAAAGCACATACAAGCCATCTATTATCAACATAGAAAGTTCCATCTGCTGAATTTACTTCTGCTTCTAGTTATTAAGAACAAGTGACAAGCCTGGAACGATAAACATACAAATCTCAATAAACCCAAAACCAGAGTAATTAATTGCCATCTTGACTTTATTATTGTTGTCTTACCAGATTTGTAAGGAATCTGCAGCTAGGATTTGTTATAAAGAAGAATATTTTAATTTATCAGATGCAAACCATTTGTCAAAACTACCCCCAGCGGCCTGTTTCTATAGTGTAGCAAGAGGCCACATGTCAGAGATAGGAAGAACCACTGAAGTTGTGAAAACAGGACAGGAAATTGCAGCAAAGTTTTAGAAAAGACATCTGCACTCTCAAGCATGAGATGAAACATCAGAGCTTACACACGCTGTATGACATCTACAAGGCAGTGAGATTCTACCAAAGCACCTTTACTTTATCAAGTACATACATCCACAGCAGTAAAACTTACATTTTTCTTTCAAAAGAACCTGAGGCAACATAATTAAAAACCAGAACTACTGTTTGGTAGTCTGGAACGTGATCGTCTACTGCAGGGGCCAAAAACTGCTAAAAACACTTATCAGACAGACAGCTCTGTCAGCACGTAATTGAGTGTTTTAGTAATCTATGCAGCAGTCAAGCATTTTTACTATTTCCAGTTTGCAAAATGGTAATGTGAAGATATCTTTTTGGGCTCATTTTCTACATCAATTAGTCAGTTTAACTTGAAATGATTTATCACCTGCCATCCTAGTGCTTTTCTTTATGTACATAAACTAAGTAAACAGTACTTGTACACCAAGTTAAAGATGAGCTTGAATCATTTTTATTTTATTGTATGATGTGTTTCTACTAAAAAAAAAAAAAAAAAATACCAGCTCCTGTGAATGGTTCGTATCGCATTGCACAGTTGAAGTAATGTAGCAAAAGATACCACCTAACATCTCTTCAAGTAACTTCAGTTTGTTTGCGGTAGGTGTCAATAAGTTAAAAATAGGATGTCAGTTTAAAGTACTTTATTATCCCTGATAGTTTGAGTCCATGTCTAGATAATTCAAATGTGAGAACACATCCTGGCACCGTGGCTCAAAAAGACCAATTTCTTGCTGTAAATAATAAACACAGTTTTAGTTTTCTATACAGGGGAAGTTGTTTTTGAGTTTGAGAATCTCAGTGAATCTGAGTAAAAACTGCAAAAGCGTAGGATAAAAAACACACAAGTCTCTGCGTGTGAGTCAGTTGCCTCACTGCCTTGCTGATTTCTTTCTTGTACAAATATTTCAGATACTTCATCCAGACTCTGATGTTGTTTTGGCTGCTGTGTGGGAGCAATTTGATGCATGACTAGACTGGAAAACTCTGGTCTCCCCGTTAAAACAGTATGCAAGTCTCCCACAAACATAATCTTACAATACCATTTACATATGCAAAATACATCATGCAAAAAAAACACAATTAACAATAATCTTTTTTAAAGATTAATGGTGGGGATGTTTCTTTAAGTGATATTTTTCACAACCTAGTGTGCTGCTTTCTGAAATCTCTTATTCACATACCTATCTCTGTATGTTTACATTCATACCAATATGAACATGTCACAGCACAGGTGTAATTGCAGTATTAAGAGATATCATATCCTGAAAATACCAGCAGCATACAGTCAACGACCTTCAATAAAAAACAAGGTGAGGGAAGACATGCTTGATTTGCTTTTTAATCTATAAACCAACATGCCATTTTCACCACTGATAGCAGCCCTCCCACATTATGCAACTTCCCACAATTTTGTTGTAGGGACAAATTCCATTTAGAGCTTTTAAATGAACTTTGCCAACATAGTTTCCACACCAGCCTTTAGAGCTCAAGGCAGGACTGAGTATTCACACTGAAGACTGAAATATCAGGGCTCCAACTCTGAGTCAAGCCTGGGAACAGGGGACCCGGCTGTTACAGAGGAGGCTGCATACCAAACAGGTCTGGACATAAGCAAGCTGATGTGTCCACCCATAGTCAGGCATGCAGCAAAACATCACGCCTAGAGAGGGAATAGAGATGAAATAATCGGATTTTTCTCTCTCGTCATACACTTCTGGGTCATGGCCTTTTAAACACTGACAAAAAAGCTAGAAAAACACACAGACATGACCTCTCGGCCTGCATACAGCACATCGCACTGCAGTTTATTATATTAATGACTTTAAAAACCATAAAAATATACAGTTTGCTAAGTTGGCAAGGCTGTTTTTGAGATTCCAGCAGCTCAAGCTTTGGTTTAATGGCTAATAATGACTAAATCAGCTCTTCTCATCTGATCCCCTGTAAAGCCTCACAGATAGGACCACTCACACCGAGACAGCTTAGCCCCCTTCAAGAGAGCTTATCTGATTTCACACAATTGGATACTGGGTCAGTGTGGTATTAGGTATCACCGGCCAATGTTTTTATCTAATCTTGAAGACAGTAAACGTGTGCCCCATTCGAAGGACAGAAACGCTGAGTCATTTTGTGATGTCAGGTTTCTACTTTAAATAGAATAAAGAGAAAAAAACAATTAAGCTGTGTGACCGACTTAACAGGCTTCAAGTGCAACGTGTGAAGTCATGAAAAATGTTTGGGTTGCATGCCTTACTTACACCTCTGCCACTTCATCTTGTCAACTTGGAAAAAACAGCTTGCCAACTGCAGTACAAAAGTGGAAGATTGTAGAATGAATGCTATTAACACTAACGTAGACTCACATAACATCTCTACCGTCATAAACTTAATTTATTCTCGCTGCCGCAAACACCAATCAAAAGTTAATTTCATGTATTTGGAGAAGTGTTGGAACCATGTGCGGGAAGCAGAAGGACTGTCTGCTCAGGCTGGTCAATATTTGAGAAGGCTTTATGAAGCACGTTTTTTTATGACAGATGAGGAAGGTGTAGCATGGGTGCAGGAGATTAGGACAATAAAAAGTATCTGGTTAAAGAGATGTGTTGTATAACAAAATAAATACGCTGTGCTTAAACATATTGGTATCAGTAATAAAAAGCAAGAGATAAGTGCATTGGTTTAATAATGGTGGCTCTACCTGCACTGCACTTGCAACGATATACATCTGTTACAACACGTTTACGTATACTGTAACCTCTGCTCCTTTACTACTTTGAATAAAGAGGCCTGACAATCACTCTCCCAAGGGGCTGAGGTTATGTTGTTCTGAAGAGAATCACAATGCAAAAACGCAAAGGTAAACAAGGAGTGGCTGTTGCTTAGGAACAAGCAGAGGCAGAGAGCTTGTAAAGTAGGCTCTGGTATAAGAAAAGAGAGAGCAGGTGGGCCTCATTCTGCTCTGCAAAAAACCCAATGTGTTTGCAAGGACACATGTTGAGGACTGAGCTCGATTGAATGCCTTTTCAAACTGCTTCTGCCTTTATGGAAAAACTGTTGTTTTTGGAAGGGATCAAGTGATTGAGTTGTGAAAAAACTGTTAAACTATTTTGTACAAGTGAGGTCAGTGTAACGTAATGAGAAAAAGGAGCAAAATGCTCTTATACTACCTCTACAACAGAACAATGGAACACTAAGTTCCAAAACAAAGTTACAGAAACTTAGAATAAGTACTTAAACACAATATTGACTCAAGAGTGGAATAAAATATGTTGATGTGAATAATAATAATAACCAGAACTCTGTAAAGTTATTAAAGGCATCTTTCAATATTTTGAGCATCATATATATTCACCAGTAGATGAGATCCAGTCTTACTATATCTGTTTAATACAGAGCTGTTTAATCTGACCAGCATTCACATACTATGGGAAATAACCCACTCTGTAAAAGAAATTTGATGTTTATACACTTCGGCTTCTGTTCTGATTAAACAGAGATTAAACATGTTGATTTGTGATGTTATCTCTGTATTAGAGCTGTGCTAGCTGGTTCCCACTGTTAAAAGTATTTATGCTGAATTAACCAAACCAACTGCTGGTTCTAACTACAAATTAAGCATATTTTTAATGTCACACTGTTCCTTTAATATACAACATGAGTAAAACTTGCAGATGTGCATTACATTTACTCTTGGATTTTATTTAATTGACAATGATGCAGAAAAAATCTGTAGTAATTAAGTACCTGCAGCAAGAATAAAGAGCAATAGTCCAAATTAAGAGTTAAAGTTTCCAAATGCTGTGGATGTTCAGCTTTCAGGGCTGTGGTTAAGCATTTGTTTCTCAAACACTGTCTATCACATCAGCCACATGACCTGACACGATTTTACAAAAGGGCAGCACTGTGTTTCAGAATGTGTCTTTTTGAGCTAAATTAAATGGCAAGGCTCTAAAACAGCGGTCACCCAATACCTCACAAGCACCGAGGAGAGGGTGATGAGGGAAATAAAGTGGCCTTTGAATAACAAGACGCATCAAGGAAAAGAAGGCAAGGTTACACGGCAAAAATAAATTAATGGAGAAATAAATAAACTTTTACTCTGGCCTCCACACACCAGTTCAACAGATCAGTTGAGTCTCAGCGCTGGAGTCATTACAGGCATGGCCAGTTTTCCATATGACTGCCTGCTGAAGCTTCTAGACACAGACACTGCTGCAGCTGGGTGTCTGGGACAAAGCCTCCGAAAACCATGTGGGAAATCAATTTCCCTCTGTGCTTGGGTCAGAATGCCTCTTTGTACCAAGTGATACTATTAAAGCCAACAGGATGCCTAAATTAGCATAAGGTTGTGTGAGGGCAACACACACCAACTTAAAGTTATTTCACTGAGGATGTCAGTTTTATGTACATATGCATCTCACAGCTGGGAGCCTTTTTTGAACCATGTTACCTCATGCAGGGTGGAACCCATAATTGGAAAGAAAAACACCACACTGTGAATGTGTTTTTTAGACCTCTGCATAATACACTGCTAACAATTTATAGCTGTGAGCATGTAAGAAAAGACATGCAAGTAAAATATTCCTATATTTACCAAACACCACAGTCACATGACTCAATCAAATCAATCACAGATACAGACTAAAAGAGGGGCGCAATGGAATTTTTTCATGAAGTTCTGCAAACTGCTTTTATCTGGCACACAAAGTTGCACTTCACACCTTCCTCCACCCACACATCTCTACTTCTATGACAGAAACACGTTTATCAAGGCACATCAACATTTGCCAGGCAATAGTTCACACAAAAAATACTACACTCAGTAAAATCCAGTTAGAAATTAGTTATCTGTATCTTAAATGAAGCACGTAGTTCCCAAAAATAGAGTCTCAGTAATGCTAATGCAATTGTTAGTCTAGTGCTTTATTATTTATGATTATTTATTTTTCAACAGCCTGTCAGCTTGATACAAATCATGCTCCAAGTGTTACGGCACTAACACACAGAGCTGCATCAAAGTTATGATAAACATGTAGCCCTACAGAGCTACGCTGTCAGGAGACTCTTGCTTCTAGTACTTTACACGCAAAGAATCTGTGCCCTTACCAGCATGTTGAAGTTGCATAACTATGAGTTTTATCAAAAGGTGTGACCTGATATTCCACATATCATCTCTCCTGCACTCCTTTTTTTGCTCTGTGTTTCTGTGAACACCACACTCATGTCTTTCACCAATTCCAGCCTGGAGGATGAGAGTTGCACACACCTGCCCACGTCCAAGGCCTGCTGCTGCAAAACCTTAGAAGAAGAGTAGGAGTACACATCCATCACAGTATAAGTTGGATTTGAGGCAAAACAATGCTAACACTGGTAAAGAAAAAGACAAATTTGCAGATGAGTTAGATTTTGGTGTATGTATAATATGTTCATAATACGTGTGCATATGTATTTAAAGCATTTCTCCCTCACTATTCATCATTCATTGAAGCAAAAATGAAAATCCCTTAAGGTCTGAAGCTAACCATCTAATATTTTGGAATATAAAATCACTTTAAAAGCCAGTGTTGTATCGTATTCTTTTAATTTCTCTGAAAATAAGTCTTAAGGAAAAGGACATTCTGATACATAGAAAGATAAATGCCATTTTTCAGGACTGAAATGAAATAGCTCTGTATAGGAAAAAAAATCCTTATCAACTTGCAGAATGTGGATTCTAAGTTCAGATGTGAAGATCACAGCTCTGGTTCGACATGTACAGCCCAACAATGAGCTGCCAGTCTCAGCATGCTCTGAGTGTGAGACAATTGCAACACTGAGAGGTAATTTTTCAATCGATGTTTTATTTATCTGCAAAGTGTTTTATAAGTATAATCGCAATACACTAAAGCTTTGACATGTATATGTGCCTTGCTCAGTGGCACCTTGACAGTAGCTGTTAAAGCAGAGGAGAAAGTTACACATTAACTTTCCCCGCCCAGATTTTCCTAACTGGTCACAGGAGTTTAAACTTCCAGTCACAAGCACAGTTCTCAAAGCTTTACGCTTCTATTCACTACAGAAAAAAATAAAAATGGGAAAAATAAGAAATGGAGAAACTGACATGGAAACATAATGCAAATCCATCCTTTGGCAATATGAAACAGCTGAGCAAACCATCCAAAAAGGACAGTAACTCCCACATTAACCTTTTCCAACCAAGTTCATTAAATGTTAATGGTCACAGATAAACCAGTGTATGACTGGTTTCATTATGAGAGCAGATTTCCACACTCATCTAAACTAAGATGGATGAACTAGCAATAACCAAACAATGATAGAAGAGACATCCATCTTTTTAATACTGAACACAAGATTTCTTCTGACAGATTAAGGTAAAAGCCACCATTATAACAGTCAGAATAGTACAACTACACTCTTACTTTAAAATTACAAGTACAAACCAAATTAGACATGAGCAAGATGAATAAAGATGTCATATATACTGAGTTTTAATTCATGGTTTATTTGAAATTGTAAAGAGTGACTTGAGATTTAATTTAATTAAAAACAAACAAACAAAAAAAAAAACAGTTTGTACTTAATTACACAAAAATGAAGATTGCTCTGTGTTTTCCTCTTTGGGGCACAGTCATAACAGTCAGTTTGTACCTAATCATACAAAGTTGTCTTTGTGTTTACTCTATTGGAAGCATGTGCATGTAACATGAAACTAAATAAATCCTCCATTTTAACATAACTCGGCATGCTGGGACTGTGGTAATAAACCCCACCCCAACGCTGTCCTCTTAAAACGCCTCCGTCATCTTGCCCAAGTCTAATGATCTAATTACAGGCTAAGACTTGTTGACTTTGTATTGAAAGAAGAGCCAACCTGACACTATTGTCCACCCCCTCCTCTTTCTTCATCAGCCTCTATATCGTCTGAATAAGATACACAAAGCTGCACTAAACAGCACCTACTGTACGAGTTCAGCCTCTGAGCCATGAGGGCCTCATTTACAATCCAAATCAGGGTGGGCGCAGAGTATGATTAAAAAGTTAGGTCAAATGCAAACTCATACCTACTCAACACAACAGAGCTATTCACTTAGAGGCTCGTGTGCTGTTGCAAGTGCAGGTAACACACAGACACAAATAAATAATTGTCCTCCAGGGTTAGGGTTAATTAATCCAAACCTAAAAATAGCCCAGTAACTTAAACAAAAATATGAAACTCTTAATTTGCTATTTTTAAAGTAATCTGCCTGTCTTGAGCCTCAGTGGTAAGTTACGTCAGACATTACCTCAACAAAATCAATTCTGAATGCCAAACAGATGAAACAATCACAAGCTTTGGAATTTTGCATATAACCTTATTAAAAAGTCTGACCATAATTGGATGAAAATGTGAGGCCTGCTCTGAGTGTGCAGTATAACCACAGGCTCTGTGTAGTTTACTGCAGCTGTATCTGAGGACAGATTCAATAAAAAGTGGGTGTGAAATCTGGATGTTGATCAAACTGTACCCATGTTTGCTCAGCAACACAGTATGTGCACAGTGTCATGTGTGGCCCACAAACTGCAGAGTAGATTTCTGGTGAAACAGGATGTGTGCTTTTATCCCCGCAACACTGAGCAAGTTTTAGATTCTGTACATTATGCAGGAGGATTGAACTGGTTACGGGTAAAAAATACTTTAGGGAAGATCAGCTCAAACAGGCACAAAAGGGGAAGCAAAGTACTGTGGTTCAAACTTCCCTGTGAAATGAAACATGAGCTGATCTTCTACATTACAAGATGAGCAACATTCTGTTCTGATGAACTGAAGATTATAAGGCCTGCAGCACTGCATGACTGCCTTCATGCACAAGACTGGAGACAGCAACGGCAAAACCACAGCAGTTATTTCCCTACTGATGCAGCTTTCCCACTTGTGTAGCGTCTAAAATCAGTCATAATTTAAATTTGACATGCTTTGTAATTGCTACACCAAGAAAAATACATGTGGGCTTGGTTTAAGGGCTTGCAAAACATTGTTAACGCCCTTGCTTCAACACACCATATAAGGCAACAATTCATAAAAGTACCACAATAATCACACTTATTAGCAGAAAAGTGACTTATAACAGTCCATAGAATTACTAAATCAACACTTCAAATCTATTACGTTATCTAACATATCGTCCAGCCATAAAATTGTCAACAGAATTTGAGATTACTTTGACATGCACTTCAACATAAAAGTTCATCGTATGAAACTCCTGTAATCATTGAACAACAGCAGAAGCTGCATCCCATGACTTGTTTGAGCGGGCAGATAGAAGAGAAAATAAAAGTAAAACTTTTATGTAAAATGTAATATAATGAAAATAAATTGAAAAGTGTTGACTATTGTAACCTTATTGTCTTCTGTAGCTATGATTCCCAAAAAATAAATACATAATGTAACATTTCAACAGTTTTTTTTAATAATCTCAAGAATATTTTCTGTAAAACATTTCATGTCTTTTGTTCCTACTACTAAAAACGTCCGAATAGATAAAACGTGTTGATGAGGTGGAGGACAACATTTCATTACTAACCTTAAAGATACACGATTCAGATGACAGCGTCCATAATAGCAATTGAACAAGTGTAGCTCTCAGTAACCAATGAAAATCAAGAAAAAACAGACAACAAAGGTGAAATGGGAATAATCCAAGGTGCGTACAAAGGGGGCAAAAGCAGTCTGAAGGTGTGGACTACTGACCAGACCCACACCTTTTTCTCCCAGCGGCAAAACAAAACTGAGAGGCAAAAAAAACAAAACAAAAAAAAAAAAAAAAACGACAATGCAATGGCTGCTGAAACAGAAAAAGGAGAAGTGTAGTGAAGCAACTTGTCCTCTCCCTATGAGTCACGAAGCACTGTCGCCATTGGTAGTGGAGCCCGGAGGCAGGCGGCTTTCACCTGGCCAATCAGCAAACAGTATCAGCCCTAAATGCAAATTCTTTCAGGTGAGCAGCAGGTATGGCAGGGATTGGATAGGACTGCAGTAGGGGAGGGGAGAATGGAAAGGTCCAACCAGAGGGCCACACCTTAAGCACCATGAAAGATGACAGACGGGTTTCTCCTGCAGAGGAGGAGTGGAGGTGAGTAAACAGTCAGACAAGGTATGCACAGTTTAGACTTTGAACATACAATATGGAGCAATTCAGGCATGGTGATTAAAATCAGTATGCCAGCTCAGAAAGAAAGTTAGCAACTTTTCATGTCTATTAATGGTGTCAGTGAGCCAGTTAAGATGCTGACTTGTGGGGGAGTTATTCACTCTGCAGAAGAAAGCCCCATAAAACAACTTCTACCAGTGGGAGGCATAAAGAAATGAAACTATAAAGTTGATATTTAGGTGTGAGAGCGCAGCAAGTGCTTCACTGCAGTAGCCCACAAATGATTTCCTCCTCCTTGCCTTCAAGATTCATTGATCATGATGACGGTAAATCTCCTGTCGCGAACAATTATCACATGCAAGTTTAAGCTAGCTGGGATCCGTTGCACTCTGAATTTAAATTCAAACTGTTTTACTCATGTTTTGGGTTTTTTTAGTTAATTAGAGCAGTGTCACAGATCTGATGTGTGACGCTGGTAGTTTACTTATCTTGTTAGTTTCAGAGCGCAAAGACATAACTGAGCCTTGATAAGAATCTTTATCAGAAATGACACTTTAGCAAACAGGAAGGAGTGGTCTGTGGTGTGTGGCGAGCACAGTGTGTCATCACACTCGTCTAAACACCAAATTATGTGTTTTTCACTGAAAGGCCCCTTGTCGTTTTAGTTAAAAATTTAATTCAAACCTGGTTTTCAAAGGGGAAATAACAAACCCACCCTATCATAGGACAGAGATTGATATTTGAAAAATGAACTCAATAAACTCGATTGCAACTGCAGCAGGGTCTGTTTGTCATGGACCCTCAAATCACCCTCTCCATCTCTGCTGAGTGTTCTCATCATCACATTAATTCTTCCTGGCCTTGGTTCAGTGTAGTTCAGCTCAGAGTAGAAAGCAGCTGTTTGCTTCAGTGCAAATTGATAGCCTTGCTGTGAGGGAAAGTTACACCAAACAAGCTCCATTCATCACCGCCTTTGGAAATATTGTCCAAAACCCAAAGCCTTGGAGGATGCAGTTCGGTTGTGATAAACATTTTTAAGTTAATGTGCTGCAACACGTACACAAGCAAATTTAATTTCTATGTTAATTCTTGAGCCGAGTTTTACAGACAATCTGAGTCTCTTTACAAACACCCAGGGGCCTTTCAATGTACCCCTTCCTTTAAATGTCAGAAATGCAGCCTTTTTTATAGTGTTCAACCCAGTTTTTGGATCGAAGCTCCTCGTAACTGCTTCAATCATGTCCACAAGCTTGTCAGTTACTGTGTCATTTTGCCATTTTAGTAACAGACTGTAACTTACTGTATGTTTTTTATTGTATAGGCTAGCTATTTATTTTTCTGGTTATGTCTTTTTATTGTGGCTATGTCACTTTTATTCTAATTGCACTTGAGTCCAATCCTGATTTGCACTATGTATGCATGTATGTTCATTCGCTGTGTCAGGTATGTATGTATGTATGTATGAGAGCAATGGAGCTCACAAAATTTCCTTCGGTATTAATAAAGTACATTACCTATCTATCTATCTGTCTGTCTGTCTGTCTGTCTATCTATCTATCTATCGATCTATCTATCTTGAGTTTTGAAAAGTTTTTGAGGAATAGAGCTGCCTCTTGCATAGCAAACAGCTCAAACAGAATGGTAAGAATAAATTGTGAGGAAAGTAGACAAGAGTGAGGAAAATCCCCATAAATGTGAGAACTGTAGGTTCAGGTGGAGTCATGTTATCATATTGTTTTCATGTCATGCGATTTACTCTTTATATAAAAATATTAGGGTGTGAAACCAAGATTCAATCTGCAAACATCCACAGTTCAAAGCCACAGTTTTATCTTCCATGTTATGCTTTCATGCCACCTGTATTTACTTAATATGTACGCTAGTTATTTTGTTTTGTTTTACTTTATAAATGTGAGGTTAGTCGTTGAGTCAATCCACCTTCGATGCGTACTTCAGGTTTCATGAGGTTCTTGAAGTTAATTTGAGACTCAAATGATTTGTGTTGAAAAGTCTCCCTGTGCCTTCTTATTCGAACGTAATATCATGACTCGTGTAAATATACACACCACTTTTAATTGCCATGTTATCTGTAGGCATTATAAGTTTTCTGTGTGTATGTTCACACCGTTATTAACCCCCGTTCAACCTTAATTGATACGTCAAATACAACGAACTGAGGGTTAGGGTTAGGGTTATGTGAACCGGAGATCTTGGCGTAAATTGATACACAATCAAATGGTGTTGAATAACACGCAAAAGGTCGAAAATGCATATGTATAGCACACTAAATGCCATAAAACTGGTGTCACATACAATGCCATTTAATGAGATCAGTCTCCTTATTCACATGTAAACAAAAAAAGTAGACAAACAAGCCAGAACCACAGATTTGGAGAATTATTACACCCCTTGAAAATACAGATCACATTCATTTCAAGTTGCTACTTGGGAGAAAGGAGACAGAATTAGAAAAAAACACTATTCAAGATGTGTCATCCTATTGAACAGTAAAAGTAGGAGAAAATGTTTTCTCATTACACCAGAGAAGTATCTATGGTCTCTTGTTTGCAGAATTTAGTGATGAACATTCATGGCCTCAAATCTAAAAAAGACTAAACTTTAAGCCCCTCAAGAATGATGTGGATAATGCATTCTTATTATTTTGTAGTTTACCTCAGCACAACAACAAAACACGTTTGCATTTGTATTCATTCGTAACAATTTATAAACCATCCAATTATCTTTTGTAATGCCAAATGCAAACTCACACAGATTTTCACAACGAATTACATCCACACTCTGGGGGAAAGCAATAAAATGAAGATGTTTAAATTGCTATTGCTTCAAGACATGTCACTGGGATAAAATTAAATTCAGCCCACAATGAGCAAATACAAAAAGCCTGCCTCTCACACTGGATTGTGTTCTTCTTTTGTATAAAAGTGGTGTATTAACTAGAGCAAAATGCTTTTATGTGTGATCACCACAGGGCCATGTGACCCTGCTATGACTGAAAGGACACACCTTTCCTTTGCAGTCTAAGAATGAAAATAGGGTCAGTGGTAACGCTCATGAGTTGGTTCTGCATAAAAGACAACAACCACAACAGACGCAAGCTACAAAGCCCCCATTTTCTGTGGTATGTCCCCATTACAAGGCAGGACACTGCAGCAGCTTGCAAAGAGAAGCTGGTGTGAGCCAGTGTCAGTGAGTTTGTTTTGACTAAAGACTCTAAATCAGTAATTGCTTGGTGTTAATCTTCTTGTCTGTTCACATTTCAGGGTCATTTTAAAGCATTAATTAAGACTTAGAGTGCATAGCAATGCATGCACAAGTAGCACATAATAGTAATTCATAATGTTTCATGTAGAGTACGATACGCAAATACAATGAAGCTTGACATTCAACATTTACATTTTGACAGCAAACCCTTAAAAGTGTTCCTAAGCCTTCATGCCTCCATATTATGGGTCAAACTTAGCCCGTATTTAAGTCTAGGTCCTCTTGTTATTTTTTTTTCTTCCACAGTAAACTTGTTTCACATCATACTCAATCTAGGCCTCCTGCAAGTTTGCACCAGACAAACTCCTCCACTAAGCGACTGAAAACTGAGATCACTCACTGAAGAATTATGTTGGAGTACTAAAACCTGACAAACACTCTGAAACAATCCTTGACAGGGTGAGATATGGGAGCCTTCAGAGGACAGGCAAAACTGTTTGTGTAGCTTGGAGGTCATCTGATGGCTGGTCGAGCCATTCAGCTATAGGGAAGTGTTAAACTGAGGCTGTCAGACACCCACTAACAGGACAGAAGTGCACACCACATGAGGCACAGACTGAGGTAAACATGAGGATGTTAATGCATTTCAATCAGCTGGACAAATTGTTAATGTATTAGAGAAAGCTCAAAAAGCAAGTGAAGTACAAGGAGCAGATATTTCATTTCATAAACATCCCAGCTAGTTATGACAGAACAGCACCAGAGCAACAATGAAATTTGTTCAAAGAGCTGACAACTCACAGCTCTATGAAAACGTTATCATCCTTGGACAGTGATCACCCCGAGCGGAACAGGATTCAAAGATGATTCACTGTGCTGACGGGGTCTGACCATAGACGCACAGACCTAACAATGACTGTGTAGGTAAGTATACAGACAATGTATTCAGTGTGCTCAGCCTACTGTACATGACTGAATGATTAGTACCTCTGAGCAGCAAGTGATGCACCAACCACAAGCCTTGAACAGATTTTCAGTGTACCTAACATTACATGGAATATGTGACTAAATTACCTGGAAGCTGCTAAATCGGCTGTTTCTTGAGTGACCTGCTTGAAATCAGCACCAAAAAAAACCACACATATGTTTTAGAGGCACTGTGGGTTTGTGTTCCTTAGCACTGACAAATTTCTCATGGCAGACAAGACCAAAGTCACATTGAAGCCCATAAAATAATCAAATGTGTATGTCTCTTGAAACTCTCAGTCAAGGTTGGTTTTTCTTGTTTATAGCTTGTGTTTATGGTGACAAACTGCAGCTACATATCATATGCGTGAAAGTTCGGTTTATAACCATGCTACAAAAGAAAGCAATTTCACTCAAGTAACTTAGAGTTAAAAGTGAAGTGGGATAAAACAGACAAATCCAAATGGGGAAAAAATGATCTGTCAGGCAAAGACACGTGTTACACATAGCAGGAGCTGCAGCATTAGCTCTATGGCTACACAACCCACAAAGCAACACATTAAAAATTAAAAACACATAGGCTAGAGCATGCTGACAATCCAGATCATCACACCTCTGTGGGCTATCACAAGTGAAACACCTAAAGAAAACATTAATTGCTCCATAAATATCTAGGAAACATGTAAAAAGAAAAGTGTTAATATAACACAGATTTTCAAGTGTTATGCGTGCTAATTCAAAGCTAACAGGCCTGTTCTACCAACAGCAAACGATTTTTAATCCAAGACCCTAGTTTATCTCAAGCTCATTATTAATAAAATGCCATGAGCCCCTGTGAGAATATTGCTCTGTCGCTCAGAGCCTAGATTATAATACCCATTGACTGCATGCAGTTAAATAATTCAACGAGCCTGAGGACAGCCTGTCACTTTGAAATTAGCCCAAAAGAAAAACCCACAAACCTGATTGATGGTGAGGACAGACAGCAGATGTAGTAGACTGTCACAGCACACTGCAAATTCTGTAAACTCTGTCATTGCTTATTTTGGTCACATTTCATAGTGTGTTGAAAGTTTAGATCAGCTGAATGAAGAAAGAATACTTGGTATCTTTAGCCACAGCTCAACACCATCGAGCTGACTCGTGAGAGACCATTCACTACCTCATTAGCTCTAAGAGACATGAAAAATTACACCGATGAATAACATTATGTGCTGAAGTTGCAGACAAAGCTAGTTTCTATTTTTGTCAAGAACTATGTGGTTATAAGCCACTCCTTAATGTAATAACGCATGCATCACTGATGCAGCATACCACACGTTATGCCTCCATGGGCCTCAGCAAGCACCATAAAAATATCTATGTAATGCGGTTAACTAATCTCATGATGGCAACATCCTGCTAAGTAGACACATTATACTTTGACTACTTCTCCCAGCTGACAATCTTATAATGAGACTAAGGTTGTGTGAAAATATAATCTTTCTGTTTTATGTGTATTTAGCTTTTACAGCCAAAGTTACCCAGAGATGTCTTGTTTTCCAAAAAGTAAAAGTTTTATACTTTTATTCCCATTTGTATTGTAACTCTGTAATCACCAAACTTTAAAAGATGTGTACGGTTGTTGTTTGTATGCTTCATATTAAAATTTACTGCTCAGCTCCTCACCATTTTTACTGGCTAAAGTGTGATTTCCAAGAATAATTACATCACAGTTGCATCACAATCCAGCTGTCCTGTTTAACATGACAAAAATAGTTTTACTGTAGCTGTCAATTACATCACAACAATGCAGAGATTCATGGAGAAACTAAAGGCCCTATGACTCGTCTAAGTCACATGCTTGTGAGACAGGCAGCATGAGTGCAGAATGAGGTTACAGGTGGAATTTCCCTCGTCTCTCCTTTCCCTGTGACGTCATGTCCAGTGGCAGCGGTTTACTACCTGCTGCCTAGCAATCAAACATGTCTGACAAGGTGATATTCAGGTGTCAAAAAGACAGAGGTGGTGAAACGGCTGCGTACAATTAAGGAACTTTACAAACAGCAGTTCCCCTTTGAGCCTTTAGTAGAAAACAGTCAAACGGGGTATTTTTCTACAGAGCGAAAAGGGAAGTTACACAGTTTTATTTCTCTTTTCACAATAGGTTCCTGCATTTTTGCAAGTCATTTGAGGTTTCAGCTATCTCATTCGGTTGTTTGTTTTGTCAAAGCATATGAACATTGCCATCTTGTGGTTATTTCTAAAGCACCAATTTACACTAATTTACACCTTAAAGAAAGAGTCACCATATGAAAATGGATGTCTGAACAATTACTCAATTGTTGAACTCTTTTTACAATGACCAGGAGTAAGCAAACAAGTAACTAAACATCTCCGTTATGTGTGGACAAATTAAAGCCCTAGGTAAAACAATGACACCCATATTCATCAACTGTGTTACATGGTGCTGGTTGAACATATTGTCAAATTTAACAACCTCCAAAATGATTCAGCTGTTGGATTCCTTGTGCCTGTGTCTCTTGCAAGGCCACTTTGAAAGCTGATGTGAAACTGGAGTGCTGCTTTCTAAATAGGATAAAAGCCCTGTTCTTTTTTGTGTAGTCAAATCAATATCTGGGAGGCCATTAGAGCAGGCTGGGCTGATCTTAAACAAGAAGAAGAAGTGGCTGATGTCTGAGGAGCTCTCATCACTAATATGAGCACAGCACAGAACAGCGCTCCATTGTCCTTGGTCATCATCACACTCCTCAGCTCAGCTGCTCAGGCTGCTGGTGACATCACTGTCACAGGATAAGAAAAGCTGCCGGGAACTGCATCAGCCTCCACCATACTCTGTTTAATGTGCAGTGTGCTCAAACCACAATCTACTCCAAATCTGCCCTGCATTATAGCTAAAGCAGAGTAGAGAGAAATGCGTGGATGCATGTATGGCAGGATGTTTCTAAAAGAAGAGCACATGTTTGAAACAAACAAGGACTCCACACTGGAGGCAAAGTATATTTGGAAAGTCTTGTTCTGGATAATTGCTTTCAGCAGATTGAAGTTTCCAATTATCTGCCAGCCTCTGCCAGTGTTCCCACTATGTGAAGACTAAAGGGGAAGGGAGGAAGGGTGGGTAAAGGGTTGGTGGGTCCAGCTGGTCTTGTCTCTAGTGGGAATGACAAGCTAAAGCTCGTAACTCTCTGCTTCCCTGTGCGTCACCACCGCCTCCTCTGAAGACAACAACTGCAATCGACCAATCAGATTCTGTTTGTGTGTCCCATGACACAAGCATCTTAACCCAAAAATGTAAACATCTGGCAAACATTTAGACTTGCCGCAGAACTGGGTTGATCAACTATTCTGTCAAGCATTTAAGACACATGCAAAAAAAAGAAGTAAACACTAATTTATATTTGTCCTACAAAAGCATGATGTGTATTTGACACTATAAACTCAATTTTAATAAATATATTCAGTCTGCAGTTGCTGCAGCTGAGTAGGCAATGTGAAGCCTTATCATCTAGTCTTTAATAAGGACAAAGTAAAACATAGTTGTCCTGTTTTTGCAGTGTTGTCTTGACTAGTCTAATACAGATTAGGTCTTCATATCATCTACTAGAGATACATAACTATCATTTCCTATAGTCCGAGCTGACATAAAGTTAAAGATAAATACTTTAATATCTACATTTTAAAGACTACACCAACGAAATTTTTTGTAAATTACTAAACAAACTCAGTCATTTTTGTAACATTCTCTGATTGCCTAATGTAACCCACTAATCACTCAATGTTTCAGTTCTTATGCCTATAATATGTCATGTGAAACACAAGAGGTACAGATGTTCAAACGGTTGAGCTATTAAAAGAGGAAATTCACATTTTCCATGTTTACTACAAACTCCACACTGGCACTTGTTTGTCAAATAAAGTAAACCAGAGGCCTAATTAAACACAACTGACAGTGGTATTCTTCTAACAATCTGCTTTGTTCCAATTGTAGGGAGGAATGGTGAAATGACCAGCCTCTTCGGTGCGCGCGCACACACACACACACACACACACACACACACACACACACACACACACACACACACCCCATCAATGCAGTCTCATGCTCTCTGAGTGATACAATAAAGGCTCAGAGAAATATATGGAGTAGTAGGCAAAGGAAAAGCCTCAGGTCATGTATCCCTGTGGCTACCACTCACATGAGCTCAGTCATGCTTCTTTAGTTGTAGCCTGAAAAAGTGTCTCATACACTCACAGACCAATAAACGTCCTCTGGTACACAAACTGCACCAGCATTCTGCAGAGTAGTCTTCCATTAACTGCTACAAGTCCCAATTATAGTACAAGAAAAGTCCCAGTAGGTTTCTATACCCATTATAACATATTTAGAGTCTGCAGCCCAGCATAATCTCAAAGGGAATGTTCAAAATAATATATAGCTGGATAATGCAGTTAAAAGGAAAGACAGACACAATAAAACACCCTTGGTAAAATACTCTGTGGACTCACCCTGGTAGAAGTTGTCATCATTGGCTTTGGGCAGGCTGTAGGTGGATGTCCTCATAAAACTGAGTGACACATTCTAACGGTACTATAGCTCCATTATCACACAGTCTCCAGCCAGCTTACCCTCCTGCTGCTTTCCTGCTCTTCCTGACACAAGGTTGCAGTTTTCTCCGACAGGGGCTGATGCGTGGGGAATTCCTAGCAGTCACATTTTCCTGGGGAATGATTGGCTCGGCTGCGAAGTTTGGCAACAGTAACGCTTTTAGAACGAAACATATCCCATAAATACAAAGTAAACAATGATCAGCTTGATGAGTATAGAGCTCTTAACTCATCTGGTAATTATCAACGTGCCCAGACTAGTACTTACAAGTCAGTTAAGTTTGTATTTACTTAAGAAATTGCTTTCCAAGCGAAACTGAAAGAAAAGTTACGGGAATCGTTTATGTGCTATTTCTGTAACCGTTGACTGTTACAGGTGAGCGCGTCCGACGCCGAACAAACGAAGTTGCAGACGGGAAAAAAAATAGTTTTTATATATTTTTCCGCTTTCAGTGGGCTGGTTTTAGTCGTGTGACCTCCTATAAATCAAACGCTACGTTAGTAGTATTAGTAGAGATGGGCATCTTCCGGGATTGTCCAAGTCCTTGTGAGATGAGAGCAATTGAGGATAACTCTGAAACGGGCGGGGTCTGGTGTTACAGTAGTTTGTGTGGAAATGATGAGCGCATACATGTGACAAATGTTTAGAGAACAGAATGTCAGTAGTCGTGGGATATTACGCGGCTATTGTGTGCGATTATTGCGTATTGTGTTTGCTGTACGTTTGGGTAAACAGTAAACTAATAGTAGCACGTTTATTTACTGTAAAAGCAATAGAAGTGTTCCCATACCGGGAGTCGAACCCGGGCCGCCTGGGTGAAAACCAGGAATCCTAACCGCTAGACCATATGGGACAGTTGCCTATGGTGTACACTAAATGTCTATTTCATTCATTCTGATTGGTTTTGCTATAATTTCTGTTTCATGGTTTATTATTATTATTATCATAACGTATACTTACTGTTATATTAATTATGCGTGCTAACATAGACGTTACACGGAACACAAGTTGCATTTACCCCTTTATAAATGAGTTTGAGGTACAATCTAGAACGCTAACTCTTGGGGCGTAGGTACCATCTAGTGGTGTTTGAGTGGAGGTGACACGCATACATGATGCCAGTCATAATACCCCTTAATACCAGTCACAGGTTTTGCCTGAAACATGAATTTATACACATGTATTTATATCAACAGAATCGAATGACAGGGAGGACAGGAAGAATAAAGGACAAATAAAGTCTTAAGAACACAGCGATCTGCATCGTGTTCCGAAAACACTAAATAAGGGTGCTAAACATATGACGTAATTTTCAACGGAATAATACAAGTATGGACACGGGGGCTTTGTCAGCTATATGAAAATGTACCAACTATATTTACAGCAAATCCTGTCTTATTTGAGGTAATAACGTACTACCGTAAGTCATTCCATGTTCAGTGATGCTGTTTTTATGTGTTTATCTGGTTCCACGGCCCAGCAAATGAGTCCCAGCCGATGTTATCACCCTCTGTCTATTCAAAGTGGTATCGCCCTCGGACTAGCACAGACAGCCAAAAATTTGACAAACTAGCTATCGTTGACTAGCGAGCTAGATGGTAAAATAATACACCGTTAAAAATAAATTGACTTAAACTTGAGGTGCTTAGGTGTATGCTAGAGATTTAGGTTTCCGTATAAGCAGGATGTCAACACCAGCAAGACGACGTTTGATGAGAGATTTTAAACGGTAAGCGAAAACAAAACAACAGACAAGTAGCTAAAGCCTACATTAGCTTCTCAAGCTAGCTTTTTAGCGTCTGCCCAAACGATATTCTAAACTACGGCGCTATCAACTGATAATACTAATATGTATAAACACGACGTTTGTAATAACATTTCTGTCTTTGGTGATCATAGCTGTCGTCAGCAGTGGGTTATATTAACAAGGTAATAACTGGTAGGTTAGTGGCAGGTAACGATATTCTCTAAACGTTAGTGGAAGGGCGCTGACACCGGCGGCTGTAACCCAGGTCAGTAACGTAGATATTGTGCAATTTTAAGATCACTCGTCGATTTTCTGAATACGGATCGCAGGCTATCGTACATATTTTAGTAAGGGAACTATATATCCCGTAAATACACTTAAAAGTGCGTATTATATTTGAGTAATAGGTTTTAAGTAAAGACTTTGCGATCAGTAGATAGTAATCCAGTCAAATGACGTCTGGGATATTGTCGTAACTAACTATTGTAGGTAACTGGTACATTTCCTCATTCAAGAATTGTCCCAATACACACTGATCTAGGGACCTTATACATATGGGCCTAAATAGAGCTTAATCTAAGCCTGAGGATAAGCAACCATCTGCCAAGCAGTCACAAAAAAACCCTCAGACACAGTCATGGCACATGGTTTCTTATCCCTGATCTACTGAAGGTTGTAAACTCAGAAGTACTGCTGATGTACGAGATATTTTTTGGTCCCTTGTCAAAATTAAATATTATTCAATTTTTTGATCATCTGACTATATGATCTTGTAGGAAATTTTTATACATTAAAACTTTTTTTTTTTTTTACATGTGATTGTAATGACCAAATATAATATAGCATGTAGCACAAATTTTAACTTAAAGTTTACTGTAGGAAGATTGTCACAGAAATTATTTTAGATCTATACCTTAGTGTATGTTTTCCATGTCAATAACACAAATGTTTGCCTTATAGTGTAGCTTTAAACCCTGGAGGAGTGTCAGTATGAAATCTGTAATCTCTCTGTCCTCCTTTAGTAAACAATTGTTCACCTAGATTCAAAGACATTATGTTTATCCATGTTTTGTATATGGTAGGTGACTTATTTTTGATTTACACTTTTAAAAGCATTTTGTTCTGTCCTCTGTGCATTTACTTCATTTTTTAGGCTCCAAGAGGATCCTCCAGCTGGAGTTAGTGGGGCCCCCTCAGAAAACAACATTATGGTTTGGAATGCTGTCATTTTTGGGTAAGCTGGTCTTTTTTCTTAGCAGTTGTAGATTTCTAGTTAGTGGATAGTTTTAGAAATCACTTCATTCCTTTTGAAATTGTTTTCTGCATGATATTTGGATGTGGAATAGTTGATAGTGTTGTAGTTTTTAAAGTTTGGGATGTAAAAATATTGGCCTTTTGCTAATTTATCTACTATCTGTTTGTCTTTTAGACCAGAGGGAACACCTTTTGAAGATGGTAAGTCCTTTTTAAAGTATTAAATGAGTCCAAAGTGTTGCAGAAACAAAATATGTATCTTCTCAACTATAATCTGATAGTCACCTGGCGAATACTCTGAAATACTGTAATCTTTTTAACCTATTAAAATTAGTAGCTTAAAAGTTGATGTTTTTTAACTGAAGTGCATATGCAAGAAAATGCTGTCCAAAAATCAAATTACGTTAAATGTAAATAAATCCCTGTTTGTCCTAGTAGAACATTACTGAATTGTGAAAAGTATTTGATTGCCTTTTACAGTTGCAAGTTTACAACATCAATAAAACAACCAGTTAGAATCGATCCACAAATTGTATATTATAAACTGACTGTATTGCAATGTTGTTGGTGATGTGTTTTATGTAATACCATCATCTCTTCCTTTTAGGAACCTTCAAACTTACCATTGAATTCACAGAGGAATATCCAAATAAACCTCCAACAGTGCGATTTGTTTCCAAAATGTTTCATCCAAATGGTATGTGTTTGATTTCCTGGAGTGGGTACTTGCAGCTCAGTAGCAGTGACTAACAGTTACAGCATTTACCCTTTGTTTATCCAAGGAAAAACTGGCCTGCTACTGGATATGCCATGTAATAAAAGTCCATTTTTTAATGTCTTTTTACAGTGTATGCAGATGGAAGCATATGCTTAGATATACTTCAGAATCGTTGGAGTCCAACTTATGATGTCTCATCTATCTTAACTTCAATACAGGTAATTTAATTTCTGTTTGCAGTTTAACACTGGCTATGTTCACACTGAAGGCAAAAGTGGCCCAAATGTGACCTTTTTGTTCATGTGCAACACAAATTGCTGTGACTCTTTTCAGTCCAGATCTAGGTTCATATGTGGTCATAATTAACACGCAGATCTGATCTTTGGCAATGTTACCTTAGTCTATCATATCCAGATTCATTTATTTTACATCACTCTAGATTGAGATTACTTTTAAGTCTGCACCAGAGGGAGAGATTTAAATACAAGTAGTTAAAATGTGCTCAACCATAATCCTTTACAGCATTTAAATGCTATTTATACTTAAATGTAAGCAATAGTATAAATACAAAAATATCTTAGAACACTGACAAGGATGACAATGATACGGTCAATAATACATACTTTTGCTTAAAGGGTTATAGTACACAACTGTTACTTGTGGAGTATTTTCAGTGTATGTAATGTTAGTATTTTTACTGAAGGAAACTGAATGAACCCTTTGAAGACCACTGCTATAATGTATGTGGCTCAGTACTGGACTGTGGCCAGTTCATACTGGAATCTGATCAAACGAATTAAAAAATATATATATATATCATATGTACAAATACAAGCAGTATGTCTGAAAGGAACACTAAGGCTGGCAGTGTAAACATAGCTATTTGGTGTTAATGGAATTAATAAGTGTGCCAAATGAAAAATACCATAAACAGTCAAATTATGTATAATTGTGATGACTTGTGAAGGCTGGTATATGTAATAATGCCAGTCAACGTTGATTAGAAACCTAACCCGGTGCATTGTTGGTTGTGTATTTAAAGTCTTTACTGGATGAGCCAAACCCAAACAGTCCAGCCAACAGCCAAGCAGCCCAGCTGTACCAGGAAAACAAGCGGGAGTACGAGAAGAGGGTTTCTGCTATTGTTGAACAGAGTTGGCGTGACTGTTGACCCCTGTTATCGTTCAAGTATGAACAGTGTCCAGCCCAGAACCATGAAACCACCGATCAAGAAAACTGATCTCACAGAAAAACAATGACACATCTTAAAATCCTTCTCAGTATATTTGTCCCATAACTGTTGCTAAGTTTGTAAGCTGTTGTGTTGTGGCATTCACTCCTGACGAATGCTATTGTTGGGCAATAGCGTATGTTTGTTAAAAGTTAATGTACCTTGTTATATCTGGGTTACTTGCTACATGCCCCAACTTTTTTTTTTTTTCTTTTAAAAAAGGCAACAGCCAGTCTCTCAGTTGTCACTTTTCTACCTGTTTATTTATATATGAAGTAAACTGGTTGAATCATACAGTGACAGTTTACTAGATTTTGCTTGCTGTGTGGTTTGCTGTGTAGATGCCAACAAGTCACATTTACAAAAAAAAAAATATTAATGGGTGTTTTACCTATTTCAGTGGACTCACTTAAATTTTTTTTTGCCTTTTGAAAGCCTTTCAGGGGGATCAGTTTAACAAAACATTACCTGGCATGGACGTTTATCCCTCTGACAAGTTGTCAACTCAACAGTTGCCTTTGGGGGTCTTTTTTCATGCCTTTGATTTTAAGAACTGCTCTAGATATTGATGAACATGTATGTCCCTACTGTACACAGATACAAGTCATTTAAGACCCTTTCCTGGCACTTAACTTTGTTTTGTGCACTTTCATAAAGCTGACATTTAAAGGCTGTGTGAGGACATTTGTATGCTATTTTACAATCTTACAAATCAGCTGTCATAATAGGCTGAATATACTGTTTAAATAGGATGATGTCTGTTTTCAGATTATAAAACTTTGCACTGGTAACCCATGTAACAAACTGTACATTTTCTTGTAAATAAAATAAATATACATCAGTTGTCTGGACTTTTTTTTTTTTTTTTCCAGTACAAAAACTGTCCATCTTAAGCAAATTCAGCCTGATGAAGGTTATCAGTTTTTATTCACTTATTACAGCTGTGAAAACAAGCAGACAAGTTAACTGTACTCACATAAACCAACACATCTGACATTTAACAAAGATCACAGCTTACAGTTTCCATGTGAGGATTTTCTAACCATGAATGCAGCTCTTGTAGAAGGATCTGCAGGTGTTATTAGAGCAAACAGTATTGCTGATTACAGATGTATCACTACAGTAAGACTGGTATGAGCACCTAGTTACAGTTGGATGTTAATGCCTCTCTAGTTCTGGTCTTTAATGTATCACAATGTTCACAAACATGTAGTGAAAAGCTGCATTTTCTGCCAGGTTCCCCAAATAGCCACAAAACAAACCATGTATCTTGACAAAATACTAGTGAATTTGTTTTCAACTCAAATAATTTAAGTATTAGGACATAATACCACAAAGCACAGAACACAATCTTGTGCAAAAGTGAAACAAAAATATGACCAGTGGAATGGCAGGAGACAAAAAACAAATTATACTTTTTTCTAAATTGCTTTGGCACAATTCTCAAATATTTTTTAAATTTATACAAGCCTCCAAACCACTGCACACTTGTTGACAGAGGGAAATTTCTTATTCTTTTTTTTTTTTTTAATTTCTAATATAATCATACATCATTGAAATGAATAGAGTAGAAGTATTTACAATTTTTCACAATTACTAATTGAGTAAATCTTGATTACAACAGACTATGTTACTTGTCAGTCCAATGGGTTTAGTCTAATGCAGGGGAGTCCAAACCCGGTCCTTGAGGGCCAGTATCCTGCATGTTTTAGATGTTTCCCTCTTCCAGCACACCTTGTTCAATTGATCAGCTCATCATCATGCTCTACAGAAGACTGATAACGATGTAATGGATTCCAGGTGTGATGGAAAAAGGAAATATCTAAAACATGCAGGATAGCGGCCCTCGAGGACCAGATCTGGACAAACCTGCAGTACGAATTCTGTCACTGTGACACTCAGCAGTTATGCATCTACAAATTTCATAACAGTAATATCAATTGTTTTTGGTAAGGTCTGTAAGATTGGTCAGATACTGAATCCAATTGAGGAATTATTTTCTGCATGGAGGAAGGACAAAACAGGAGTAATAGATGTCCGGTGAGGTGGGAAATGTGAGAGTACAATTGTTTACTTGTTGAAATCAACATCTGAATATCCTTCAGTCACAGTGGCTTGACAAACTATCATGGTATTTAATTTTTTTTCCTGAACCACTTCATCCTTGGGAGGGTCATGGAGGTACAAATTAGACTGACTCAATAACCCATTAAGATGCATGTCTTCGGATGGTGGGAGGAAGCTGGAGTGCCTGTAGAGAACCCACGCAAACATGAGGAGAACATGAAATGCCACACAGAACAGCCCCTGCTGGCCAGCACTGGGATAAACATTGTCGTACAGATGAAAATGTGACAAATGAACAGATACAATGATTGACAGAGCCAATAATAACACGCCAATTAAAAGTGGTGTGTTATCTGTAAGCAATTCATGATATCACGTTGCAATGAAATGTGGATATAAGGAACGCTTTGCAGGGTCCAGTGCCATACTGCCCAAACAACTACAAATTTTGACTGCTGTTGTTTTCCCAATGCCAACTCTCACCGAAGGGCGCTGTTTATAAGAGCTAAAAGTGAGTTAAGGTGCTGTGCTCATCTATATAAGTTACTTTGACAAATGTACTATACGTCAAGATTTGACAAGGTTCCAAGAAATGGGCCAAAGCAATTAAGAAAAACTGCAAAGTACCAGTTGAAGTACTTTTCATGGCAAAGGAATGCAAAAACTGCAGGGGTTACCTGAAAGTGTCCTTTATTAGTGTGTTGTACATATGTCACAAACAAGTATTACCAAGTATCAGTTACACTTGTGTGTGATATGTTATAAAGTTCAAGCCAATGACATGTTTTCTTGCTGCTGTGCATGCTAATTAATGTGAGGCCTGAGGTTTCACAAGCTCATATCGTCCCACCTGTCCCTCCTGTAAAAGCTGACCAATGAGCTGGTCTTTGTGTACTTTGCGGCTCACAACAAGGAACCGTTGTCTTCCCTGCCCGTATGACTTGCTCCTTAGACCATATTTCTGAGATATCTGGTGGATCTGCTTGCGTTCATCATTGGTGAGGTCAGTGGAAAAGCGGAGATCGTCCTGACGGTCAGAGCTGGCATAGTTACGAATGATGTCCTCAATATCACGCTTGCTGAGCTGATTTCCAGTTTTATCTGTGTCCATGCCCAGTCCTTCTCTGGAGAACTGCTCCTTGACTTTGATAGGTTCTGCGATGCCTTCCCCGTCTCGGCCCAGACCACCGCCCTTCCACCCCATTTTGCGGAGCAGCTGGTTTCCAATGTTGTCCTCTTTAATTTCCTGCTTCGTGGCCTCCTCACCAGAGCGAGCCATAATCTGGGAGCGTGATATGGCATCACTGTGACCCTCCTTCCTGAGGTTGGATTTAACCACAGCCTGTGTCTGTCTCAAGGTGGCTAGAGCCTCCTCTGCTGCAATGTGCTTCACAATTTTCTTTGGACCTATTCCTGCTGCAACATACTGTCCTTCCAAATAAACCTCACACCTCCAGCGATGATCAGGCAGAACTGTGAATTTGTAATCTGCACTCACTTTATTAAACTGAGCAGTATCATTAATAATACAGATAGCGTTGTCAGAATTCTCAAGGATAACCAGTTCACTCAGATGCTTCTTTTTGCCACCCTGTTGTCCAAAGCGTCCAGAATCTGATTGATTATTTCCTCTGAAGTACTGGGACTGTTGTTGCTGCTGCTGTTGTTGCTGCAGTTGTTGCTGTTGCTGCTGCTGTCGTGCTGCCTGGTTCATACGAAGTTTCCTTACTGCCTCCTCGGCCGCTGCATGCTTTGAGCTCTTTTTAGTACCAGTTGCCTGTGCCACCAGCTCATCTTGCAGAAAGACACTACAAAGCCAAGCACTGTTAGGTAGCAGGTCGAACTTGTAGTCTATTTTCATGCGATTGTAAGCTGCAGAATTGTTGAGTATGCAGATCGCATCGTGAGCATTATCCATAACCACAAACTCAGACCAGTGTTTCCGTTTGTCAGGCTCATACTGCCCTTTAGAGCTTGGTGTCGGCTTGTCCTCTGGGTTTCGAAGAGCAGGTAAAAAGGCTGGGGTTGGACTGTGCATCTGGCACACAACCATGTCATTGACAACCGAATGTCTGTATTTACGCTGCACAACACGAACCTCAACTGGTTTCAGGAAGAGTTTTACAGCCTGCTCAGAGGCACGGTCCCTAGCTCCATTTTTACTGCCCGAGTATCCAGTAGCAAGATAAACACCCTGACATCTCAGTTCACAGGCGTAGCCATCTGTTGGTACTTTCCTATTCTTTGGTAGGTCAGCCTGAGGAATATCTTTCAGGTTGACATAAATATATTCAGGATTGGTCTTACAGGCCTGGATGCTGCGGCTCAACATAAAATTATAGTTTGGTGAGTCACTTCCAGTCATAAACATAGGGTCCCTAAAGGCGACAACCAATGCAGATGCTACATTAGCTATCAGTCTCTGCTTCTCATCTAATGTTGACTGAGATATAGGAAGAGGTTGTGATGAAGCCCCCGATTGAGAAGTGGTGGGACTGCTCCTGCCTGGACTGTTGTAGACTCTGCTGAATGGCCTACTTGCTGATGGCCGGTCCTGATGACTGTACCCCAAACCCTGACGTCCTGAGTCCCAACATCCCGACCTGTTTCCATATCCATTGTACCTGTTGGGCTGAGAATAAGAATCTGAATTTCGAGAGGAGTGGGCCTCATACTTGGCTGTGTAGTCCTGCTGTGTTTTTGACATGAAGTTGGTGGCTGAGCCACGGCCTCCATAACCCAGCCCACTCGTACTGCCAGAGGAAATGTCTCTGTCCCTATCTCTATGGGAACCCCAAGAGTCAGAGCTGTATGACGGCACTCTGTCAAATGCAGACCTCAGAGATGAGGAACCCTGCATTCGACTGGTGCTGCTGTAGGATGAGTGTTCAGAGTCCCACTGTCTCACACTGTACGACTCACTCCTCCTGCGTTCCTTATCGTTCTCCTTCTCATCTGCACCACTTCCACAGCTGCTTCCACCACTGACAAAATGTACAGGCTCAAATCGAGGTCTGGAACCAAATTTTGACACAGGCATTTTCCTCATGGGCTCCTCTCCTGAAATAGTATGACAGAAAATTAATTAGAAAACAAATTATGGCATTTCTGAAGCACGATTGCTGCAATTAGTTATTGTAGCATACTGAATGTGCTAAATGTCCTGTAAAAATTGCTGGGTGATCTTATTAATTTTACATATTATTCATCTTATTCAACAAAATCTTGCCAGTGAGATTTCAAAAGATGCAAGAAAGTTAAAAAAAAAATGTGAGCACAGATACTAATCCATAAACACCATTTGCTGTCAACAGGGTTACCTCTTACTGAGGAGGTAAGGGTACATGTCAGTGTTATACTATATATTATGCCATAGAAACCTCTAAAAACAAGTAAACTACTTCTCTTATGGAAGCAAAAATACAGCCACTTTTGTCTGCGTACATTGTATTTTTTCTGATAGGTCTAATGAGAATAGACTAAACTTGGAAAGTTGCAATAAATTCATTGTATCACTGTCCCTCACTTAAAAAACTGGGGAGAGCTACAACACAACTCACTACTCTGTTAATGCTATTACATAGGGCTCTGTAACATAACATGAGATAATAGGAAAACTATTAATTATTTTGTTGTGTTGCAAATTAGTCTTCAATCAATATTTGTTATCTGGGTGATGCTTTACACTCTTCTACAGATCATGGACACGTTAAGGAAATCTGCATGAAAGCAACACATACAAAAATAGAGGAGAGTAAAAGTTTGACACAGAATAGGGTAAATCAGGAGTCGGTCTCTGACCAGTCGAGATAGAACAAGAGGCCTGAATCTACTTCTGTTACTGGGACATTGTTCAGTATGAAAAGTCAAAATGCACATTGACATGAATTTATTTATTCATTTATACTACAGAGCAAGAATGGTCTCCACAGCTAAATCTACAGTTATATTAACTATAGCTGAAAAGTGTTTTTATATGTAGCTTTTAATAATTTATGTATCACTTAAAATTTTATTACATGCTGATGCAAATTTACACAAGCAGTTAAAAAAGTATTAAGTAATGGAGTCCTGAAAACTTTGCAGAAAATATGTTGTTTTCTTATAGATATTTTTATTTAGGTATGACATTAGTATCAGGATGTGGGACTTTAATCATATCTTCCTGAGACCAAAGAAAGTTTTGGCTTTTTAACATTAAATTATTGTCTTGATTGGAAACAGCATAATGAAACTCTTTTCAGATACATTTCTTTTATAGAAGGTCCCTTGCAGTGGACAGGTTCTTTTGTTTTTTATGTGAAGCTGTGAAACTATTGTCCCTTACAGATGACAAATATGCATTGCTGGATCTCAAGAGGATACTGGACAGCCATACTATTATTACTCTTAGTCTGACAAACCTTAATATTTAATATTGTCTTGTACATCCCACATTCACTAGATATGACTCAAAGTAAGTCTCCCAACTGTTATAAAACTAAAAATATAACTATATAACTTTTTATCAACAATTTAAACAACAGTAATCAACATATGTAATTTGGTGTATTCATCTCCAGAGACCTATAAAGTAAAAAAAATAAAAAGACACAAACTCACTGCCATCAGAAGAAGTAGGTCTCTTTTTTGCTTCAGAAGTAGGACTTGGATCGAAGGAGGGCATTTCGCCAATGTCAGTCCCTTCTGCCATCACCAGCACGGTCCAAATCAAATCCAGGCCATACCTGATAATGAGGTCGAGGATATAAGTTTGACAGCCAAATGAATGAAACCGCACAAACACAACATTTGGACATGAGCTACTACAGCATGCTGCTCTGCTCACAGACACTCAAAGCACTCACTGTCAAACAACATCACCAGCAGAAGCAGCATGTGGCCAGTGCACTACAGTTAAAGCGCCGCGGGGGGGAAAAAAACAACACTTCATCACTCTAATTTAAGTTAAATTTAAATGAGTTTATGGGAGAAAACAAGTGAGTTTCGTGTCAACATCAGGCCTTGACAGAGTGACGCAGTAGGCCAATAGCTCAAAAAGGTGCATCTCCGGAAAGGCAATAACAAACTACACATCACATTCAGAAGCACATATATATAATATTGGTTAACTGTGTCGTTTTCTTACCTTAAGGTGTAGCCTTTGCTCCAACTTGTACGTTTGTCCTACAGCTGAGCGAGAAATACTGTTATTATTTTTATCTTCAACCGGCTATTAGCCTCTTTCAACTAGCATTAGCTGCCCTGTAGTGCTGCTGACTGCTAGCATTAGCCAGCTAGCTTTGACTAACTCTTCAACATGCGACAACCGTTTTTTTCAGTGTTCTTTAACAAACGCCGGATATTATACGAGACGGACATGTGTGTGTGTGTGTGTGTGTGTGTTCTTCACGTGGCCTCACTCACTAAGCCTGCTGAAACTGCATCACAAACCTCTGATGAGCTACAGATACCCACTGGACTAGCAGGAAGCATCCATTTTCTGGTCCAACTACAGTAAAATCATGGCGTCTGTCACCGCACTGGCCCACAATGCTTTGCAGCCGGACAGTTCATGCAGCGTGCTGTTACTCAGCTGTTTACATGTCAACGGCACAAGTAAGAAACTGCGAAAAGAATTGCTGGCACTGTTTACAACATACAGAACACAATTTATGTAATTAAGTTATGTATATATTTACATTGGAAATAATTATTAAACCACGTGTGAATGTATGCAGAAATTCAATATAACAAGCCTTTTGATGTTATATTCTGGAAATATTTATTATTCACAGATTATTTAAAAAAAAAAAAAAAAAAAAAGATTACATGTTACTTGAAAATTTTGGGGTTTTCTTGCCATTAATATCTCTATTAAATTTGTAAATAAAACTTTTTTGTGTCTTTTGCATCCAAAGGATGGTTTGGTTGCTTTACATGTCACAGTTATCTGATCAGTCTTTCCAAAGCCCTATATCCAAACATGTTTACATCCATATTGAACTTTTTTTTCCAGTAGTTTTGCACATGACTGCTCTGTCTATTCTTAATCTTACAGTTCTCATTCTTAGCTCTTGTGTCTAGTCAAGTATAAATGGGGAGCAGTGGAAAAAAAAATAGTCAAATTCTAGTTTACATAAACTGATAAAGCTGATTTTAACCCTACTTTAATTTTTAACCCTACTATAGATGCTGTTGAACCAGCAGCAGGTAAACTTGTCAAGAGTCAGAAATGTAGCAAATATTTTAATTCTTACTTTGGCAAGGTGTTTCTTTATGTACACCGAGGTAGAAACAACCTAGCTATTCTGTTATTGACATTACATTGTGTTACCGACAGTAAAACTTTGTGACATTTTAATTTGATTGGAAATTTAATTTGTACTCTTTTTATTTGATTGTTTATTTTGTTTAATGCAGACATTCATTTACAGAACTTGTTAAATAGTTTGTGTCTGTATTTTTTTTTTTTGTCTTCCATTAACATTATCTTACCTTATTTAATTTTTACATTTCAAATACTGAGTATGTTTGAAACTGATTGTTTCCATTGTTAATATGTATGTTTTTTTAAATTTACTTTTAGGTTGTAAAATTGTGGAAAAAGCCAAAGGTTACATCCTCAAAAGTATGTTGGTTCAGAAAAAAAAAAAAAACAGAGTTTATTTTCACTGAGAAATAAAGAAACCATAAAAGCTTCCTCAAATTTAAGAGACTGGAATCAGAAAATTTAAAAAATTGTCTAATACCAATTAATTGAATTAATTATCAAAATAGTTGGTCATTCATTGCATAGTTGGTGCTGTTGTATTGTAAATTCTTCAACTGCTGTGGAGGCAACACAGCAGTTGAAGAATTTATAGGTTAATTTAAGAGCTTTTTAGATTTAAATACTCATTAATATTAAATATTGTTTTAATTTTTTGTATGCCTACAAACTAAATTTATGTTTATTCCAGGCAAAAAGTTATATTTATTACACTGTATGGCCTGATGTCTGAAAATAAAGTGATGACTATATTTCCTCGCCCATACATACACCATAAAAGAGCAACTTTCACAGAGGAAAATGAACCGTGACAGAGGAAAATACGTAACTTTACTAATGAAAGACAAAAGCTTAAGTTTGGATCACATTTTTTATTGAAAATGTACATCAATGGAATCAAACTTAAGTAAGATACTGAATCATTTGTAGAGTGGGAGAGTTTTTGACTACAAGAGGTGATGACTGATACTTAGAAAAATGTATGGCATTTTCTGACACCAAAATGTTACTTTACACTCAGAGTCACATCCAAAGATCATAGGTAATAAACAACAAGTTTTCACTTCAATACACAAAATATATCCTTATAAATTATATAAATGCACGAGTATTCTTTAATACTCCTATCTGGGATTCAATTCAACTTCATCTTATACTAATATTTGGCAAAATGAGAGCTGAAATCATAGGACAGAGCAAATATACAATAATAATAATATGCACCATTTGAAGAAAACAGCGACGAAATTGAAACAGACTGCATAAACTGAGTTATTAAGGGGATAAAAACAAGCATGTCAAAGATCACAGCGGTATTGAAATAAAAAGATGCATGCAAAATATAGAATAGGCTGGTGAATTTTAAAGCACAATGTCTAAAAGGCCATTTCATGTGACCTCCATGGTATCCAACAGTGACATGTAAACAGGTCACTATCAAATGAAGTGGTAAGAATAACATATTGCTTTGGCTTCTGCATGTTTATGACATTATTTTTGTTTTTTGTGTATATGGTGATTTCATACTTCAAAAATGGTCATGAGATTTCATTTCAAATATAACTAGAATGAATAAAATAACATGACTTCTAATTCATAACACATTATACATAATGCATTAAGTGCTTCTGTCCTTGACAAGTTTATTTGTAATCAGCAAGCCTCAATGTTTTAGTGGCGCATTGTTCTGATGTGTGCTTTGTTGTAGGAATTAAATTTCCTGTTGAAAAGATGTGTGCATAGTGCAGATCACTGCAAATTTCATTCAAGTAGAAATCAAATAATGGTTTCACCTATGAATCCTGTAAATGCATGAACCCCACTGATGACTTCCACTAACTGACATAAGAGCCTCTTTATATACAGTAAATTAAGACATAATAGTGGATTTAACTGTGCCCAGTTCCCAACCTTAGCTTCATTAGGTGGTCAGAAATACCATGCGAGTCCACATAAGGCCATGTTCAACAAGGGAGATGCAATGGGGAAAAAACTAAAATAAAAGTTGATACAGTGAGAGAAACAGGAAGAGGTAAAGGTTGCTTAGTTCTTGCTGAAGCTGCAATCCCCTCTTCAGGTGGTCAAGACAGATTAAAAGAAGCTAAAGAGACAAAGACAGAAATCCAGCAGTTAGAGATGTCAAAGCAGAAACACAGACAAGCTTGAGCCAAACATTGAGAAGTGCATCTGAGACGAGGGAGAAAAAAGATTTAGGTTTGATTATCACAGACACATAATCAAGTGCTAAAACCCTAGTGATCATACACATTACACACATTAAGCATCAAATAAGGTGATACTGTCCGTGTTGATGATACTGTATGATTTTTAAGTGATGAATGCACTCTGCAGGATGTTTTACAATATGTGAATGTCTGCACTGTGCACCAAACTGTAAACAAAATATACCAATCTCACAATAAATGCTAAAGTTTATGTGCATGTAATATTCATCTGAACTGAAGTGCAAAGGTGTTAGTAAAAACAAAGACAATAAAAACAAACAGTTCAATATGCAGTAAAGCAAGTATTAGACAGCTCAACATGAGGTGAGGTTAGATAAGCAGCAAACACAGATACACATTAATCCATATAATGCAGAGCAGGTAATGGCTAAGAAACCCTGAAGGATGGGGTCCACAAAGCTTCTGGTCACAACTGAGGTACTCAGTACCCACAAACGTTGGTCGTTTAGCAAAGCTTGAGGGCTGAGGACCTACTCAGTGCAGAGCCAGGGATTACTGCAAAGGAAAGTGAATACACAGACCAGTGAGCTGAGGATTACCAGGGGGGGAACGGCTCTTCTCTCACCGTGTTTTGACTCTGATGTCATGTGGAACCACAACGAAAAGTGAAACACAGGAAAAACTGAGGTCCGCTGAAAAACTAGGATGCAGGCCTTGAATTGATGTGACAAAACAGCAACAAGAACCAACATTTTTACCTTGATGATGACTTGATTTTTGAGAAATCTTGTTTTTTAAAGCAAAAACACCTTTTACTGTCCAGAAAACTTGAATATTCATGTCTTAAATTTAAAAGCATCTGGAACTCCTCACTATTCACATGAAGTGAACCAGCTTTCCTCTCTAAGGTCCATGACACTTCCATCTGATCTTCTAATCCATCATACACAATGATTATGGCCACAATTGTAACATTTGGTGAAAAATGGCCTTTATTTTCTTTAGAGATAATATATTTTAGGCGCAACACTGATACAAACAACACTGGTCCCTGCAGGACATTGGACAAAAATGATGCATGACTTTAAATGTGCCTTCATATTGAGAAAAATAAAAAAAAAGAAAGTTACAATTGCACTGACAACATATATATAGATATATATATAAAATTTAAAAACATCACATTTGTGTAAAAGAAAGTGCAAATGTGAAAGCTAATACAAGTATGCACACAACACATGACAATAAATGAGGTATGGGAGAAGTGACTAAGAGATTAGGCTCACATCTGTTCATGCATCAGACTAAAATGAAATGACATCAGCACAGGAACACATTACATCTCTAAATGAACTCTTACTGCAAGACAATGATGACGAAGTAATGTTTAGTGGAATGCAATTGACTTTATCTTGAGCATCCTCAAGATAATCATCCATTACAGCTGATTTTATAAAACTACTACTTAGAGAATCAGTATCAGACCAATATCCTTTTGTTGAAGATGGATCAGTTTTTATATTATTCATTTTATGCTTTCAATATTGGCAGCTAAATCCTCATCTGTCTATCTTTTTTGTAATCTCCAGCAGCTCAAACCAGAGGTAGAAAAAGTACTGAAAATTTGTAATTAAGTAAAAATATCTTTACTTTGCTTAAATTCTACTCAAGTAAAAGTAAAAGTACCCATCTAAAAATTTACTTGTATGTCCCAGTACCTGATGTTTCACTTTAGCCTCAACACATTTCTGCCCATCACAACAGTAGTCATGTATGTTAATATTTTAAAAAGCACACTCTGACATGCAAAGAATCACTAAACATAAAAACAAAAGTGGAATGCATTTTTGGCAAAAATTTGTGTAAAAACAGGCTGAATAATTGCTTGTTCAAAACCACATAAAAGACAAGCATCATTCAGCATAAAAAAAAAAAGAAAACACATAAAAGTGATGTGTAAAGGAGTCAAAACTGTGAGCAATGCCCAGGGTCTTCCACATAGCAGGGGAGGGCATGTGGAGGGTTGGATTATGGGGGTCAGGTGAGGGTGAGGATGGGGAAGAGGGGGACTGTAAGGATGATGGGGTGGGAACTCATTCACAGCAGGATGGCCACAAGGGAGCACTTTTTCTACAGGAATCCTAAGCTGGAAATAAAAGAGAAGGGCTGTTAATGCTTTCTTTGGGTTAAAATACCATCAGGACACAGTTTCACATTGGTGACATTACATCAACATTAGTGAACAGAGGACATGCTGGAAAAGGAAACTCCAAGTGTGCAGAGATCAAGTGCCAACATAGGATTTTGCTGTTTGAAATCATGAAGAATGACCTCCTCTAAAATTACCAATAGTGTTTTTCCTTTAACATGCTCTCCCTCCCTTGAGTGTTAAGTAATTTGTCTCAGTGTCTCCCTCTTGGTATCAAACAGCAGCTTGTTTTCATCTACTTTAACAGTGCTGAGCTGCTTGAGTTTACAGATTGCCAGACAGATGTCTTCGTTCTCTTCCACCCTCCCCAGTGGTTGAGTCTCAACATCATCTCTCTCTGTGGATTTGGCTTTTGTATCGACTCAAGAGGGAGGGGGTCGTCATATGGCTACGAGATCAACAAAACATGTCATCTCTATAAACGCAGAAAGACCCCGGGGCCTTTTGCTGCTCTGGTGTGACCCGTTAGTCTCAGTCCAGCCTTGAATGGCTCTTTGTGTGATAGCAGAGTCGAGTGGGGAAGGACTTGGGAGAGCCACAAAAAGACTGTTGTGGATTAAGGGAGGCAGATGGGACAGTGCATCAAATGGGCGTATGAAGGTCCAATAAACTGGTTGATTTAGAAGCTGGCTTGGGAACGGTAAACACTGCCAGCCCAAGGATGCGACTGACTCTGCTGTTGTTACAGATGTTACTCTCTTGATCTAATGTAAGTCTACAACACAGATGTCTATGGAGGCCCTTTTCTGCCACTGAGTTAGGAAAAAAAAAAGATTACATAAATCAAAATAATTACTTAATACTTAAAAAATAAATAGTATCTATATTGACTCAGTACAGAATAATGATTTGGACATAACAAAATCAGGAGATACTTGCCTAATAATAATGAAGGCATTAATACCTCAAAAGAATGAGTCTGTCTTATAATTTAGCACTACAACTATCTTTATGTTTCTCATTATTTAAGCTAGTAAGACATTACCATAAGATAGTGAGTCAAAATATGGAGATACTGACCTGTTATTTTTTAGAAGATTTCTCTTTATTTTGAAATATTAAGGCAGTATTTTGTCTTGCAGGACTTTTTTACTTTTTCGGTGGCAGAAATGTGCTTCCACAGATATCCAGGTTTCTAATTTATCATATTCATGTGATCAAAATAGAATCACATGGATTTAGTTGATTGTAGAAACATAAAATAGGGTAGTTGCAGTCCTCTCAACCACTTCTAATGTTTTACATCTATTTGCATATAATACACTAACACTTTTGTCTCACTCAGTTATTTTTTCTATTTATATTTTGGACTGACTGAGGTGTAACTCAAGAAGGGAGTCTTACCAGAAAAGGTACTTCATGCAGCATGCAGCGAGTGTGGGAGGAGTTAACTGGAAAACATTATGGATGCAACATAGGTGACACATGCACTCAAAGGACAAGTTCAAAGCAAAATAACAAGCAGTAATCAGAACCATGGCCTGTTCAGCAGAAAACACTGCCTGTGGCCTGAAGATTAAATATAGAAACTTTTGTAAGTGACTCAATAACTGGTTTTGATCAGTGACCCATTGTCATTTGCCATTTAGGAAGAGGAATGTTCCAGGCAGAGCTCATACAGACAAGTGGCTGTGAAGGAAATAAATTAATAGTATAAAAGAAATAAAGCAAAAACAAAACAAAACCTTCTCAGTGCAAGTGTCTTCTTCCTTTTTAACAGGCACGGAGTCGCATCAGCTTCAACACAAAACCAGGAGTTGATTACCAACATGAAAACGGCCAACAATGTAAATAACATATTGCAACCATACGTGAACACATCTGGCGATCAACGCCGCCTCTAAGCATGACACATAGTTTAAAGAACAGTCTCAGAAATTCACTGGTTATGAACGCTACATATAAACCAAAAGAAAAAAAGAGAAAATATGTGACAGGTAAAATGGAGAGATTATATCTTTTACATTAAAACCAGAAAACTGTCTTGGGATCACTTCAGGACAGATGTATAAAACTGGAAGTAGTTTTCAACGCACAGTTAAAAGGATCATGAACTGTCAAGTGAGAAAAATTAGAACATTTTTCAGCTTCTTTTTAACTTTGCAGTAATGGTTACCAGATTCAATAAGGCTACTTATTCTGATTATTTTATTTTATCTTACGCCAAGAACAGTATGTAATTGCAGAGTGATGATTTCTTACAGAAATTTTTCCAACTCTGCTACTTTTCTCCATTCATGAGCAGAGCTACTTAGTTTCATTAGTTTCCCACACACTATATTCTTCTAATTTTTTCCACACTTGTTGTGAATTATGTGGAATTTAGTGTTTAACAAATTCTCTATTATATTACAGTGGGTAAACTGGAGCATTTGTCTGCCTCCTACAAAAGAGAAAAGTCTTGAGAACCATCTACACTGTCTTGGCTTCAGGCTTTTTCTAACAAATGCATTAAATTGTGCAATTCTCAGGTGGATTATGAGAGGATGTGACCGAAAAAACTACAAATGAGACGGGCTATTAATGAGACTGGACAAAATTAAGTTTCATCTGCAGCTCTTCTGCACAAAGTGTACCAAACATCAAGGAATTTGTAAGTGAACTATGTTGCTCTAATCTAAAGAAAATTCAAGGGCACAATAACTACAATCAAAGTGGTAACAGTATCCATGTACTCATGTGTTCTTTGTTCCTCTTTGTAGTCAGCCTTTCCAGTCCTTACACAACTGAAGGTTGTTTCCTGAACCTGTAGTGTGGGGATAAAGACACTGGGGGGAAGAGAACAATACTTACTTTTTCCTCTCTTTGTCCCTCTTGAGTGTGGTGGATCCCCCTGCTTGCTGGGCTTGGTTCTGCAAGAGCTCTGCAGCAGTCTTTTTCTGTTTGAACATGTTGAGCTCATCATCCAGGGTCTTCTTCTTTTCCTCCAGTTTCTTTTTCTCATCCTGGTGGAGTTTCTTCAAACGGTCGAACTTTTCATGCAGCTATATAACAAAAACATGACAGATTCAAGATAGAAAAGAAGTTAAAAAAAGATTAGTTGTGAACAATGTGTTCTGCGATAAAACAGGCCCAGAGAGTAATGAGGATACCTCCTTTTCTGCTTCTTTCAGTTCAGCCTCCTTTTCTTTGACTCTCTGAACAAACATTTGCCTCATTTCTTCTTCTTTTTTCTGCAGCTCACCCATGAACTCATTTCTTTTGGCCTCATATGTCTCCTGCAGACTGAGAGATGACGGGGTAAAGAAGGAGGAACTTGACCTCAAAGGATTAAATGGAACCAGTAATAAACAGAAGCTGGTGATTTGAAAATGAAAAGGATAAATACAACAGAGATAACTGGAAACAGAAAGTCAAGTGTGAGTTGCCTCATACCTAAAGGGTTTGCTGTCAGGGTCTGTGTCCTTAAAGCCCATCTCCTCCAGTTTGCACCTGCGGTAGAGTTCGTAATGGCGTGTGTGCGTCTGCTCTCGCAGGTCCTCCATGTTCACTCTGATCAGCATCTCTCGCAGTTTGACAAAGTCACAGTGATTTTCGTTTTCCACTATGAGAGACACATGAATGGTTTACCATATCATTAGTAGGCATTTGATTCTCATGGCATTAAAGGGTCAGTTTAGGCAGTTGGACAGGGTTATGAGGCTGAGGTACTTATCCCTGGTCAATTTATTACCTAGTTCCCTAGTTAAGAGAGGCAGACAGTAGTACCAACATGGAAAATAGGGGCCAGGGGCAAAATGTATTTAAGCTACCTGGAAAAATCAATTTCAGTTTAAGTGCACACCACATTTAGAATGTTTTCACTACTCTATCTTGTTGTCAGACAGCCCTTTCCACCGGGGAAGTGAAGCCATTATATCACTCTTTAAAGTCACATGGCTGCTTTGATAAAACAGTAATTTTACATTGCTAATCAATGTCAATGGTCTATTGTTGCCTTAATTGGTTAGTTTGTTTGATTTGGGCCCAAACTAACAGAGGCAGCAAACCAATCTCAATATCCGCTGTGTTTTGTGAGTTAAAACATTTTTATCATGGGATTCTGGTGGCTTTGAAAAGAACGGTATAGTGGCAAAAAGGACTTGTCAAAGGTGAAGCAGTGAAGATAACCTAATTACAGCATAAAAATGAACTAGTACTCATTTTTTAAATTGGCTAAAATATGCTCTATTGCTGCCTCAATCCACAGCACTACATTGCTTAGCTTCTGTGCGCTTGTCCAAACTGTGGCCATGCCAATCACAATTAACTGTAGATAACACATTAACCATGGATGAGTTACTCATAAATCCCATAGTCTAACAATCTGAAAGAACCATTTAAATTATTTGCAGTAAATGTAAAGACCAGAACAATCACAAACCCTAGAAGTTAAAGAACATCCTATAATTCAATGAAGTGCAACTCACAGACCCCTGTTCAAAGTTCAGGTTTGAAACAGATCAGTGTTTGTATCCTGTAGCTTGTCTGCTGATTTGGATAGCTCACTGAGCTAAACATTGGCACACCCAAAGACCATGTGATACATGCATGCACGCACACAGTCAGGGGTAAATTGACCTAGTGTGAAATAAAGCCTCCAACCAGAAATATTATACAGTGCAGTCAGTGAGCATTGGGACAGTGATATGTTTTTCATTGTTTTGGCTGGAATTCAGCAGAGTAGATTTCAAATGAAACATCATCTATGAGGTTTAAATGCTGACTTTCAGTTTTAAGCTGGAGGCACTGAATACACAAGTATGCATAAAAGCACACTTGGTAAAAAGTTCAAGAGATGATCTGAACTCATTGTAGATACTCCTGTGAGCCAAGAAAAGTATTATGATTGCCCATTACTGATTAGAACTACATAACAGAGAGTCTGTTTGTTAGAACTGTTCAAATAAGTTAATATCAAATCAACTCAAATATAATTAGAGATATATGAAAACCTAAAAACAGCTCCAGTTGTAAGAGAATGTACAAATGCAGAGAGGGCACAGCAGTTATATACGGTTATATAACTGGTTATCAAGTATTTTGCTGCTGCTACGGAGGAGTATAAGGGGAGCAGACCTAATGGGAAGGAGCACATTCATTTCCTGTACAGCATGTGACCCAGGCTTACCCTGCACTGTTCCCCAGGGGTACTGCCGGGCCTTCACCATCTTGTTTCCAATCTTCACTTCCTCTGTGCTCCCCACCACAGCAAATGGCAAATGGCTCTGATAAAGGGAGACAAAAAAAGTCTGTCTTCCGCCATCCATACCTGAAAGAGCTGCACATTCTGCTCAAAACACATGTAAACTTCAGCTCTGCCAATGTTTTGCCACTCTGTAAATCCAAGAGTGTTAATGCAGCTATTGTATTTGTGCATGAGGAATCAGGACTTATCTTACTTGCAGCTGGTTAAATGTCTGAGCAGTGTTATCTTACTTAGAAAGACCATTATCAGTTAGTTTATTCAGTAAAGTGCAAATAGTTCTGACAGTAAGATAAAAGACTTTGTATGAGAACAGAGCTCTGGTCAAACTCTACAACAGGCACTGAAAGGCGAGTGCCTCAAACAATCCATTAGGGAGTGTTAAAGCATCTCCACATATTTGACCTCATAAACAGCTAAGTGAGTCGTGGCTCATCTGTCAGTGGACACAAGCTCTTTCCCACACTGCCAGCTTCCTGCAGACTGAGCAGGCTGATTGTGCTGCTCTGAATACACTCCTCCCTGCATGGGGTGGCTTCCTAACAGTCTGAACAGATACAGACGATGCTTGTCTTCTTTCAACATCACATGCTTTAATGCCAGTACAGCGTACCAGAATTTATGTTAAGAAAATATGTCAATTTTCCTTTATATTCTATTGGATTTAGAAGCTTCAGTCTAAAATAATAACAACTATGAACTTACCTCTGTTCTGAATTATATAATATATTGTAAGAGTGTGTATGCAAAACCTGTTGTAAGTCTTACATTCATAGTAGAGTTGATCTCTGCCACAGACTCATCATCAGTGGGGAACTGGTAGATCTGCACACCATTGCTGACCAGTTCACTGGTGATTTTGATCTTGAACTTTGCCAGCTCGCTCTTGGAGATAGCATCCGACTTGGCAATGATTGGAATTATATTAACCTATAGATTAAAAAAAAAAAAAAGAGGATATTTACTGTATGCCTTCAAAATGACACGGTGCAGAAACACTTGCAGATATGCAGCTAAATATAGAGCAGCTTGGGGATGTCTGTCAGCAGCAATTTTTCCTTATCTTCATCTGCAAGTCCAAATGCAAACAATAAAGGAGTAATTTTGTTTGTGCTGTGTTTAATCCAGCATACATGTATTTATACACATATTTCACTGTACTGACACATATTCAGCAGAAATAAAATGATTAATGAATACAAAAAAAAAAAAATCCCACTATACATACTGTGCATATGCTCTGGTTGCAGTCATTTAAAGCTGACATTTTAGATATACTTTTTAAAATGATATTTATCTCTCAAGCTCCAAGATCTCTGCAAATTAGGCCTTGGTGCATTGCGGACAATTACACATTCTTAAACTCGGGGATAAAAATAGTAAATGCAGAAAAGAGAGCAGCAGGCATCAATCTCCTGCTCCACAAAGATCCACTGCTCTGAAAACTTTGTGTCAAGATTCTGGCTTCAAGAAATGCAACAATATTTATTCCTTGTTTGTTATCCAGGCTATTTTAGATAGAAGAAAAGAGAGCTCTTGCTTGTGGATCAACCAGATGACAAAAAACATGCAGGGTCACTGTCATGTAGGCACTGGTTGAGAGAAAATCGGGGTCATGTGACCTTCTTCATACTTTGGACACTTCAGCAGAGCAGACTCTGAATGCCCCCTAGGTGAACGCGTAAACAGACTGGGTTCTGCTCTGGATCACGCTGTTGCTAGTTCTCGCCGGAGGGCACAGCTGCTCTGGCAAACACTGAGCTGGTTCTTTGTACAAAAGCCAGGAGCTCCATGCAAATAAGCTACTGAGAAAAAAGGACATCGCAAAAAACTAAGCAGCAGCCGCCGAGCTGACTGCATTTCACAGCTGACCTACACCAACGCCATTACAAGACAACAGCCAATTTGCATGCAGGCAGATGGCCTAGAAAGGTTTATGAGTGGATGGATCAAATGCAGCAAATAGAGACCATAGCACAGGATTTACACAAATTATATCTGTACATGGTCATGGTCATTACAATAGGTATTAGATTTAACATGATTCTGCTGCAGGGCAACATGTATTTGCATCGTAATTTCATTTTGATGCAAATCTTAATGACAAATAAAGTAAGTCTATGTCTATTTACAGCAAGAAAACCCATACACAGAGAAGTGGGCAACATGGTGAGTCTATACTGTGGACAATCTATATTTAGCAAATGTTCTGCTTTTCAGAGGAAATGTACAAATTGAATCATACATAAATAACAGCACTGTACAAACTTTCCTACTTCACTAATATTCATTTGAATGTAAATTCATTATTTTACAGGAAGTTCTGCATCATAATAGAGCAGCACGACAGACTCTGAGCTGCTGGTGGCTGCAGATATCCATGCAGTAATTCTGTCTTTCCAGGACCATGAGGATGTCATGCTTACTTTATAAATTGGAAAGCTTATTTTACTCTTATTAAGACTACTCTAAATATTGGAACATTACTACTCAAACAAAGAATGCTTTTAATGAAGTAACAACAAAAAAGCACCACTACATCACACTGGGTAAGCCTTCCAGACACACAGGGAAAAGATAATGGTTCGGTTGCATCCAGCCTTTATTTCATAATAACAGGTGAAAATGGGGATTCAAATCATGACATGATCACAGACAACCCTCAAGTCAAACCCACAGCTATTACATTTGAGAATCAACTACAACAAATCTGTACAATGCTTTTAGTATACAGGCACCATTATTAAACCCTAACACTAACTGCTATTGATCAGGTATTGATGGAAAATGCCCACAAGTCAAAGTAGGTCTCTGAACAAATGACTCTCCAGCTTCCACAGCAACAGCATTAAATTTGACTCAAGTTATAAAACCATCATTAGATTAATAAAGTGAACAGAGGCTCACCTTGCTGTCGAGTTTCTTCATAGTCACTAAGTCCAGGGACTTAAGTGAGTGACCCGTGGGAGCAATGAAGTAGAGGCATGCGTGGATGCGGGTGTCATGGTAACTGTGTAGCGTACGTTTGATTTTCAGCTCTTCTTGAAGATATGCTTCAAACTGGGCATCTATAAACTCCACAATGGACTTGTAGCTGCCAAAAAGAAAAGTCAGTCATGTCAACATGATACACGTCAGTATAGTTTTGAAGTTATCTGCATCTTTACTAGGTCTTACATTGTTCCACTACCTACAGCAACTTTATTTAGAGCTTGATTTTGTATTACTTTTTCTATCCTCAACATCACATTTTTGTTTTGCCAAAAAGGGTATGTAGCCTATTGTATTCTAAGCGGATAAAACAGAGATGTATAAGCTAAGAGCTAGCAATTATTTTTATTGTCAATTAATCTGGCAGTTATTCCCTTGTCAGATTCATAATTCACCCAGGAAAGAGAAAAAGATGGAAAAAATCTGTTTGCATTAAGCACAGATGACCATTATGTCCAAACTGTTACCTGTCTTCTTTGTTGATCTGGTCTCCGAAGCCCACTGTGTTGACGACAGTGAGTTTAAGACGCACATTACTCTCCTGCAGTTCATAAGTGTTGGATTTGAGTGTGACTCCTGGCTGGTTGTGTTGGGTAGGCTCGCCTTCAAACTTAGTATTGAACAGTGTGTCCATCAGAGTGGATTTTCCCAGACCAGTCTCACCTAACAAAGAAAAAGACATGCATCATTCAATGACTGTAACTGTATCCAGACACCAGAGGCCACAAACTATATTATCCTATAGAGTATATTCAACCACACTGTCCTATACACAGCCATGTTTTCCACCATTTTACCCCCATACTTGAAAACCCACAGAAAGTCACTAACAGCTTTTTAATGGTGCTCAAAAAGAGACAGAAACAAAATACCTTTATGTCCACATATATGAACACAAATTGAACATGACATACAGAAATTCAAGGCTTACTGTCACTAGAAATGAGCAGTAATAGCTCATTATTGGCTGATGTATTCTAACATCGTGGCTGTCAGATGACTCAGTTACAAAGCTCACTCTGTAAGAAATGCTATTTTTATTCATCGCAGCCTGTCCTGCACTTCAAGCATGTTTCTGCAGGATAGCTCACTATGTCCAAAATGTCCAGGCTTTCCCTCAAAATCCCAAGTAACTGATGTAACCAAATGTTATTGTCTGCGTCTGAGAACAGCTTGACTCACTGTGGAGAAACCTCTCAGGCTTAAGGTAATGTGGTGTCTTGTTTGGAGTAGATCCAGACCCACACATTGGAAATTACAACAGAACAGAGGCAACTGCTTAGTAAAGAGTCAGTCAAAATATCTTAAAAAAAAAAAAAAAATATA
>JAPQRP010000002.1:18569009-18609921 GCA_037367295.1 Apogon hyalosoma
TATGTAATATCTGTAAAACACTAATATTGTCAAAGTTTCTCTGCTTTAAGTATTGTTTGCATTACTGTACAGGGCTTTGTGAGTTTACACAATTACAAATTGTTATCGTCTCAAAATCTTTGCTTTCACACTCTCTGAATAAAGTCTTGTGAGTAATGTTTCTCTGAAAAGTTTCTTACTTTTGGTCTAACAGCACACATCCAGTATAAAATTACTTTTGTTTACATCATTTAGGAAAAAACATATTTTTATTGACCCTTTCCACTGGAACACAGTTTGGAGGCAAATCAAAACCATACAAACCAAACGCACATAAAAGCCACCAGATGTTTCTTAGCATTAAAACCTTAAAAAATGGACAGTGAAGGTGATTAGACCTCAAAACAAACACAAATCACAAAAACAGACAGTATACAGTCTTGCATAAAACAGACAATGTCAAATAAAAGCTAGTAAATGGTAGTAAAAAAAAAAGAGAGGAAAAAAGATTTACAACATTTGTGAGGACTACACTGCACTACGTCTTCAGTATACTTGAATTAGGAAAATGAAATGGAATAAGTAAAACATTCCCAAACAAAAGCCAGAAGAACAAAAGGCTTGCTTTACTGATCCCAAACAACCATGTTTGGCTCTTTCCGCAGACGGATAGCCTTGCCTAAAATCCAAAATATCAATAATAAGTATTGTATTTCCTCATCGATTTAAAAAAAAAAAAAAAAAAAAAGCAGTGTGGACAAATTATTAGACAGCTCTTCTCGTCTCCAAAATGATCAATAACATCTCTATAAAACATTTTCACAAAGAATTAAACATTATAAATAATAAAGCGTGTAAAACTACTGTGTTGTGCTGCATTCATTGTGGTTAGTTGTACCTTGTAAACTGACAAATGAGTTCATGGAAGTGAAAAAAATATTATTACTAATGAACCTGAAACAACCTGTAGCCTAGAACTCAACAATTCTCAAAAAATAACAAACCCAGTAAACAGCAGGGAGATGTCAATTTGTATACAGTATCGTTACCACCCATGCAGATGAGTAATTTGATTAAACTGTAACTGATATGTTACTAGTAACAGACATTCCTGAATCTCCTACCTGAACTATGAACATCTTACTCATCATAATAACCAGTGGCAACTGACCCAAAGCAATGTTTGCATAAAACCTTCATGCACTTCAAATACAGAGCAAACTGTTTTGAAAAGCCTGGCTCTCAGTGAAGCAAATAAGTTGTCTTATGACCTGGGGTAAGAGAGGAAAAACATTTCATGCATGACATACTCACCAACACAGAGGATGTTAAAGCAGAATCCATGGTTGACAGACTTGTTGACCAGCTGGTCAGGCATGCTGTCAAAACCAACATGACCAGCCAGAGGTACAGCACGAGCACCTTCACCCTAAAGAAAACATAAGTGGTTTATGATTCACCTTGCTGAAGCAATTCACATTTATAATCACTGTTGAAACAACTATTTAAAAGTGACTGTGATCAAAAAATGTCCACCACATTTAATCATACAATTTTTTGACTCTGAATTCAGGTGCAATGTGACTGACTTCCTGTTTCCTGAGCTCTAACTTTCTTCCCACACTCAAGACAGTTACTAACCACAATGTACATATATGGAAAATAACACCGTTCGTTTCAGTAGTACTGAACAGCACTAACACTGAACAAACCTGAAGATGCACCTGCAGTTAATTTGAAAACCAACCAAAGAACACACCAACAATTGTAAAGATAATTAAAAAAAAAAAAAACAAAAACAAAAAACAGTAAAATCTGAGTGTTTAATATCACCAGACCTGTGCATCTCCTCATTATACTCTGAACCCGAAGGCTAACTCTATTTTTGGCCTGCTGCACTTCCATTCACTTTTCTATGACTGCATTTTTTTAGTCTACTTCTGGACCAGAATCACCTAAGTGTAAAAGCACTGTTGCGTGAGTGTGGGGGCGTGCGGTTCAGTGGTGAGCATCTCCATCTCTGCGAATCCCATTTTTGCAGCCTACATCTACATCTTACGAGGTACAGGAAAGCAAAGAATTTAGATTACATGTCAAAGCAAAAGCTCTCAACCAGCTAAACCTCAGCCAACCTGCCCATTATGTGGCTTAACATAACAGTGCTGCTTTCCAATGTGGCACAGGCTTTAAGAGAAAAAACATTCCTTTTGGGGGTCAGTTTAAAATAACCAGACATGCTGATGGCACTTGACAGTTGTGGATTATTTGGATAGTTGAAATTGGGTTTAAACAGCTGAGGGACTATTTGGAAAACTGGGGGTGATGTGACAAGGCAAACATCTTTTACTCATCAGCTGCAAGTGCAAAATTCCTGAGACCTTTACTACTTTTTGGGACACACAGAACCAAGTAACACACATATTTCACCCATTGGGCCACAAAGGGAGATGAAGCTGCAAAAAACCTTGCTATTCTGAGCACTTTCTCTGGGTTTTGGTGGCTTGCTTGTACCAAAACACAAATCTAGACAGACTTCACACTCGTGGCAAATTGCAGGCTTATCCATTTATAACCTGCCAAGATCTGTTTCACTCGTATTTTCTATGCATATCAGACAACGCCCGACTGAAAGTTAACGGGACTTGCGAGAAACAACATAACGGAAATGAGCACCGTAGCCCTGCTGAAATGGGGGCGTTCAGAATGAATGCCCCAACCACTGCTATGTGTGTAGTAGCTCACGGTAAAACCATACCCTCATATCGATTATAGTGACCGATGTCGCTCATATTTTATTTAGAAAACGACGCTGTTAGCAAGAATTGTAGCTAAAGGGCCGAACAGGAAACATTCAAATTTTCAAATGGAAATAATAAAAAAATGGAATACAAAGCTACGACTGGGCCCTGATATCATATGAGAAATTCGTCAAAAATAATAAACCAGTATTTAAGACTGTAACTGCCACCTTTGATTCAATTAACAAATTAGGCGATTAGCTAAATTGCTATGATTTTGGGTGCAATAGTAACCACAAAAGCAGCTGCTGGTTATCTTATCGCTCCATACCTACCACAATGCTATTCTAAATAATATATTTTAATGTAAAGGCAAATGATATGATAATGATAAACCTCGGTAAAATAGGCTACTCACCGCTTGCCTTGCTATCTCAGTTGAGGCCATAGTGGTAGCTTTTAGCTGGAGGACGAAACCTCTGCTGCTCACTGTGTTTAGCAAAGGAAGCTTCACCGTTGAGGTTACGCCGAAAGATGGCCTGCTAGGAATGTACCACTGAACAACAGGCCCCCCGGGTGTTATTAAAGCACTATACTGGGATAACGGCAGTAAAACAAAGGAAAACCGGATTGAAAATAATTAAAAATGACATTTAATTCAGTTTAATTGCTAATTAGCGTCAGGATTAACAATTTATAGCAAGTAAAAATTAGCGCTATATTCTAAACACACCTTCTCTACCCTCTTGGAGTCGTCCAGTCACAGGCAACAGACCGCAGTGAATGAACCCTACAAATGAATGCAATAATTTAGCAGTAAATGGCAAGCCGTGATCAAAATGTTGATGACGACGCAACAAACGCATGTCTTGAATCAGTTTGACTCTTACAAAAATATTAAGTCTTTTCAAGGCTTGAAGAGATCGGAAGTAACAGATATTTCTATGTGTCTGAATAAAATAGCCGGATGCGACAACATTTTTCAAAACAAGAAGGCTGTGTTAGTATGTGCTTGTTATTATTATTTTTATATAATGTGAAATATTTGTGGCGTTAACTGTGATATTAAAATGAATACAATAGTAATGCATGGGTGGGAACCAGGTAACGTCTTTTTTTTTTTTGGTAACGCCCCTTTAAAACAATGTGGGCTAGAGCGACCAATAGGATGAAAGCAGTGAATTTAAAAAGGAGCCGCGAACCTCTCAGCTTTATACCAAAACATTATCTGGTTAGAGAAGTGAGGAGGAAACGGAGCGATTGGGCTATTTGGAAACGCTTTTAACAGTATTTCTCAGCATTTCTCGCTAATACTGCAAAGCGCTTTAGTTGAAGAAAAAGGTGAGTGACTAACAAAGTCATACTCTGACACGTTAAACTCGGCAGTGGTACGTCAACTGATTAATAGCAGTTTAGCTAACGACTATCGTTTACATATGATAACGGTGAATTATGGCGTTATAGTTTTGGTTAAAGCTAAGCTAACGCCAAAATGCGATGTTCTCATAAACTGCCATTAATTGTATATAATTACAACTGATAAAAAAAAAAGCTAGCTAACATTCTGAAAGGAGCAGCTAGGCTAACTACTAAGGTAAAAGACAGTCGTGTTTATTTAATTTGCTCTGAAACTCAGACACGTCAGCCAAGCAGCTCTATGAAACGACATGAAAATAATAAACCAAACGGCTAGGAATCAACAGCAGAAACCGTTTCATCACCAGCGTTACAGTTAACTTGCCTCTATGGTTAACCCATAAAGACCCAGAGCTACTTTTGTGGCAGTTTCAAAATATTTCTCCTCTGTTTAACATTTCTTAAGTGATTTATTATAATATTAGCCTCTGTATTTTAAGTTTTTCATTACAAATCGGGTATCTTCCTAGATTTAATTCGCTGATCATGTAGCTGTCCATTAAAGTTAAGGGTTATTATATCAAAACAGAGAAAACTGAAGAAAAACTTTTTTTTTTTTTCAGCAAAATATTATTAACTGAACATAAACCCAGTGTCTCCATCCACTGTCATTGATCCAACTCAATGGGTTTTATTAGTGAAATAATGTTGTAGAGGATGACTGTTTCCACGGTAACTACAGAGCCCTTGAATGTCCAAACGGGTCATATCTTATCATGAAAAGTTGACAAACTGCATTTTATACCAATTATTTATATGTATTGATAGGTTTAGTGGATCAGAACTTATTAAACAGTTTAGATCAGTAGATGGTTTGGGTCTTCACTGGATAAATTAGCTTTTAGGTTTACTAAACTTTACCTCTACCCACTTACATATATGTGCAATGCAGAGTTAAAACTTAAACACTTTTTATCAAATATGCTAAATCATAGGGATGTGACAACAGAGTCTGAATTCAGAGGTCAGATATTAGTATCCCCACTCAGATCTACAACTTTTTTCTTGCTTGATTAATGTATGGACTGTGCTGAAGTTGATGGTAATTGAGCCTTTAGTGGCTAATGAAGACAGCCAGGCTCTGACCCCAAAGATAGAAGTTTACCAAAATGACCTACAATAAAAGCATATGATAGCTAACCTTTTCAAGTTGGACTTGGACAATATTTGACATTAAAGTTTAACTTTCTACAACAAACTATCACAATGTTACCTTTTAATTTTGTTGTTGGGGTGATTGCTTACTAAATAGTTTGAACTCTACTAAACTTGATTGTTTTTTCTAAATACTAGCCCTGGCTTATGTGTTTGTCTACAACAAAAAGGCTTTTTATGTTTTTGCAGCTCACGTTAACTTGTGTTTTCAGATACAATGGCCAACATAATCTTTGCAGAGCAGGAGAATGCGCGTCTCCATGCGCCAAGCCTGAAAATGCGACAGCGGCTTCAGTCTGCACCAGGTATACAAATTCATCAGTTTTTTTTTTTTTTTTTTATTCACCTTAACTGCTGTAATGGTCTGGTAAAAATGATTTGAAACACACGGTCTGTTTTTAACCTTTTCCCCACAGAAAAACTGAAAACTCCTTCAACTGCCAAAACCTTTGTTACTCCTCAGCTATGTGGTCGTAAGGCTTTGGGTGCGGTAAACAAAATGGTCTCAACTCCTGCCATAAATGTACAAGAGAAGGAACTCCTGAAGCCAGAGGTTGTAATAAAACTAAGAAATGTATAATAAATTAATTCATTATCTGAACCTGCTTTATCCTCTTTGGGGTTGCAGGAGCCTATCCCAGCTACTTAGAAATGTATAAACCTCAATAAATTATGATTTACATAAATCCTTCATGACTGTCTTTCCACCACAGGTAACTAAAGTGAAGCTTCAGAAGAAAGTGCAGGAGTATCCAGAAATTGAGAAGTTCTTCCCTTATGACCCTCTAGGTAACTGTAAAACCATTTTACTAGTAACCCTTAAATTTCATTAAGCTTTAGAAAAAGATGACCTATGAAAATTATGTTCTTGGGTCTTCTTTGACAAGAAACCAGTCTGTGTCTGGATGAAGCAGCTCTCTTCTGTTATCACCTAGTAGCATTGAATGCAAAATCTCATCCTATTTCTCACAGCATTAAATTGTCTATTTGTTTCATGAGGACGCTCCTGCTTGAAGTGTTTACTGAATGTCAAAACTCAATGAATGGTGAAAATAAAACAAGTTGCCAATTTGTGGCTTTTAACTCCAGACTTTGAGAAGTACAGTGTACCTGAAGACTTGATTCCACTGAGTAAGCTTGCTCTGCCTGGACTTGCTTGTTTCCCACAAGCGTCACATCTGCATCTGGAGGAACCAGAAATACTCAGTCCTCTCCCAAACATGTCACCAGTGAAGATGCCAAAATGTTCAGGTAAGGCCTTATTGGGGCTGTATTCAATTTTATTGTAGGGGTAAAATCTCTAATAAAATCAGATCTAAGTGACATTATTTAAGAAATGTAAGGTTTCCACACTCAAACTGGTTCACTTGGGTTAGTTAACTACTCATGATTTCCAAAAGACAAAATTCTATTGTCCAGTGACCATAAAGCTCAATGGTTTTCTGGGTTGGATCTTGTGAGATTTCTTCTGCTACCTTGGTACACTTCAGGTGATTGCCTCCCACTACAAGGGAAAAATGGCAGAATGTGAAAATGCACACCTTCCTCTACAGCTCTTAGCTTTAAATGTTAAGATATTTTAATCTGATTTTATAAGGTAGTAAAGTGAAAACTACTATATTTCTAATCAGTCATCACAGCTATCATTCATGTATTTAACATTCCTACCTGTTGGAAAACAGCAGTGATGGGCTAAAAGTCCACAACACAGGGTAGCTTTCACCCTGAAAACACATGCATTCATTAATCTCATGTCCACTTGGATCGTAATATGAAAGGTAATTATTTTTCCCAGTGACAAGCTATCAAGTACTGTAAATGTTCCATATTATTATGGTGTGTGTGTATGTATAGATGGCTTGAATTCTGTAGTTGGCAGTTCTTAATTTTAATAAGCTAAACTGTATTCCAAAGCTCCAGACAAATAAACTAAAATATGGCTGTCATGCTGATGCTTGATCACTGCACTGTAGTATTGTCTAGTGAAATATTACACTACATCTACAAAATAAATAACCTGCAGCATTGCAGTGACACGTGACTGCTCATTGGGACTATTCAGTATGAGGTACAAATTCACTACAGCTATCGTTAACTGTAACTGACCTGACTGTATCTCCTTTCCAGATCATTGCTCAGAGCTGGATGCCTTTCTTCAGACACTTGATGAGTTGACTGAGCTTCCTCCAGAATCTGTTACGGACTAATTTTTACTTCAGAATCTGTTACTAACTTTAAAATGCATGTTCTTTTATTATAGGTTTTACTAAAATAAAGTTTGTTTATAATAAACACTTGTCATTTTGTATTTGACGCCTTTCTCAATCTGTCTATAACTGACAAGCTGTGAAAGTACCAGGAAAGTGTTACTTCCTGCTTTGAAGTCCATCAAGTGGTCACATGTGAGGGAATCTCGCTATTGGTTTTTGCCAGAGATTAGAATGAACTTTGTCTCAGTTCCTCCTGTGAATAGAAGAGTCTCGCTTTGAGTTTGAGGCTCATTGTTTCGACTTTATGTGCAATAAAATGGCATTCTCGACTATAAAATCATAAGTCTGTCAAAGAAATGTAACTCTTTGTGGACGCTGGACTGAGTAATGGTTGATCCACCTGGAGAGAGAGAGAGCTTTGTTCCACACGGGAGTCGGTCTCCGCTTCGGACAGTGAACAGGTGAGCTGAGATCCGCAATCTGACAGAAGTTAAATATGTTAATTTATAAGGGGTTTGGAGGATGTATAGAACAAGCTTCTTTCTTCTTATGGTAAAATGAGGAACTTGACAAACTTGTGTATAATTGTATTGTAGATGTATTTAGTGTTTTTGTTTAAATTATCTAAAGAAAGGTTCTCCTCTCATGACACAGGGATTAAAATCCGGTGGGAAAGCATTGGCTGTATATATTTTGACACTGGGATCTTCTGGGTGTTGTCTAAATAAAGGAAGTAGTGTTGAAGTCGGTTTGCAGTAGAGCTGAGCAGCATGTATGAGAGCGGATCAGATGCTGCTGGATGTGACTCAACTGAATCTAAACCAGATGTCAGCAATACCGACGCCCACGGCAGCGGGTCCTCCAGACAGGGCACTGTTGTGGAGCGATTGTCGAGATATGGCATGCAGGTCATGCCCAGTGGCTTCCAGCGTAGGTCGAGACTGCAGAGGCAACAAGAAGCCTCTGACAGCTCGACTCAAAGAGAGGCTTCGATCACGTCCGCTATGCGTAAGAAATACCTGAAAGAGCTGCTCCTGAACGCATCACACAGTGGGTTCAGTAGTGTCCTGTCCTCGCAAACAGCCGGGGGGAGTCCACGGGAGGATCCGGACGCAGACTGGGCTTTGTACCCGATGGAGCACGCCTGGATGCTGTCTGCGGTGGAAGGGAACTACGAGACCATTCTGGAGTTCATCTCAGAGGACCCCCATCTGCTGACCAGGAGGGATTTCATCAGTGGGTACTCTGTCCTGCACTGGCTGGCCAAAAGGGGACAGGACGAGACCCTGATCAAACTTCTGCGGTACGCGGAGAGTGCGGGGATCCCAGTGAATGTGAACCTGAAGGGCAGCGGAGGGCTCACCCCCCTGCACCTGGCCAGCATGCACGGACAGTACATGGTCATCAAACTGCTGGTCGGAGCCTTCGGGGCCAGTGTAGACGTCATGGACTATAATGGGAAAAGAGCCTGGCAGTACCTAAAGGGAGACGCCCCTCTGGAGATGAAGGAGCTGCTCGGGACATGGGACGAGGAGCACTGCGGTGGATGTGTGCAAAATGTCAACAGAAACATCAACAACAACAGCGCCGGCGCAATCACCTCAACCCCCTACGATGATGATGATGAAGTGGATGGAGAGGCGGAGGATGAAGGCTACTTTGACCGGACAAAGAGGATCGGCAGCTGGAGATTTGGTTCCTTCAGGAAACTGCTGAACTCGTTTCCATTTCTTGGATATAAAACCTGAGTTATCTGGCATTTTTCCACCAATTGATCACTGTGTCATCTAATCCAATGTAACACTGCCATTTGAGTAAAGCCTTTATTTTTGCATTGTGTTGACTAAATAAAAACGTCTGAACTGTTCCTACTTCTGCTTATATAAAGTGGTTTATTGACGTGGCACATTTCTTCCTCCAGTCTTGGTACATCAGGTAAACACTTCATGGTTTGTTTTACTACTACAGAGGGCTTCTTTGAATACCGGAGTTACTTTTGGTCCCAGTAATAGTGACAGGCCTCAAATTCTAGCTGAACACCTCACTAGAAATAACCACAGTATGAAAACATTACTTGGCCTGGTGTTAAATATGTGGTCTGAAAATCCTTTGACTGTTACTCTTTCAGCCAAGCTTCGTCAGCATTAGCCGTCCCCAGTGATGTTTGGTTTCCCTCGGAAAAACATTCAGTCTCTTAAAGGATTGCTCAGCTCTGCTTACAGGGAAAAAATGCCATGAAACCACATTTCAAGTTTGATCACTGATCTTTTATTGTCAAACATGAGCATAACCAGAGTATCTGTACAAAAAGACTGCTGCTCCAGATAACATGGCTCCCTCCTTGTGGTCAGGCCCAGCAGCTGGACGTCCTGGCAGATGTTCAGATGGAGAGAAGCTGGGATCAACGGACCCTCATGTTTACAGGCCGAGCTTAGTCCTCCTCCAGTGTCTCCTCTTGGAATTGTACCTGAAATAAAGAGGCCAGGTGTGTTAGATGAGAACATTTAAACTTTTCTAAGTGGAGCACAAAAGATAACCCATTTTACTCAGAAAGTTCCTGTGCTGCTTTTTACAAATTAAAAAAAAAAAAAAAAAAAAAAAAAGCTGAACAAGTTTCCTCCAACACTTAGTGAATGATTTATTTATAGGCAAACAATGTGTAAATTTCCAACACATGCTGTGCAAATTACATGAGAAAATGTAAATATTTAGAAATACCAAGTGCTAATAGTCCTCTTACCAAAAGGAATTGTTTAATATGTTGCTTCACATATTTGATATTTTAAAGAGACAATGCAATTGATCACTGATCTTTTATTGTCAAACATGAGCATAACCAGAGTATCTGTTATCTGCAATTACTTTAAAATGTGTCTTGCACTCTTAGTTTTTCCATTTGCAAGCTTTGTTCATTATATAAACAAACATACACAAAACCATCCATCTACCTGCCACCTGTTCTCCCCAGAATGTAAAGTTAAAAACTGAACCTATTCAGAGGCAACAGAACTGATTTAAGCGTTTCTCACTCAGTACATTCAGCTGGGAACCCAATGTTAATAGAACCAATTAAACATTTAAGCACTGCTGAGTAATGAAAATGTAGCAGTGTCACACCTTGTAGCAGACATGAACATGTTATGATATTCATGTAAAAGAACTTCCAAGTTCTTATAAATCCATTTTTGTTAACCTGTTGAAAAACTACAAAACTGCACAAGAGATGAAACGGTAAACTAAAGATTTATACTATGATGTGTAGTGACATTTTGTTTCGTTTAAAGTTTGGTACTGGAAAGAGTATAGTTCAACAAATGGTATTAAAGCCAAAATATCTGTGTCAAGTTTTTCCAATGACACCCAGTGCATGGAGTATGGTTAATAAATTGTCATGATGAAATCTGTGTAGTTATGCCACACAGCATCAAACTCCACATTCAATAAATTAATAGATGATTTGAGAAAAGGAGCAAAGGCCATATTCAGACTATCTAAATTCAGTTTCAGAGATCTTTAATTGACCACAACACATGGCATGAAATATGCAGTCAATAAACGTACATGCTCTGCTGAGTAATCACTTTTGATAACTTTCCACTGACAGCACTAAATCACCGAAGCAGTAATGGGATGGTAGTTGCAGACATTTAAAAAGTAGGAACATCCAAGAGGAAGGCAATTTAGTGGGTAGAAAAGCAGTTTCAAGTAGTCCATCTAAGTGCTAGAATCAGCAAAGTCGGAATGTTTCAGCCAAAGAGCGTCCTGATCACTAATGCAGTGATCAGGGGAAAGAGCTCCACAGCAGAAAGATGCTCTCAGCAGGGATAATGGCAGTGCTCCACAGACATGAAGCACTGCAATTGCAGACCTGCTTTACATGACACCTTTTGCACATCTAGCCTGCATTTGTCAGCTAATCATACATCTTTTGGCTTTCTTAAGTATAGGCAGCGTCTGAGGAGCTAAATAATAATCTGCAGTCATGTTATACAATATTAAAGAGTTACAGACAAGGATGATAAACAAGATTCCTTGTAACACCCACACACTTTTACGTATTCATTTGACTAAACCTAATACTGTCTAACACATCTGTCTTCCAATAACTCCCACCTCTGTCACAGTAAAATGCCAAATCCTGCTGGGAGCTGAACATGCTGTTAGGACAGTCAAGTGTTAAGAAATGTCTTTTCATTTTGATGCTAAACTTTTGTTGCAAGGGAGTCATTCTCTGCATCACTGAGTAACACACACAGCTTTTAACTTTTTTCATTAACAGACTGATTTAAAGTTTATTTTTCATGCAATAAGACTGGTTTTTGATCAACATGAGGTTCTGATGAAGGCTTTGTCTTCTTGTCTAACTTTGAGTTGGGCTTTTTTTGTTGAAATGGAATAGTGCAAAATACTGTACGAGAAAGTGTTGCCATCAAAAGTTTTAGAACAATACCGTGCTCTAAGTGTTGTTGAATTTTTAATGCATATAGCATAATGCTTTTTCATCTTGGTCCATCCTGCTGACGGTAAATGTTCAACATCTCATCCTTAAAATTGAGTAACTGTTCTCTGTTCATCAAAACCTGTCTGTACAAGAGAAAACCAGGAACACTGTTACTGTTATTTTTGTTCTGGTTAAAGACGTAGGGCATATATATGTGTGCCTGTGTGTGTGTGGGGGGGGTGGCTGCAGAAAAAAATTTGCACTGACACTAACTCCGGCATAATTACATGTTTATACTGAGATGGAGTGTATAAATGTGTTCATTAATGTGCACTATCCCGCCTAAATAATGATATAATAATAATGTAAAACTGACTGGGTGCAGTTTTACAAAGTCGTGCAATTAAGTTGTTTACCTTGTTGCACTTAACAAGGCCTTGTTGAACACACTTCAGATGACTCTACTCTGATTTCCTGGGAAGAAAGTTTTGCTAAGTAACTGAATGTATTCATTGAAGTGTACGCCCCGCTGCAGGACGTTTGTCTACACTAGATTCAACCTAGAATGAGCTAGTGTGGCAGCTGTGGCCTGACATGACGTTCTGTGTCAACAGCCTGTAGTCTAGAGACCAGTTCTACGCACAGACAAGATACCACACAAATGTGCTCACCTGATCTTGTTGCCGGTTTTCATCCTGATCCACTGAGGAATCGGCCTGTTCTGTTTCTGCTTCTTAGCGAGGAAGCGTTTGATCCTGAAAGTCTTGTGGGACGACTAAAAAACACAGAAAATACAAGGCCATCAATACATGCTTATTGAACTATGGCTATTATACATAACCATCATAAAGATAAATACAGCTGCAGTGTAAAAGTTCTAGCATCTGTTAAGCTAACATGCGTAGCAGCAGTACTAGCAACCGGCTAACCCCGCCAAACAGCTGTAATCTGCTTATATCGCCTCTTTTTAGACAACATAAAGGCTCATAAAATACCATCGACATATTGATCAAGAGCTGTACATATCGGTATATATTTATAGGGGCTGCTGACATGGATGTTTAAAGATTTTCTGTTTACCATTTTGGCCACAGTCCTTTCCCCACTATGGCGGTGGTCGAAGAGAGAGAAGGAAGTGACGGACGCTGTTTTATCCAATAGGCGTCCAGCCAACGGACCATTCAGTTTACAGACAGCGACATCCTCTGGTGACAGTGGGAACTCATCCTGAGCCCTGAGGTTTATGATGGAGTTAAAACCGTCGAGTCTTCATTTGTGTAGAGAGGTGTTCTATGGAGTTACAAGTACTGCACAGTGAAACTCTTTGTAGTTTAGTGCCATGTGGGCTGTTGGTCTTTTACTGAACTTGTTGTACTACGCTTCACTCATTTGATACTCTACATTTCAGAATATAAATGTCACTATTTATTTACCTGACAACTACAGCTACATGCAGGTAGACATTGCTAAAGAAAAGACCGCGCAGCTGAAATAAGTTCAACCACAATTGCAGTACTCAAATACTGTTTTCATAATAAAGCATCACTCTGATGTAAATGGTCTAAAAAAAAAAAAAAGCAGCAGCACTCAATATCACCTTAAAGTGTGTATTTTACATGCACTCTGCAGATTCCACTTATTCAATGTACAAGGGTAAAATGTAACTTTTTTGTGGGATGTGAGCAACATCTCATTAGAGGGGATTACCTTTTTAAAGTATTATTGATAATGTTTTATCAGGCAAATCTTCACCTTTAGTAACAGCTTCTTCAGAAACAAAAACCCAAACACTTTTTTTCTACAAAAAATTTTTTATTCTGGTCAAAAGTGGCATTGTTAGCTTTACCAGCAGTGATATTCTTTCATGCTGTATTAAGTTTAGTGCATCACAGATTTTAAGGGGAGCAGCTTTTTATATTAGAAAATAGGAAAGGCCACAGTTTGGATGCTCTGATTAAAGTCTGCATGCAGGCATGGCAGTCTGCTCAGGAATGGCTATTTCTCCTCTGCAAAATTGCAATCCCCTGCTAGTGGAGAGAAAAAAAAGGTGAAATACAGATTATGTCCTCAACAACATGCCATGACCAAAAGACAACTAGCGTTTAAAGCTTGCTGCCATGAATAATTTTAAGTGGATTATCTAGCTCCCCAAACAGAATGAAGTAATTTTTTAAAATCACAATTCAAACTTAAAAATGGTAAAAATGTCATTCCAGACAGTGTTCAAACTAGACAGATGAGCTTGGCAATGCTGATATGATAAGTCATGTAATAGGGAAACTGTAGGTGGGCAACACTTGACAAGTATCTACAGAGTGTGATATGAAGACATGAATAAATTAAAAGCGGACGTATACAGGGTGTTACACGCGCCATATCAGAGAAACAATACTGAAATAAGGCCACATTGAGTTTTATGGTCCAACAAAGTTTTGGCTTCACCTAATGTTCCCTACAGCCAGATCTCTTCCAAAGGTAACCGTTACCTTTCCTAGCAAATAATTAAGAGGCTCTACTATCATATGCTCCGTTACCGTGAGAGCCGGATATTCTAACCACAGAAGACATGGATGTACTCTGCTCTGAGCCTCACAGGCCTGCCATCCTCTCCTCAAAGAACTTAAAATACCATAACTTATGCTCAATCCTCTCCCTTATCAGACACTTTCTTTGTCTCGGTATCTGGTTTCTTGTCAGCAGTTTTGAGCTCATCTCCCCCTCCAGTTACACGGTTGCGGCTTCGGGCTCCTGGTTGATACAGTTGAATGGCCGGCCGATCCTGACAAACAGACACACAACACTGTTAGATGCAATAATATCACTCTGTTCAGGCTGAAACAATAAGGACAGTTAAGGAAATCATTAACACAGATAATTGAGATTAACATTTTTTCTGTACCTTTTATGCCAGTAGTATCAAAACAAACCTAACAATAGTTTATTTATACACAGAAAACACTTAAAGGAGAGGATTTATTTGCATTGCAGATTTGCATAGATTAGTTAAATATGCAAAGCCTGCAACTAAAATACAAAGAAATTACTAACAATGACAGGCATCCATTGATTTCAAGACAAAGAGGGTATAACTATATGACACCACTAAAAGAGCACCTGAAAAATTACTAACTGGAAAATGATGTGGAAATACTGATAAAATACATTTCTGTTTCTTTTATTTGTTTTTATACAGGTGAAATTGTGCAGCTTAAGTATTTTCAATAAAGAAAAATGGGATAAATGTAACAGACAACCTTGCATTACCAGATGATAGTTTGGGGTCGTTACCTTATTTCGTAAACGCTCTCTTTTAACACTCTCCTCCTTCTTGTTGTCTTTGGCATGTTTCTCTGGCCTTTCACCGTGAGAAGAATCTGCCGTGTGTTCACCCTTTTTCTTTTCTGAGGCGCGATCTTTTTCTTTTTTAACCTCTTCATCCCGCTTCCTGTAGGTGTTCTCTCCATCCTGACGCTCTCTCCTCCTCCTCCGATCTTCGTCCTGGCGTCTAATGCGCTCCTTCTCCTTTTGCCGCCGTTCTTTCTCCCGGTCTCGTTCACGATCCCGATCTGTATCACGTTCCCTGAACTCTTTTCGGCCGTCTTCATCCACTCTGTGTGTACAATAACTCATGTTTAATTATTCTGTTTAAAATCAGCACCATCTTTGTAAAATCTGGCTTCGATAACTCACTTTCGGCCACGATCTTCTTTATTATCAATGTTGTGGCGTCTCTTCTGATCACCACTTCCCATGGTTCGGTCCTCTTTGTTTGGCTTCTCTGGTTTCTTGTTCTTTTCCTTCGGTTTCTCAAAATCACCATCATCACATCTTTCTGGCTTTTTGAGGAGCTACACAATGGAAGACAGACACTAAGTCATAATGAGGTATTTAAAATTACTTGGAACAACCTGCTGAAATTCCTCCAAACTACCACATGCCTTGATTTTTGGTTCTTCCTTAACTTGGTCCTTGTCTTTCTCCAGTGGTTTCTCAAGCCTTTTCATCTTCTCTGCTTCTTTGCGCTTTTTTCTTTCCTCCTCCCTCCACTTACGGCGCTCTTCATCACGCAGACGCTTGCGTTCAAGCTCCCTTCTTCTTCTCTCCTCCTTCTTTTCCTCCCTGAGTCTCTAAACAACATATGACCATACATAAAGTCAGCCTTTAGCAGGCTGTTTAAAAAGTGCAAAAAACTTCACAGATGTGCCACATTATATATTATTTACCTGTTTGTTCTTCAAGAAGTCTAGCAGAGGGGTAGTTTTTTTTCCTTAAAGAAATAAAATTAGATTGATTTAGTAGTGGATCTCTTTTCAGATACACTGACAAAACACTTTTAGATGCATTTTAGTCAAAAAAAACTGTTTGTTAACTCACCTCCGAGTTCCTTTGATTTTGCTTCAATCTCTTCCAGCAGAGTCTCAGGTGTGGATGTAAACTTTTCTTCGTCTCCATTATAATACTCAAGGAACTTTTTGTAATCAGGATCTGAAAATGCAGAAACGTAAGTATGGCAACTGCTGTTGATATAACTGGAGATCTGTTTTATTTAATGTTAGTATTAGTAATGTTTGCAATATTAGGCATTGTGGACCTGGAGTGATTTTGATGTACTGATGAAAACGGAAAATGCTTAGTTAAAATCTTTACCTTCAGTAATCGTTCCACATTTTGCATCCTTTTTCTTCACTCTTTTCTTAGCAGTCTTTTGAAAAGGTGCAAACTCCACAATGGCAGGATACTCCTGTCCTATTTAGACAGAAATGTGTAAACCATCATGAAGCATGATGTAAAAATTAACTTCTTATAAGTAGAAGTATTGCATTCATACCTCTGTTGTCAATGAACACGTATCCATCAAATCGGTCTCTGAAGAGAACTATGTCCTCTTGATTTTTGAAATTGATGTACGCCCTTGCGAAGAGATGAGGATAAAGGCTGAAAGGAGAGCTCAGTTGTGTTAGTTGAAACTGTTAAAGCCTCTAAAGTTTTAGATTCTGTCAAACTACCTCACCTGGTGTCATTGGAGAAAAACTCCAAGTAATCCACCTCTGGGAGAGGCTGCAGCTGCTCCTCAAGCTCCTCTTTAGTTAGACTGGGTGGTAAACGCCTGATCACAATCTAATACAAATCATATATAAATTATGTAATTATGTTAGTGCACACTGAGCAGAAGAAAGCGGGACGGATTTGGTAATGGTCACTTAAAGTTGAGGTTAGGCACATTACAGTTTGTCTTGCCTCGCTATACTTTAATCTCTCAACTAAATACATCACAATTTATATATTACAAAACGCAACTGACAGAAAACATGCCACTAATTCAGAGAAGCTTCACCGTTGACAGGACTTGCGCTTATAAGTTACAGCAAAGCTAACGTAGCTAGCAACTTTTACCTTTGTCATGGCCTCTTTCTTTTCCTTAGACTTCTCCATCTTTTCTCCATCTTCACACTTTATGTCCATTTTTTTGTCCTTCGGACGAGTGTTTTCCTTGTCTTCCTTCATGTTTGTAAGGCTATAGTGCCACACAACTCAAAGTCATCTCTTCCCTCAGACTTGTTTACTTTTTGTAGCAAGTTAGCTGGCTAGCAGCAGAAGCGTTGACTTAACTTCCCTTTTGACGGTTCGAGCGCAGCGTCACAGCAGACAGGGGGCGCTGTGGCGCAAAAAAAAAACAGTGGAAGCCTTTCGTTTACGTTTATTATTAATGAATGTTTTTGTGTTTTTTTTCCAAAACTTATGAATCAATAATATTTTCTACATTACGCAAGTTATTTTAAAGGTAAAGGTAAAAAAAAAAAAAAAAATGCTCGAACCAGCTAAAAACGGCTTCAGTTTTTGCGGGTACCTTTCAAAATAAAGGCAGGTGCGTTCGTTAGTTTCATGTCAAGTCAAATGTCACATAAAACTGTCAAGTCAGATACCACATAAACATACACCAACATGTCACAAACGATACTATTTGCTGCATTTTTTTTTCTATATCGATCACACACAGAGTACTTATCATGCATGTGGTCTATGTTAGAATATAATGAATTACTATTAAATCTAGTGATGTATTCAAGTATTTCATGTACTTACATTTGACTTGCGTATTTCCTTTACCAACTTCTAATCCACCACATCTCAGAGGTAGATATTGTGCGTTTTACTCCACAACAACACAAAAGATTAAAGTTATTTATTTATTTATTTATTTATTTATTTGAGTCATATTATTTATATGAACTAAATAAATAACATCTAATCAACCATGAATGAATTGTTATTGATAAGATACAGTACATCATAGGCTACAATGAAAAAAAAAAATCAATAATCATTGAAGTAAAATATTAAGTATCCTTATACTCATCCACTTTTTATTTTTTTTTTTTTTTTTTTTTTTTTTTACGTGAAAATACATCCTCCATCGGTGAATATTTCAACAATTATAATGCCCGTCTTTGGTCACACCAGCCGCTTTACACTTTAATTTTGAAAATCTTAACAGGAAGTACTATTTAGCGGAACATAGGTCATCGGGACGGTCGACATTTTGTTAGCGTCTTAGCAAAATAAACTGTCGAGGGCATTTTCAGGGCAACTTGATTGCCATAAGTTGCTCTTTGCTGCCTGACAGTTAAAACGATTAAATCATGTGGTATGAAATATTGCCCGGCTTCGCCGTCATGACCGTGTGTATGATGATCCCCGGTATCGCTACGGCTCAGATCCATAAGTTCACCAACGCAAGGAAGGTAGGATGCTGCCTGCTAATGTGGCTATGCTAACTGCCGTAAACGAGTCTGACAGTGTTGGTTTAAGGTATTTGTTTTGGTTTTAACGCTTTTACTTTCCCCGTACAGGAAAAGAGGATCGCACGGTTTCCCTGGCAGTGGCATCTGATGGAGAGGGACAGGCGAGTGTCCGGAACAGGACGGCACATCGAAACCAAGGTGAGTGTCCATGTGTGGATGATAACAAATGGACCGAACTTCAGCCCAACATACATCTGGACAGGAGTTACTCTAAAGATCTACTTAACAGTCAAATAATGACCTGAATGTATTCAAGAAGAAACTTTAAATTAAATGACACAGGTATAATTTATGCTACGTAATGTGACGTGTTCTCATTTTCAGTGAAATGAAGGTAAATGTGGTGATCACAGTAGTTTATTGGACTATTTCACCAACACATCTCTGCTGCGTTCAGTGACCCCGCAGTTCTCAGGTGTTTACTTTTCACAGGCTGATCAAACTTATGTCATTTTAGCATGAGCAGAGCTGAAAGGATTAGAAGTGAGACATATACTAGAAGAGAAATATTCCTGTATCCCCTGTCATAATGCTCTAAGTTAGTACATGACACAAGTGGAGGTATAATAAACTAATGTAAACATTCACCAAAGATGTGAAGAACTACTAATTATGCTTTCCACTAAATTTTTAAGATGAAACTAAAATCAATATTTTGAAAATGTTTTGAGACTTTGTTTGCTATAAATTATTTTTGAGATGAAAAGATTTGTAATAATTGAATATCTTTGCTTCAACAGGGACTTGAGAACATCAACTGAACTCGAAGACCTTCACAGACCTCCAATGTGTTTCGTTGTTGTACATTAAAAACTAAAGTTCTATTTAATTCTGCTGTTTGTTAATTTTTTCCAAAGTCTTTTAAACTAGTGGTTGCTGTCATCAGAAACACCTTTGATAGTTTAAATCTTTTGTTCCCATGTTCCAGAAACAAAAGATAATGGTAACAATTAAATAAATGCTTTACACCAGTGAGAATGATGTGGATTCATGGATGATGTGGTCACAATAGTGAAAATCCTGCGTGATTTTTTAAAAAAGTGGACATGAACTGGATTATCATGTGTTTTGAAGATCTTAATCATAGGAGATAAATCACCAAACTTATTAGCCTAAAATTAACAGTATATACATCTTTAATATCCATAAGAGTTTTTCCTTACATTGCTACCAAAGTTAAAATGCTGTCATATGCAAAATCACATTTTTGAAGTAATCAGGGTTCCGACATGTCCTGGAAAATGACTGACCAGTTTTTGCAGTCATGGAAAATGAGAAAAAAGATGAAGTGTTCTGGAAACAGTTATCCTGGAAAATTATTTATCCTCCCCCTGCCTTCTGACCTTGTGTGCTTAAACTGAGAGGAGATAAAGGAAATTGTTGTTCAGTGATTTATTGAAAATATATTTTCAGAGAAAGTGCAGTAGAGAAAGTTGAGTTGGGAATTGCTCAGTTGATCACTAACTCCAGTTTGTCATGCTAATTAAGTATTACGCTGTAATTTGTGGGTGTGTTTGCATTATTTTATGATACATTTGTCATAATTATTTTTCATTGATAAATTATAGCCATAGACTGCTCATCAAATGTCTGAGTAATAAACATAGAAAGAATCTGACTAAATGTAAGTTACAACTATAGAGAACACTTTCAAAGAATGAGGGGGACAGATGAATGGATTACTGCATGATGTGATAACTTGTCTCTGTAGTGATTAAAAATGTCCTGGAAAAGAATTTCAGGGAAAGAATGGGAACCCTGAATAATGAAGAAACGTGCCTAGAAGCCAAAGTAAACTGAGGCTAAAAAGGAAAAACAGTTGCATTAGAGTGGTTAAAACTCAGCCAATCTGCAGTTTGCATGGGATATAACTGCTAAAATTATAAACAGAAGAATGTAATGAATGTGTTCATATTCTTCCTTTGACAAGTTTCTCTAATCTTTGCTTTGCAGCCTTATGCTTTTCATTTAAAATGCGTAGATCAACAAGATTATAATAGTGAAATTCTGCAAAAAATAAAGCAGGCTGAAGACAAACGCGAAGGATGAACTGATAAGGAAAATTTATTTACGATGTGAACATTTACAGAAGGTATTTAAGGTCACTACCGGAGGAACTTGTTCTTATAGGGAATATTTAGGGACCAGCTTTCACTTATCTATTACAGTAGAGATCCTCTACACTGTACAGCCCACTGAAACAAAGTGTGAAAAATTCAAAAGTAAAACATTATAACTGAAATGAAAAGAGTAATCTGAGGGAAAACTGGACTGGACTTGTGACGTTCACTTCTCCTCTTTGCCTTTGGTTTTTCTGTACACCATCTCTCTGAAGCTCGACAGGATCTTGCTCTCTCTCTTCCTTCTTTCCTCCTGGTTGAACGATGCCAACGCTCTCTTTTCGTCTGCGCTGTAGATCTGGTTTTCCTTTCTCAGACGCACAGCCTCCATACGACGATGTCTGTAGGTTATAGTCAAAATCAGTCAGCATTACATGAAGACTTTTCCATCTATTTTGAATCATACACTAACATACTTTTCATAATCTATTATTTCAGTTAATAGTGTTTTTCCACCACTGATGCTTTATACACAGCAGCTGGGATACTGATGCTTCTAAGAGCCATAACACGAATAAATTACAATAAAAGGTAATATATTTATTTTACACATCAGTGAAAAAAAAATTGTTTATTTAAAATCCCTACTTCATAAATCATAGTTTTTATTAATAAACACTTACAAAGAATGAATGCTTTAAGGATGTTAATGAATGAGAATGTGAGTGATGTGACTTGCGCAGCACAGAGTTCACTAGAAATGAGAATATAGAGGTTTTTTTTACATCTGCAGTCATTCTCTTCAGAATCCTGTTACCGTGCCTCCATCTTGTAAGTGTTTTTTTGGCCATATTGTAGGAACACCACTACATTTCCATGATAATTTAGTTACGAAGAATGTTGGTGTCAAAAGGAAAACATAACTTTTTAAAATAATAAACTGCATTTATATTTGATGAAGTTAATCCCATTAGAATGGTAAAATTTGTCATACAGCTTCCAAATCTACAATAATGAAAATGCATCAGATCGCAGGTGGTACTGTGAACAAACGACAGGTGCACGTTCCTGACTGAAAACCGTTGTCATGATGATTAAACCAGGTTTCTTGCTGTAATCTTTCATAACTGAAGTCTTTTATTATCTTTAGATGAACTTCTGAATGTAGCTTCACACTAAACAACTGGACTTAAGTCAAAACTACACTAGATCTGCAGTTTCCAACATTTTTTTGTACTTGTATAAAGTCTGAGCCCTCACCTGACTCACTAGCAATGATCGTGATTCATTATGAATTCAATTTTGGCAAAAAATTTAATCAACTATATTATTTTCCCTTTTCTCTTTGTTTTGACCTGTTATCTACGATGTTAGGCGTTCTTCAGAACTAAGGTGACCTAGCACCAAAAATGACCTTTTAGTTTAGCTTTCTAGTTTCATATACAGATTCTTAATTATACTGTTAATGTGCCAACAGTCTCACAACTTCCCAGTTGTCCCAGTCTGGGAACAATAGCACTGGATAAGTTCCTTTGAACGGTCAGTATGGGCAGGAGGAATGATTACATCAAGCAAAACATACTTCAAACACTGTCCATTAATAAAATACCTATGATGAAAATGGATCACTTTTAAAGGTCAGCTGTGGCTCAGTTGGTAGAGCGGGTTGTCCAGTGATCAAAGGGTTGGCGGTTCAAATCCTAGCTCTGACTGTCCACATGTCGAAGTGTCCTTAGGCAAGACACTGAACCCTAAATTGCTCTCAATCTGCCTTGCATGGCAGCAACTGCCTACTGGTGTGTGTGTGTGAGAATGAAGGTGCACTATATAAGTTCAGTCCATTTAAACAGCCTAAAGCTTTTGATAACATCCACCAACTTCACGGCAGTCATCAAAAATATCATCAAAAATCACTGATGGCTTAGACATCACACCTTGATAAAACCTGACATTTGTAAACCCACTAAAATAATCACAAACCTGCTGCCACTCATCACATAGCCAGACTTTTCAAAGTTTGCAATCTCATCACTGGTCAGACCGATTTCTCCTCTTCTTGGGATACGTTTGCCTGCTTTCACGTACTCGGCCATGGCAGCACCTTCACCTGGCAGCAGCGCGTGGCCAAAGCTGGTGAAAAGAAAATGCATTTAATAAAAAAAAGAACAAGAACATCAGGGAGCTTTTGGTTAAATAGAATGATTTCATGACTTATTAACTGCAAATGCTCACTAACATAAAGTAACATTAAAAATCTATAGATAAATATTTGGATTAATGGTGTGGTCTACAAATACCAGAAAACAATAAAAATATTACATTAATATAACTAAGGACATAGAATTGATAGATTTTTGGATTCTTTTCTTGGAGCAATTATCTGAATGATTATCAAAAAATAATTTTCTGTTCAACTAATTAATTAATCACAAGATTATTTCCACTCATTTCCATCTTGAACTGACTAATCTTGTTTTTTTCTGTGGTTTATGCAGATGTAGATCATGATCATGAACAGCAGCAGGTACTCATCTAAATAGTTCAAAATGCAACCTATTACAATCTTTTATAGTCTTGGTGGATAGTTATCTTAATAAAAAGAAAACGGCAGAATCAGTGTAATGATGCTGTTTTACCTTCCCTTTGGCATAACTCAGTCTACTACATTACCCTGACCACGTTAGGAAATCCACATAAAGTGCACAAATGATATAGAAATGGGAAACAGACTCACTCCAAAGGTCTATCGTCCTGGGACATATGTGTGAGCGGGGCTTCAGGTCCCACTATGTGCTCATCCATGCAGGTTTTCTCCACCCACATCACTCCAGCTGGATCTTCTTCCTCTTCCTCCTCCTCAGACTCTTCGCTACTGGAGTCACTCGTCTCTTTACGGCTCTTCTTTGCCTTCTTCTTCTTGGACTTCTTGGACCTGAGACGAAACATGACATTTGGCTACATCTGTTTCAGCGTGAATTAAACTGACATGTACATGCATGTTAAAACTTACTTCTTGCTCTTCTTTTTCTTTTTCTTCTTCTTTACAACTTCTTCTGCAAATTACAAACATGATAGCTGAGCCAAAAGAACTCATGAAAACAAACTTCCAAGCTCTGTAAATTGAATTATTAGTTATTTTCTCACCATCTGAATCTGATTCCAACTCGCTGTCTTCAGAGTGCTTCTTATTCTTCCGTTTCTTAGATTTCTTTTTCTTCTTTTTTTTCTTCTTTTCTTCTGCAAAATAATGGATGAGATTTGATAGAAATATGATCAATGCACAACCTTTCTGTATCTATCTTTATCTGTGTTCAAACACTGAACCTTCTGAGCTTGACTCCGAGCTGCTGTTCTTCTCATCTTCTTCAACTGGTGTGAATTCATCAGAGCTGGTGGGAAAAAACAAGAGCAAGAAAATTCAGTTTTCCCCTCTATTATCATGTATTACTGCAGTTAATGAATCCCAAAATATTTAAAATAGCTACTCTGATCTTCGTCATACTTACTCCGGTTCTTTAACTCGTGGTGAATATCCCCAAACCTCTGGACAACCTAATTCACCGATCCTCTCTCTCTCTTGCAGACGCCTGTAACACATAGAAAATAGCAGTTATACTGGTTCTAATGGCTGAGAAACATACACATACATGGGTAAATCATCTGTTTTTCAAGTAAATATAGCAATGCGTAATTTGTTAGATTTCTCATATACGATAGTTAACACCTTTTCTTCGTCATATCTGAGATTAAACATAGAAGGTGTTAATCATTTTAGGTTAGTAGATGCATTTGGCTGTTTTTGAGGGTTTAGGTCTTTCGGTGTTGAGTAAGTGTACTAATACCACACTGTGAAAATACTTGATTCTAAATTAAAGGGTTGAATTCACAACCTTACCCGGGTATACAAGTTTTATCATCAATATGTGCCTGAAGTATGCATGTTTCATTTTACTGCTGTAGATGTTTATTCGGAGCGTCATCAACTACTTTACATTGTGATGGAAAGTTTAATCTGCAGAAGTGCATCATATTGGTGTAACACGCTGACTGGACAGGTTAAAGAATGTAATCTGAAGTGTGGATAAAGCTGTCAGATAAACAGCTGATTTAAAAGCACGATATTTATCTGTGAGCCTGTGGAGTGGATCTATAAAGGCGCAGAAATAGGGGATACTCGTGTTAAGTACAAATACCTCGCAGTTCTACATCAGTGTGGTGTTTACAGTAGTACATCTATCCGTTTACAGTCCTCACCTGGCGATGAAAGCCTCTTGTCTCTGTCTCTGGGCGTCGTCCCGCTGCTGTTCGTAGTAGTATTCATCCCTGAGGCTGCCGTGCTTCCCGGGTCCGTCCCTCTGCTCGAACCAGTGGTTGTGGTGCTGACTGTGGTGGTTGTTGACGCTGTTGTGACGCTCCCTGGACCGGGATCTGGACCTCGACCGGGTGCGGCCGGGGCTTCCGATGCGGATACGTCTGATGTTTCTCGCCTCTCGGAACCGTCGTTCACGTTCCTCTCGCTCCCGTTCCCTGTTACGCGGTTTGGGGAGTTTAGGCCCAAAGCTGTCCGGAGACAGGCTCCGTCCGCGGCTGCGAGAACGGGTCCGTGGTCTCCGGGGTCGGGGACTGCGAGGTTCCCCTCCACCGTCAGAGCTAGACCGATCCGACAGTGGCATAATGACTGACCGAAAAACACAGGACACAGAAAAACACAACGCTGTAGATTAAAATGAATTTAGGGTAGTATCAACAGAGTGACACCTTTATGTTAATACGTACGCAATCAAGGCGTTTAATAACAGGAAGTCCCGAGGCGTCCGTCCTCAAATGTGGTCCTCCTAAAAAAATGATTTACATGGTTCCGCTTCTGTTTGACATAGACAGAGAAGGACAAAAAAATGACGATTTGTTTAATATGAACTTGGGTAAATACGACATACATAAATAGAGATTTCAAAATACTGTTCCAGTCTTCTCTCATTTTATGAACGATCTCTCATTATTTTTTATTACTTTAAAATTGGCAAAATAGTAGCCAATTGTAAGTTCAAGCAGTACATGAAATGAAGAAAAAGAGAAAAACCAAAATCTGTAATGTCATGAAAATCATGCATAAAATGCAATGACATTCACTAAGAGTTAATGATCCAGTAGGTAAAACTGATTATAAAAAAGACAAGACAACAAAACGTAAAAAAAAAGAAGAATCAAATAATAATGCTTATGCTGACAACATGTGTGTATTATAAATTAATCAATGAACTTTCGTTGTTTTGTTTTTTAGGTCAGGTTTTGACAGTCTGAAGGAATCTAACCTCGGAGTATGTATAGCATTAACCAGAACCACAGCACAACCCCAAAGTTAATTATACGGATTGGTTTTCAGGACTGTTATTAGGTGACACCAGTAGGCTACATGACGGAAACAGTACACAATATATAACTCAAATAATGTCATATTATAGCACTTTCTCACACTATCACTAACACATAAAATATATTAATAAAATAAAAATAATAATAATAATAATAATAATGATTAAACTGATTTAAAATAATAATAATAATAATAATAATAATAATAATAATAATAATAATAATAATAATAAGCGAAAGCTCTACTGCTGTATCCGTCCGCGTCGACAGCGCACCCCTGTGGTCGGTTTGTGAAGTGCAGTGAGGTTGTGTCCGCAGCTGGCAGCAGGAGCTGTCTGTTAGCTTTTGTTTGTAGCCTGCTTAGGTACTACAGTCGATTTCAGCCCCGCTGCTTGGCCTTGGCAGAAAACATCAAAGTTGCAGGTAAAAAGTGATCACATTAAATGATTTTTGAAAGCCACAAGCTACAGATTTGAGGAAACTTGTATTTAATTTATGCTAACAACTTGCTAAATGCAGGCCGCTCTGACCGGTTTTTATTAGAGGAATAAGGAAGCAGTTAGCATAGCTTACCTTTGTTTGCTACCACCGGCACTTTAGTAAACCTTTAAAAATATCACTAGAGCGATTATATCAATGGCAAAGTAGCTATGGCTCCCTTAATGATAAATAGCTGCTCTTCTTCGTGGCTGAAGTGTTGTACAGTTTATTTCCACATAGTTATTGCATCTTTGGAAAATAAATAAGCTAACGTTAGCTAAAGTAGGCTAACGTTATTCATGTTATAGTGGGGTTGTCATAATTGTCTTGTGTAATATTGGTCCCATGAATGAAAAGGTTGATGTTAGCATTCATTCTTTTTTCAGTTTAATGATAACCTATGTTTGGGATCTTTAGAGTATTTTTCTAACTCGTAATTGCGAGATTACAAGGCGCAAGTATCTGAAACAGTACAATCTAATAACAAGTAATAGTTAAATCTTGCAGGTGTTCCATAGCTGTTGAAGTAAATGAAACTTTAGATTAATACCAACTGTTTCTAGGGGTGTCTGGACTTCTGTTGATTATATACCAATAACACTGTTAAGACATTGAAATTTGAGTCAGTTGTCTTACAAGTACTTGCAATTACTGATATTTTCTATTCTGTACACGTTATGCTGTCACTGTAATAACAGTCTAATAATCCACACGCTTTATGAAGAGGTAGAGATTTATTAGCTCAGAAAACATGAAATCTGTTTTATTATTCCTTTACCTGTTGTTAATTAAAAAAACAAAGAATATGGTAGATATGACATAACTTTAATATACAAAGCCCTTTACTGAAATATTGTACCAAATGTTGCCACTAGTTCTGTCTTGAACTCATAGCAGAAGGAAAGTAGGCTATAATTAGATGTTATTTAAAAAGCAACAATGAAATGATGGGGAAAAATATGGCAAGGATGCTAAAATATTATTTCTGTTAGTTTCAATCATCTGTTTTTCTATACAGTAGGTGTAAGGATGATAATTTTCACAATTATGCAAAATTGTCATGATTGTTTTATATAAATGCCATATGGTATAATGTTATAAATGTGACAAGCTGATTTGCAGATCCTCTGACAGCATCAAGGTGTATTTGGACAGTGTTAAAGTGCAAGTGGTATTTTGATTTCATTATGGTGACAGCAGGTCCTTTAGAGGAAACATACGTGCTGAAGGTGCTTTTGACTGATAGTGTACGATCTTATATGTCTCAAAGTGACACCATAACTTATGTATTTGGCCACTTAGATTGCACTGACAAAATAAATTTAATTATACTGTCCTTGAAACTTAAAATCCTTAACAAGCTGATTGCATTTTTTAGGATTAAGAAACAGGTTATGCTGTCATGCAGTGGAATCTTTAACTTTACACATTGCTGAAAGACTTAGCTGTATATTTCATTTAAATACAGGTGTCTGTGTGTATAAAAGTCAAGTTTTATTAAGCTATATTGCAATTGAGAATATATACATGTCAAGGTTGAATCAATTCATTAATATAAGCATTAATTATTAACTGTTCTTTTGTCCTCTTTGGTTTTTATAGACATGCCAAGTCTTAAGCTGATATCTGCCACCGACACACAATATCCAACCACTGTGTTGAAGTCCATGAATGAGCAGCGAAGTCATGGATTATTTTGTGACGTCACTATCATCATACAGGACAAGAAGTTCAGAGCTCACAAAACCATCTTGTCTGCCTCAAGTACATACTTCCACCAGCTCTTCAGTGTGGCCGGACAAGTGATTGAGCTAAACTTCATGAGGGCTGAAATTTTTGAAGTGATTTTGAATTATATTTACAGTGGCAAGATTTTCAGAGCGCGATCAGACATCCTTGAGGAGCTCATAAATGCTGGACAAATACTGGGAGTGAAGTTCATTGCAAACCTGGCCACACCATTGTCACAAGTTAAAGGTCTGCCTGGTTTATCAAAAGAGACGGAAAATAAAAGTGACGCATCCTCAGAGATGATGCCAATCATCACAGAGTCCTTCTCAATATCTACAGAAGAATTCAATCAGACTGTCACACCTACAGGTAATGATGAGGACTCTGACAGCGAAGTTATGTTTGTCTCAAAAACAGACACTCAAACTAGAGCAGATCAGAAAAACAAACCTGGTGAAGTTATTGATTTAGACACTGTAGATTCAGAAAATGAATCATCAAAGCAAAATGAAAATGCAAAAAAAGAACAAGACAAATCCACAGCTGAAGTGAAAACACATCCTGCAGAATTGAAAACACATCCTGCAGAAGTGAAAACACATCCTGCAAATCCTCAGACTGTCACGAGTCCAAATCCCAGTTTAAAAGACAGCAGCCCTCTGCAGAGTCCTGACAGCAGTTCCAATAACTTGTCTTCCCCTGCCAGAGTTTCCTCAGGAAGTGCTCCGACAACACCAGCCAGGCCAAGCAGTTTCACCCCTGAGCCCTCAAGTGCTTCACAGTCCGCTGACAACAGTGATATAATGGGAGTACACAAGAAGCAAGTTGCTGCCACAGCTCTGCAAGGAGATTCCAAAATAAGGCTCCTGGATGTGTCTGACATCTCAGCAAATAGAACTAACATTCCCAAATCAGGCATAACAGCAAAAAAGACAGTTACTCTCCAAACAGCCACAGAAATTGACTCTATTTCTAAAGGCTGTAAAGTGTACGCGAATATCGGCGAAGACACTTATGACATCGTCCCACTGAAAGAAGATCCAGGTGAAGGAGGATCTAAAGCCAATAAAGGCAAAAGAGCATTGATGGCAACACCCCTCAAGCCTTTTGATAAGACACCTATGTCACCGAAGGCTGGCCCCAACAAGAAGAAGAGCAAAAACGAGCTTGAAGACCATTATGAGCTCATCATGGACGGGAAGACTTTCTACGTGTGCGTTGTGTGTAAGCGTCCTTATGTGTGTCTGACGAGCCTTCGGCGTCACTTCAACACTCATTCATGGGAGAAGAAGTACCCATGCCACTACTGTAACAAAGTGTTTGCCCTAGCAGAATACAGAACTAAACACGAAATCCATCACACAGGAGAGAGGCGGTACCAGTGTCTGTTGTGCAACGACACCTTCTTGAACTACCAAATACTGTCAACCCACTGCAAGCAAGTCCACAACCAGGACCCCAGCGGGAGGAAAGAGAAGGACGACGCAGGAAATAACCTGTACCGCCTGCTGCCTTGTAAAAGTGTGCAGATGAAGGCGTACTCGTGGAGTACTGAGGGGCAGGGCGTTCCCGTCATCTCCGAGGACGGCAGCGTGCATCATATAACCTCTGGTGGAGAGGACATGAACTCATCCACCCAGAGGAGAATGTTGAACTGGGACGACGTCTTTGTGGAACCTGATTCTCGGATGCCGCCGAACATCCAACCCGGGGCGCCAGTGAACGCTCCTCCTACATCAACAGCAGAGTTTGACTTTTCAATACCGGAGACGTACTGAGTGACAGGCTGCACTTCTTCATCTACCTGTGCCTTTAAGGTGCCCTCATGTCAAAAACATTGTCTTTCTATAATGTGCGATAGTGTAAGCTCGCCCACGTTACTTGGCTTAAATAATAATGCGGATCTTCTGTATAATTGGAAGAAATAATAATATTTGCAGTAAATCATGAGATGCAGTAAAAGAAAATGTAAAATGAATAATGAACAGTCCTCACAGGGAGCAACGGCTGCTCCAGTAAATGTGTAAAAACATTACTGGGAAAAGCAAGTTTAGTGGAAAAGGACTCGGACTAATGTTAGTGCTTTATTTCTTTTGGACTTGAGCCTCAAATTCTGCTTTAGCTAGATTTCAGCAAATGGAAGCACAAAGCAAAACAAGTGTCCCAACCTATTTATTTCAACAGTCTTTTAAAAATAAATTAAATATTCGGACCATGTTTTGGGATGATATGAATCATAACTGTCCCGAGGTCAATTTCATGGAATAGAAAATGGGTGACTTATTTAAAGATGTCTAATCAGGTGTATTTTTGTCTTGGAGCAGGGTACGCTCATGTATTTGATGTTCACCGTATTAGATTAAAGTTGCTGGAACAGTTTATTAGCAGTTTATGCTTAAATTATGAAGCTTTTCCAGGATCTGGTGGAAACTTCAGACTTTTTTGAGAAATCATTCCTACTTTCCGTTTGAGCCTTTTCTACCCTTTTTCTTCCTTGTTTGTACAAGAGAATGTTAAATATGAATTGAAATATATTTTATATTAAGTGACTGTTGGCAATCCTGTACTTCAAGTACTGTGGCAGGGAAGATATTCAATGATTATTTAATTTTTCAGTGGCTGTAAAAAAAAAAAAAAAAAAAAAAAAAACAATAAATTTTTTTTCTTATAACCGCCTGGTTTAATCCACATGTATGTTCTTTTTAATTGTCATGTCATGAAATGTTTTTAAAATGCCAAAATCTGCAGGTGGCGATAGACTAGGCTAGACACGTTACATACAGTTGTGATAGAATTGACATGAACTGATACTGTATCAGCCCGTACAGATAGCACTTAGTAACGGATCATACAAAAGGCTTTTGTAATTATGTCACTTTTTCTTTGTGAGAGAATGTAGCGGTCAGTGCAAGTAAACAGTAGTACTAATATGAAAACTATCTTCCATTATGTCATCAGTAAAAATTTCAGTTGTTTTTTTAAATAAACAGATTAACCGTGGTGTGTTTCATACTTATTTTAATACTATATATGAAGGTTTGTGATGGAAGGAATAAAATGACATTAAAACCCTCTGTATGTTGTAAGTGTAAAAACCTATGACAGTAAACAGCCTAGAAATACTCTTACACTATTCCTAGTGTTGTTTCTAGAAGTTAAGGAAACCGCTTTTTCCAAGTGTGATTTGTGTTTTGGTCTTTATTTCCTACTATCGTCATTTCAGCTCTTAAGCAATAATCAGTGTATTATATAGGTGTTATTGTTCAGCAGGTTGACTAATACTTAAAGGGGTCATATTTTGCTAAACCCACTTTTTATTAGTCTTTGGTTCGTTTATTTGGACCCTAATAGTTCCAAAAGTTTGAATTTGAACCCTCCAGGTGCTGCAAAACTATGTCTATATTAATTTTATGTCTATAACTAGTTACGTCTAAACATTTGCACATGTAACGTCAAGACTTCTGATGAACATTTCTCTGAGTATGACATAATTGTCAGCAGCGACGGTTGTAGTAAAAACTGAAAATATGTCCAAACATCGAGCTGATTACCTAAAATGTTTAGTTGTTGGTTGAACGGGACAGAACAGCACAGCCAATAACCTGGGGGGGGTGGGATGTGAAGTGGCTCATTTGCATTTAAAGGGCCAGCGCTCAAAACAACCTTTCTGGTGTCATTACTCAGAAACAGTTGAAAATGGACCTGTGGAGTTGAATTCATGAAGAATGCAGCACTAAGCAGAGCATTTACAGTTTATGTAGACCACAAGGAAATCTTTAAAATGCGTAATTCCATTTAAAAAAAAGCAAAATATCACTCCTTTAAGTTAAAGAAACACGCTTATTGCTATTTACACAAAACAATTTTAATTGCAAGACAAAAGTAGCTGACACTTCCTCAGCCTGAGAATGTGTTCTTGAAATTATAAAAAGCAGTGATTAAAGCTGGCAGACTGGTTTCATGGATATGGACTAACTTTACACTTCATTCTACATTTCTTTTGTCTCCTTTTAAAAGCAGCTCTTAGACTATGACCTTTATTCATGCTGTTGTGTCAGTGAATCCAGCACTGACTGTACACACTAATTTTTACCTTTAAGAATGACACATTTCAGCTCACACTGATGTGATTCTACTACTTAAAGTGAGAGACTTAAGCTTACCTGGCTTTCTGTATTTGGTGAAAATACAATAAATAAGGTCTGGAGTGTTACTGTTAACATCTTTCTATAACTACTGTTTCTTCATTAACACTGCTCTGAAAGATACCACATAGTGATTCAAGATATTCTTGAATATAGAGTGAAGAGCTGATAAATAGATACCATGATCTTTATCTGTATACTTTTAACAACTTTTACTGCGCGAAAAGAACAACTGCATAGCATACTGCTGTACATACATCATGAGCATGTATTCAAACTTTGCCTCTAACAGTGTACAATATGTTACACTCTTAACCTCTAAAACAACTTCCGAGGCCTACAAATACAGTTTTAGATTAACTAGCTGGTTGTGTGTCTGCTCACTAAAGACGCCGTAGCTATCGTCTTACACTGCGTTGATCTTACAGGGCTCATAGCTGTGGAATCAAGTCTAGATCCATATAATACAAACATTTTCGTCAGTGCAACCGCAAGAAGCATTTACATAAGTGGAGGTGACATAAAGAGAGGTGAACTTAAAGCATGTGTTTTAACTTGTACAGAGGTGACAGACTGCTGCAGCGCTGAGAGTCCATTTACATTAAGGCAGATAGATGTGTAAACAGTCCTGGCTTTGAAGAGGTTGTCTCTTTCACGCACAGTGCAGGCCAGAGTGTGAGTGTCGCCCAGTTAGACAAACACTTGATCCCTTGTGTCGGGCCGATCACATCCTGTGACCTTCCTCCTCCTCCTCACCGCCTTTGAACGTTCACAGTTTGAAGGATTGTGAAGAAAATCCACGACACATTGTGCATTCGAACCACTCATTCAGCATCTCTCAGTGGAGCGATGCTGCCTGAGGGGCCGTCGACGTCCCTCACGGCTGTTTTAGGGGCTGTAGGGTGGGGGCTTCTCGTCGGGGTGGTTGTGGGGAGGGGAGTAGCGTGGAGGGACCATAGTGGGCCAAAGGTGGCTGGCCCCAGACTGGGAGTCATCCGACAAACCTGAAGAGTCAGGAAACATGTAGGAGCCCTGCAAAAACAAAGAAAGATTATTAAGATGAGACTGTTTTTAGACTAATTTAATCTGAAGTTTGTCCAGAGGATGCCAAATACAAATATTCTTTACTCATTTCACAGTACAGATAGTGTAAAAAAAAAAAAAAACAGGTAAAAGCTGGAGTATTGAGTCAACTTCTGTACTGCAGTAAAAAGGGAAAAAGGCAGGCTCTGAAATGTACTCAGTCTAGAAGCCAAATGTAAAAATCTGTAGTGCATGTTAAACTCATACTAACATAATGTGAAGAAAAGTAAACCCTTGTAACTCCAAATACAATAAACATCCAAAATAATGATATAATGAACTCAAAATAATGAGCATAAACTTCCCTACAATGGGCAAATAAGGGTTCAATGTCAGCAACAGCTGTTGGAGCATTACAGCCCCTATTCTCTACTGTCAAACCTGTTTAGGATCGTCATATCTTTTACATCGTTTTCACCTTGCTATGTGGTCGTACAGCTGTAGATGATGCACAGATGGATGTTTAAGTTACTGTCTCATCCATTTAAGTTCAATAACAGAGCATTTGTGCTTTATTATGTCTCACTTTTGGATTTGGTCTCACCATAGTTTAACAAAGGAAGATTTAAAATGAGTTAATCCAGATAGAAAATTAAACCTTAGGTCATAAATCATATCGAATAAATAAGTTTACCGATGTGAACTAAAATAAAATAGATTTTAATCAATGCGGATGCTTGTTTACCCAAATGAAAATACACTTTGTAGTGCCAGCAAGTATAAAAGAAAGAGGGAAAACCTCTTATTGACCAAACATTGTGTTTGTTTAACTGAACAGTCAGCTTAGTCACAGTGGTTCAACAGAAAAGCTCAAAATATTTCTCTTGGCCAAACTGACAAGGTAATATGGTCAGATAAAGATTAAAAACAAACAGCACAGTAATGACAAACTGGGCCTGCCCTGTAGCAACACACAGATGGTGACAACATGTCTTAGGAATACTAATGGAACAGCTGCATTTTTTTAACTGCAATGTATTATTTATCTAATCTTGCTGTTTATCTCCAGAATTTCCTTGCTGAACCAGTACCTTCATTGAAACTCAGTGGCGTCGTAAATCTCAGTTCGGTTGAGTTTGTCCTTTAAGTTTCAAGCAACTTGATGATTTTGTACAATCAAGAACAGAGTTAACTGTAAACAGAGGTTTGATGTTATCTATTTTTAAGTTTTAAAGCTCTGTGCGACATATTGAAAATGTAACCAGATTTAATGGGATTTAAAATGAATCCTTGTACAACCCCGTCTTAAAAGACATTATACAGCTCTGCATGTACCTGCATGTCGTAGGCTGAGTACGGCGGCAGGCAGGGGGCGGTGTTGTAATACGAGTTGAGTGAAGTGGTGGGCAGAGGAGGCTCAGAGGGGACTGGGGCTGCAATGGCCTCTGGCTCAGATGTGCTCTCTGAGGCAGCAGAGGGTGTCTGGAAAAGAAGAGCAGTATTAGCATTCGTCAACCCTTATAATGAGGTTTGAAGTAGCATGTAGCACGTACCATGTCTTTGAAGCCTCCGAGCACTGCAGCGGTTATAATACCCAGAAAGAGAGCCACGATGTTGAGGATGGTAGCAGACCACAGCAGGTGGTAGAGATGCACCACATCTTGGCAGCTCTTCACATCTGTGTATTCATGGTATCCTCCAATCACCTCTACACGGCTAGCCCAGTGGGTGGAAAAGAGAGGGAAAGGCAGTCAAGCCACTTAAGTCACCACATGCTGAGCAATGCACCTACTGCACAATGACAGGCTCTGAGCATTTGTGTTCAAGACGTGGTTAAAGACATACACAGGTTTGGATTTACAGAGATAGATGAGTCTATAGTTGTAAAGGCTCAGATGATTTCAGTCCAAATCTGAGTGTAGAAACCAGCGAGCTGCTAAAGAGCTGGGAAACACAGATGAGCACATGAATGGCTGCTTGGACACACACAAAACATGCAAGTAATGCGAGTAAATGGCACCCTAAAGACAATTATAAGGTGAGTTACATTAAAACAGCACATTTATTACTTATTTTTTTTTAAAAATAAGTTGACTATTAATGGCCAGTCTAGAAGAAAGGGACCTACTTCCAAATCATGGATGATTTCCTAAACTTTTTCAAAACATCTTTATTCTGAAGTCCCATAAGAGGATGTTCTCTGAAACAAAGGTTAAAAGAAAAAGAAACATTCTTGTTCTAATACAATCAACATTGCAATGCAAAAAAATGTCCCACAAAAATGGCACAACAGTACACATCAAAAGTTGAAATAATCAAAGCAACACAGCAAAGCCAATCACCACTGTCTGTGTGTCTGAGCTGCTGCAGGTGCTCGATCACTCGACATACTCACTTCCCACAGTTGTACAGGTCACAGCAGTAACAGGTGTTGCTCTTCACTCGCAGGTTACAGGACATACGTGATGATGTCTGACAAGGTACCTGAAGGTCACAAAGTATTTTACATGCCTATAGTTTGGGGCTGCTGTCCATTCTCACAAAACTTTAAGAACAGTTCTAAATTCAGATCCTGAATCTAGAATATTTCTGTGTGTGAACAAATGTGTGTTTCTTACATCTCGGTCAGATGCAGTCTCACTGGAGTGGTATTCACAGCGGCCAGCATACAGAGGCCTGAGGTCCTGCAGTACAACACACAAGGATTTGTTTCCAAATCCAGTTTGTAAGAAGCTTATTTGGGGAAAAACACATCACCTCATCTACATTCTTACTCTGTCTTGTTTCATTTAAAATACAAATCTTCCTGTTTTCTCTTCAAAATAAACCTTCATACACATCTTGAAAATGCAACTGAAATGATAGATATTTTAAACATGGTTTCAGGTATTGCAAATAATTAATGATTCATTAACTTTTAATGAGTAGTAGTCCAGTAGCTTTACTAAATCTTTTTCTCATCTGTTCTTTGGTGAGACAGAGCGTCTCCTTATAGTGTGGGGTATAAAAGAAAAATTTCCATTTTTATGGTCACGACTGGCCAATGAACCTGCTAATGGTGCTGATCTCTTTTCACCATTATTTTAGCATAATTGTTTTAAGAATGCATTAGTGGTTTTTTAGTGTTTCACATGCTTTGCGTCATAGAGGATCATCTCATCCTCCTACAAAATATCTTTGGCTCACTGGTGAGGGTGCGGCACTTGATACAGTATGTGTGCAATGCCCTTGCAGAAGGGCATACATTTAACTATATAACTTACAGACAGTAAGTTAACTTTAATGTGAATGGCATTGATTAATATGCTTTAATTTAATACACGGAGTGTAAGGGTAAGCCTCATTCATACTTAATCAGTTTTATTAAATATAAGTAGATGCTTTAATCATACTTACAATGTGCCTTGCAGCAAAAACTCCATCTACTATAGCACAGCAGAAGGCAGCCACCACTCCAAAACTGATGAAGACAATAGATGCCACTAACTGTAAAAGCAATTACAAAAAAAAGAGGCGCTTCAGATTCATCACTCACATCGTGCAGATGAATAAATATCAGCTAAATGCACTACATACTAATGTGTTAATTACTTCCTCTCATCTCTGTTGTTGTTTTGGGTTACATTTGCAACACTATGTCATCCTCCGTCTCTTCTGAAGCATGAATGATCTAAATGAGACTAGGCTGTGTGTTGGATAAAGGACGGCAGTGTCAGGGAGCTGAAGTTGTCACCTTGCTCTAGTGGTGTTCGTGCTGGCACGGCGCCCAGCTCCTCATGGGCACTGCAAAGCTAATTCCCCCCATTAGCCTCACTCTCCTCCCTTCACTCCTCAATGAAAGACAGTGTGTATTCAATTACACATCACCCCACCCTGTCTGCAGCCACCCCACCTAGCAGCAGGGAGGCAGAGCAACTGATTCAACAGAGTCAACAGATAGGGGTAACTGAGTAGTACGTATGCCAAAGCTTACAGACAGCATACATACTTAATAGCACCTCTGAATACTGTTGCTAAGATGAGTACATCCAGCCATGCAGACAGTAAAGCTAAATGATTTTTAGCCATATTTTTAAAAGACATTAAATATAAGATTTTCCTATATAACAATGTATAAACTCACAATAACAACCCCTCTCATTCATCACTATGAGCCAAAACTGAGTATATTTAAGACACCGTGCTCTGCCTCTATGTTCCTTTTGTTCTGCTGTGCTTGGGATGTTTCTGGATATGGACATTCAGGAAATGCATATGTACATGTGTGCAGCATCGTGCAGGGTGTGGGCAGGACTGGAAAATGTATGCAGCAACTCCAATTACATGGCTGTCCCTTCCCTCTGCTCTGAGACTGTGTTGATCTTAGAAACACCAGAGACCTCCACAGAAACCTCTCTGCAGGATGAAGTTTGTGCCTCAGCTGCGTTCACTCAGAATATATTCATGTGGTATGAGAAAGGTGTGGCTGTGACAACTAGGGATTCAGAATCAGTGAACATTTAAGTCTTAGCGGTAAAGTAAAAAGTAAGGCCAATCTTTGTTTCAACTTGTTAGACAGACTTTTTTTTAGAATTTAATTTAAGTTGCAGTGCTTTTTATGTCACTTGGGAAAAAAATTCAAAAATTTCCTGTCAGCACATTGTAATTCAAGTGGCCTGAGAGGACGTGAGCCATCGGCATCTACTCCTTTCCTGTGTCTTCAGGTGGTAGAGACACATATGCAACCTGCTCTCCATGTTTCAAGGTGGCTTCACTTTTCCATGACAGCATAAAATAACGTCAGATCACCTATCTTTATATTTAGTGTTGTGATTTGGACTGAGAGGAGAGAGTTGAAGAAAGATGGTGTGTGATTTCAGATTCATTTCAGCTCCTGCATCTTTAACTTGTAGGTTTAATTCAAGCATCATTCACAAGACACTTCAATAAACCAGTTAACAGCTCATTCCTCATTTTTCAACTTGACTGATAAGAATAATCGTTGTTTGCCCTGAAGTATAATCTCATGATTTAAGATGCTTATGTCCCCCCTTTGAGTATTTCACTGATTTCGTATTATTAATTTGTTCCAGTAATTCAATGCATCACAGTGTTAAGTCCCATTTGATTAAAAAAATCATTACATTCTTATTAATTATGATCTTTTTCTCAGTAAAAGCAGCCAAAAAACATAGTGACAATTCAAACAATAAATAATAGCGAAATATTTTTATATAATAGGCTTTTAAAGGAATAAACAAATTAATTTATGGCATGAACAGACACAGACTCTGTCTCCCAGTGCCTAAGCTCCGCTGCATCATGGGAAAAAGTGTCACGGTGCAAACTCGTTCTTCATTTCAGCCGTGACAGACCCTGCCTACCACCTCCCACCCCTCTCATCTGCAGTTTCCTTCCCCACATTCCGGTATGGACATCTGTCCTCCTCCACTTACACTCATCTATTTCTAGCTGCGTCTCCCCTGAAGCCCCGGATACTTTCTCCGATACACAACCTAAACCTCCTGAAGCCGAGCGTAGCCTCCTAGTTCGGATGGGGTCTGCTGCTTTATTGTCACGTTAACGACATAATCAAGCTGCGGCCTGTCGTGAGGTAATCAGGACTCGTGTTCTTAATAAAAGTGTTCCCTGACTGTAGACAAGGAGAGACAAGCTATGAAAGTGATCTCAAAGCACAGAGGTAATATAAAGCCTCTTACCATCTGCCTCTTGTTCTCTATCAAATGAGCGCCGATAATTCCCAGAAAAGAGCCAAAGCCCAGCTAAAAAGAGAGGGGAAAAAACTGTTAGGACATTTATCTTATTTGACTAAAGCTTTGATTTTTATTGACAATAAAGATAAGTGAAGTGCAATGTGTTCTGTGTGTTAAGTGCTCTACGGAAACATTCCTGAGCACTTATGCTGATAAATAGAATCAACTCTAAATTCATTTTCTGTAATTTGAGATAAGAAAGATCAAAGTATCTCTGAAGATCACATTACACAGTGCTATTCAGTGTCTTGAAGGTCTGTAACCAATGATCGTTTCCTTTATCAATTAATCTGCCAATTATTCTGATGACTAACCGATGAATCATTTCCTTTATATCCAAATGTCATAAAAAAGAAAAAAAAAGTCATCACATCTGTCATAGTAAAAGGTTATATATTCAGGAAGCCTTTTTATTACTTCAACCACATGTAAAAACCTTAACATTTTACATCTAATATAAAGGGGGAAAAGCACTGGGTTGTCTCATTAATTGGCTATTTAAATGGATTTTCTTAACTGAATAATCAGCCAATCAGTTTAACCTCAGACTCGTCAAAACTTTTATATTAATCAATAATGTACTCTACTACATTTAACTATAGACAAAGTTTGGAGGCAAAGCTTTAGAAATGTTTTTCCTGGTAGCTGTTTTTTTTCCCACCAAGCACAATGCTAAGAGCTGAGTCCTGTAAAAAAAAAACAATTTTATGGGCCAATATACTTGACTTCACTCAGCCTCTAATGACAGCAATGCTGAATAATGAATGTAGGGAAAATTCACCCCTCAGAGACGTTCAGTAATTAGGTTCATCAGAGTCCAGGAACGGGAAGAGCTCACTCTCACTTCACTCACACTTCAGTCATTCTAAACTCTGACGACAGTGAACAGGCTGCTGCTGCCGCCGTTATGTGGACGTGTCATGCACACTCACAATGACCCCTGGGTAGTAGCCGCCAACTGTGATGTTCTGCGTCCTGGTGGTGGCTGCCAGGCCGAAGATGAGGATTAGCACAGATACAATGAGCAGCAACACCGTCACTATGATGGATTTCCTCTTCCTCCTCTTGAAGGAACCTGAAGACAGACATACATGTTCACTGTCGCTGTGGTCTACATTTATCATTAGGGCTGACAGCAAAAACCAATCAATCAGTTGGTATTGATAATTATTGCGGTAAATGCCAGGTCTCATTTCTTCCCGGTTTAAAGGTTGGTTTTTGGTCCTGAGTGAAAGTTGACGATCACACAGTAATTTGTTGCTTTAAATTGCCAGAAAAAGCTGCAACAACATGAAAACATAAGTCACAATAAGGCAAAATTTACACTAAAGAGGTAACAAGAAGAAAATTATACAAAAACAAAGTGGTGCCAGCACAACAAACCCCGGCCCTCCCAAACGTTTTAGCTCTTAATGGACATCTCCCTCTCAAAATGTGAGACTATGGGGTTGACCTTTTAAGGTCACTCAAGGTCAAAGGTCATGACGCCATTTTGAAACCCATGCCAGGTTTCCTATCTGTTAATAACAGTAACTAAGTCTCTATCTCCACTCGTTTTTCCATTATAGTCCATTTTAGTTTTTTAGGTATTGACCGAGTGACCCC
>JAPQRP010000002.1:18613794-18647023 GCA_037367295.1 Apogon hyalosoma
CCACCACCCGTCCCCTTATTTATACACCACATCATGCCTGTTCAGCCGCCATCCCTGCTGTCACTTACTTGACACTGTCAGTTTTAATTAGCTAGCTAGACACTAACGGTTAAGGGTTAGCCAGCGTTAGCTTTAAGTCACTTGACGCTACCTTAAAAATCACGGTTAGGTACGTTCGTTTTGTTTTTTTTTTTTTTTTTTTTTTTTTTAATCTAAACAAAATTACAAACCGGTCATTTTTTATTGATTTTTTTTATTCGTACGCTAATTTATATACTACATCTTGCTTTTTCGACTTCCATTAGTGCTGTTAGTTAATTTATGAACACGTGCATAAATCTAAAGCTGTATTTTATTTAGCTTGTTAATTAACGTACAACCTAAAAAAAATCATTTAGCTACACAAAATTAATAATAATCATTTAACAGTGGTGGAATGTAACTAAGTAGCCTACTTTTACTCATATAGCCTACTTCAGGATTTGAGCTATAATATATTTCCGTTTTATGCAACATTATACGAACACTCCACTTGCTAGCGCTAGCGTTCATGACAGAAATGGAGATACACGTGTTAGCTAACTAATTAAATGTGATAAACTGAAGGATAATGGTCCATTATGGGTTGAAAACATCATCTTAAAATAAACTATTTAGAATCTGCATTAATCAGAAAAATGCAGCCACAATTCAGAAATCAGGGCTATTTCTTGACTCGTTGAAACTTGAATTTACAGATGCACAGTTGACACATACTGCGATTCAGTAGATATTTAAGGGATAACTAATTCTAAAATATTAACCTACTTGGGGAAAATTAAAGGCATTAATTTCACTTGGAGTATTCTCATTGTGTTTGTTAAATCTGAGACATTTGTCAGTTGTAGTTAATATTGCAAAATAAAGGAAATTTGACCTAAAAAAAAAAAAAAATCTATACTCAATACTGAAGCAAGAAATCTGTTGCATTCACGTCACCTGAGGTTTCAGGAAAGTAGGATGAACTTGTTCCTGTACAACATAGAGCCACCTGTTTAATATGTTTTTTTGTTTTTTTTTTTGTTTGTTTGGTTTTTTTAGAGTGATGTATGTGTTTCAGTCACTCAAGTTGTTCTTGTGGTTTTGGGTGAAAGGCGTAAGAGCGGACACCAGTCAATCAGAGCCATAGACTGAGCACCGAGCGCCGCCACCTGTCAGAAACACACTGTTGCATTCAAGGACATTTCAGCGGCATGGATTATCCGACAAAAATGCATATTCTGCACTCAGCAAGGTCTGAGATGAACATTTTTAAATCCTACAGTTTTTTCGGTTCATTAAATTGCAGATCGCCTTTGTTTTGTTTTGTTTTTTTAAGTCAACTGAATAAAGGCTTTTTTTTAAAATTATCATTAAATATGGAAAATGAGCAAAATGTCGGTAATTGATTTTCTATTCAGGAGACACTGAGGTCTCATTGCATTTGCTGTTGTAGGGTGTGTGTGATGGATGGCCAAGAAGCAACAGCAGAACAAGAGAGTGATTATTAACTATTCAAGACCACTTAACTAAACATGCTATACATACAGAATGCATTTAAGTCACTTAATTCAATCAGGGCCCAGAAAAAAGTGTGCATCGAAACTAGGGGTCCACGAAGGAGGCAGGGGGAAAGTTTATGTAAAATAAGCTTTTCTTCCTCCAGTGTTTGCAGCAGCAGGAAACCGGGGTTAAAAGGTGAAAATGATCACACACTCGACCTTAACACATCAGTAGATTAATTCCCTGCATGAGATGTCTGTAATTTGCATGAAGCTAACGACTTCACAATCAGGCTTTCTAGCAATTTCTTTAAACTTCTGCACCTGAACAACATTTCCTGCTTGCTGGTAGAAGAGACAGAATTTGGCTTTACTGTAAAATGCACACGCACACACGCACGTTTTTGCCGCGTAAATGTCAAAGAGATTTTTTCCATGACGCAATTTCTCTTTTCAAGATGAAAAAAAAAAAAAAAAAACGTCTTTAGAAGTCCCCTCTCCCACTTATACATGGGAGAACAGAGCGATACGTGACCGGAGTGCAGATGGGAACAGGGATGGGGACTACTTGAACCTCACCAGGGCAGAGCTTATGGTAAGCAGTTGCTGCCACAGTCCTATAGACGTGCTGGTGTTGGCAACAGTGATTAGTATGCATGCATGTGCATTAACAGTAACTGCACTGTCTCATGTGTAATTTATACTTCTTTCGTTCAAAGTTATAAAACATAAAAGACACAATAAAAAAATATGTTACAAAGGTTTAAAAATAATGAAGCAATAGCTGCAGTTGTTTGTGCACGTACAGTATTCAGCTGATGATTGACAACAGTGTCTTGCATTTGGATAAGCTATAAATATTGTATTCAGGCTTCAGTCTTAGCCCAGCTTAGCAGACAATGGGTGATGGAGTGCGTGTACAGAATGCAGTGCTTCGGCCCGGGCCACTGCCAAAACGTCTCTGGGACCTAAAAAAAAAACACACTTTGTATCCCACCCCCAGTTTTCCCCTGTCCTGCGTTCATTCACTATGATGCGCGCCTAGTTGAAGGAGGATCTCCACACCACTCCACGCATAAAACTTTCTAATGAAATCCCCAAACACTTTTTGACAAAAAACATTTTTTCTCTCCAGGGGTCAAGAGGGTTTCGACAAATCAGTCCGCGTTTTTATTGAAAAGAAAACTTAAGGTATGTCAGAGTTTTCCAGTTCATTTCTGTTCATTAAGTTGATCACTTTTACGTTAGATGACAACTTGGAAAAGGATGTGAAAAGTATTAAAAGTCTTGCTGAGTTTTACAAGTTTGACAAGGTGTCTCTTTGATGAAGATGGTAAATGTGGTTGGTGTAACGCACCTTTTCTTTTTGTGAAGAATATGGAGCCCACTTCCACAGAGGGAGGAGCTGAAGAGACGCCCCTTAAAAGTCCTGTAAGTGCTGACAGAAAACATATATTTAAGATGTTCTCACAAAAAGTGAATGAGCTATCTTAGACCTGAACTTTTGATTTACATTAATCCATATAATAATATCAGCACTAGACACTTATTGGAGTCATTTAAACCTTACAGCAGATTTTAACTTGACATATTAAGTGACATTTTGGTGAGACTCTCAAGTGTCCTGTGGTTCCTGTGGGATCTGTGTGTCCTGGTCTGCGGATGCTGAGAGTCAGTGAGTAACATCTGGCTGTCAGAGTGGCCCTCCAGCTCTGCTGTTCACAGCTGCTGCTCCAAGCAGGAGGGTCCACTCAGAGGAGGTCATCTCTCCCAACGAGTGCCAGAAAGGTCACCAGCGGGTTTATAATTTGCTGAAACAGGGGACCGGACCGTCAGTGCGATGGTCATTAATATGCAGTGCACAGTCCGACAGTTTAAATTATCGATCATACTGGGATCAGAAGGCATGCTATTTTTTACTGCCGTGATTTAAGAGGAAATAGGTTGACTGCAGTTGAGAATATGTGTGGTGAGGGCTTTTTCTCTTCTTTCCACCAGCCGCACAAAGTGATTCTCAAACATGGCCAAGAGTTGGAGGAAGAGCAGGAGGAGTTGGCAGAGCACCAGCCTCTGGAACAGGAAGATCTGAACTTTGAGAGATGGAAGCGCAGGCCGTTACCCAAGAGGACACTCCACCAGAAAATAGATGACTTGAAGACATACTTGTGGAATGCAGAGACCAACGAATTCATGGGCCGCTCTGGAAAGAGCTGGAGTGAGTTGGCGATAATAGATTCTGTGTTTTGGGGGAATGGGGAGGCATGTTCAGTGTAATTATAATCAAATTGCAGATCACAAAAGTTTCTGTTCTAAATTGTGTGATTTAAGGCCGTCATGGTGTTTGAATGTCTTTAGAAGATGCACTCAGGGATAGTTGAGGGGTTAGAGATGTCTCTCCAGTCCAGCGACTCTGCTTACTGTGCTGTGAGTGTGTGTGTGTCCTCATACTCAATGTTTACATAGGTGCATGGACAATTCAGAGTGTCCCGACAAAAACAGACTGCCTGGGGACGCATCCCCAGCGGGAGCGCACTGTTCCGGGCCTCACATTGGCCAGGAATCACATTCCTCTACATCTTACCATGCTCTCCACAGCCTCTTTCCCAAAGCCTTGGCGACCTCATCGCTGAACCTAACATGCTCATGGCCCCTCAGATGCAGTAAAAAGTTTTCTCGATGCAGGAAAACGTTTCTGGAAGACATGCCAAGCTGGAGGAGTTTGTTGAGTCAATGATGATGGAGCACCCTCTTGGTATTCCAGAGTAGTTGCTATGTGACGCTGTTGAGCCCCCTCCCTCAGGTCTGCTCACAATGGCAAAAAACATGATCCAGCTACAGACTGAGCAGAGAGAATATGCCAGTAAAGTGAGTTGCTTACATTAATAGCAGGGCATGTAATGCTGGATCTTAAAGTGCCTGCAAGACTAAGAGCTCATTTCATCTACATAACCAGTGTGCACACTTGTGCAGGAATGAGGCCCATGTGTCTGTTGAAGAAAGGCCTAAGTTGAAGTCTGTGTTGTGTGTCCTGTGAGACGAGTGTGTAAGAGGGGATACAATACCAGAGTGGGGTGATTGGGGCTCCTTGGAGCTGGCTGGGCCTCTATGGCTGCAAAAGACCTTCACTACGATGGCAACCGGAGGTTCACTGTGTTCCTGAGTGAAAGGACAGCTGGGAGAATTCTCACTGAGCTCAAACAGAAAGGCCTTTGTGGCTCCGGGGACGCAAGGCTGGCTGCAGCTAGTCCCCTGTGAAATTGCCCGCACAGCAAAAGCCATTAAATTTAGGGCACGTTTGGCTTGATTAGTTGCTAATGGACTGTTAATTGAAAATTGCAGGACAATGCAAGTTCTCAGGGTTTCCCTTTTACAGGGTTTTCACATGTTGAGTCTAAATGTTTGGATTGATTTGCAGGTTCAAACATTAGGAGATGACAGTGCTTTTGTGTGAATAAACACATTAGAGACTGTCCTGATCAAGGACAGTAGCTTGAGTTCAGACAGACAACACACTGTGAACAAAACTGTAAATTGTTCATGGTTGACTGTGTCCACTCAGATGGGCTGCATAAAATGTGTAATGTGTGCTGAAAGCAGTTCTGCACAAAAACACTCATCCTTGTTTCATTATCTGCTCTTCTCCTAGGCCTCATCCTTCTTTTCTACTCTGCACTTTATCTGTTTCTCGCAGCCATGTTTGGTGGCTGTTTGTTTTGCCTCATGTGGTCTATTAGTCCCTACCATCCCACCTTCAATGATAGAGTGATGCCACCAGGTAAATATAACCCCAACCTTATAATACTCTTGCCACTTTGCTCTGTTTGCTCCTTCTGTCTGTCGCTTCTACTTGAGTCTCGGCACAGTTGACTGTCTCTGCGTCTCCACTGGCAGGTATGACGATGGCCCCACACCTAGAAGGCCATGACATCGCCTTTAACGCCTCTGATCGCAAATCCTGGAAGAAGTATGCAAGGTCTATGGATGAATATCTAAGACGTGAGTCAAAGTTAAAAATCACAAAGATAGAGTGACTGTGATTGTTAGGAACAAAGCTTGGGGGATCTGATGAGGCATGCAATGAGTTAATCCTCATCTTCGTTACCTTTGTCCCTTATTCCATTTGGTTTTTGCAGGGCATGCTGGGAAGGGAAGCCTCTTTGTAGGCAGAGTGCACCCATTCAGTGCTGTTTTTTTTTCACACCCCGCTTTTGTCAGGCTTCCTTAATCAGAGGCCTGAGCCTGGCAGGGCACTGCTGTTGCAGGGGTTTATTTATGCCCTCCTCTCTCATTGGTCCCTCTTTCTGCCTCTGTACTTTTTCTTCTTTTGCAGCTTATAACGATGGTGCTCAGGAGAGGAAGAATATTCGCTGCGCACAGGACAGGTACTTCATGCAGGACGACTTAGAGGAGAGTGCAGAGCGGAAAGCATGTCAGTTTAAGAGGTCCTGGTTGGGGGACTGTTCGGGGCTGCAGGACCCTCACTATGGCTATTCTCAGGGAAGGCCATGCATTCTCCTTCGAATGAACCGGGTAAGATGAGAGTTAGGCAGTGGTAAACATTTACACTCCAGAACCTGTAAATGTACACTTATGAAAGCACAATTGTATGTATATCAGTAAATCGAGACAGGGATAATGTTACTGTACAATGTTTCAATGAGTGACATCTTGTGGCCGTGTCAGGGAGAGGATGAGGAGACACAAAGCCATTTCTGTTTTCCCTTCTTTGTACAACTTGAGCATTATCTACTTGTTCTGCATAGCCCTTCTAGAAAGTAATAAAATATTCATGAATATAATGAAACTGTCTTGTATTAAGATACAAAACGTGCCTGTGGGATATTGCAAATGTTTTTTGACGAGATTTTTTTAAAACATAGAATAAGTGTGACAGCTCACAAACCACAATGGATCCTAAAGTGTAAAAAAATCCCCGAATTTAAATAAGATGCACTCATTAAAACAGTTATTTAAATGACCTGATAAACAATAAAATCAACTAAGATATGTTGAAAACCTCTGTTTTAATTTGTTACTGATTAAACTTAGCATTAGCTGAATAACTTGTAAAAACATTATTTTTGTCATGGAAAACATAGTTAACATGATTTTTAGATTCTCAGTTCTTCAAATTTCTTGTTTGCTGTCTGGAGAGTTTAACCTTCTTGTACAAACCTTTACATGTAATGGTTGTATTGTATATTAATATTATATGATAAACCCCCCCCCCCTACAGATTCTTGGATACTTACCTGGTCAAGGCAAAGCAGTAAATGTGACTTGTGAAGTGAAGGTACAAATTCTTTCTTGTAACTTTAATCCCAAAAATGAAAAACAAATGTACATAAAGATGACATAATAACATTCCCTTTCAGAAAGGACCACCAGAAGCCCTGGGAGAAGTCCAGTTCTTTCCTAAAAGCATTTTTGACTTGAAGTACTATCCATACTATGGGAAGGCCAGACATGTAGGTTATATGTTAAGACTGGATGTTGAGTTTAAAGATTTGTGTTTGAGGTCTGTCTGTGACTGTTTGTGTCTCCTGTCTTCAGGTAAACTACTCTTCACCGGTGGTGGCTGTGCGTTTTGCAGGAGTGCAGTATGACACTCACATTCACGTACAGTGCAAACTTAATGGAAAAGGCATCACTAATGATTCACCCACTGACCGCTACCTGGGCAGTGTGACCTTCTCTTTAGAAGTTGGAGCGTAAAACAGATATCAGTTAACAGGATGCTCCAGAGACAACGAGGCAAGAAAATCTACCAGAAAAAAAATATTTTACATTAAATATGTATGACCTTCCCTCATTTTTCACTTACCATATCTTACCCATATCTTCTGCTGTAAACAAATTCTTCAACAGTGTTATTGGAAAATTAGGTAGATATTTACTCCTGTGTGTCATCCACTCTGTGTTATATCTGAACCTTGAGCGTGCTTCTGGCACCTGCACCCACAACAAACAGTGCTGAGCACATGACAAGTATGTAGAGTGAGTTACAATTCAATTCTTGATAATGATTAGTGAGATTAATCAAACTAAATTACAATCTGCCCAATAGTTAGCATTTCTGGCTATGCAAATTATCCAATTATGACTTAAAACATTAATAGGTATCTAGATGTCGTTTTGTTTGGTTAGAATATTGTTTTGTGTGCACATGTGTGACAAAGTGTACTAATTTGTTTTGCATTATATTTTTCAAACCTGTATATTGTAAGAATTCAAAGAACTATCATGCAAACACTGAAAGCAGGACTTGTACTGTACTTACACAGTAAAAAAGACATAATAAATGACTGCAAATACACAATTACTTTATTTTTGTTGAATAGAGCAGTGTTATGATAAAGCATCACCAGCCACTTCTCGCTTTTTGTAAAAACATTCTTTTGAAAATGAAAAATTACACAACTGATCAATAAAAAGACATACTGTACTGTGAAGTAGTTGCTGAAAGGTGTGTATAACTATTTTGTGATAGCGTTAATCCTGCCTGAACTGTGCTACTAAATTTGGTTATCGATGTTGTATTTATTCCTATTATAGTTATTATAATAAATACAATGTTCTGTATGTACTGTAAGTTTTCTTCCATGTGGGGTTTTTAACTATTTCATCAAAAAATGCTTTCAACACATCCAGTCACAGTGGCGTAAAGTAAAAATGCACTAATTCTACTTAGATTTAAGCTTTAAAGGTAAGTCCATTCTAACACAGAACAGTTTTAAACTTAAGCTCATCTTCTTACCAGTTTCAGTAAATCTAAGCTTGTGTGAACTCAGTCGAACAGTTTGTCTTCACCTCTGTTCATTCTGTTTTGCTGTAAAGCCATTAACCTTTGAATTCAGTGACAAGCCTTGACTATGCCCTTCAATAAAACCACATGACAAAACCCTTAAAAATAATGACAGTGATACAAAACAAGAACGAAACTTTATTTAATTTGTTCCCCACTTGTGTTGAACAAGCTCATCATATCACATTCTTCTTCAGATGGAGACAAGCTTCAAGCAAGCAACTCAGAGGTGTGCAAAAGAAAGGCACAAAACTGTCAGGGAGGGGAAGGAAACGGTCAAACGTACAGAACCGAGACTCACAAAAATGAAACGGTGAGACCGAGACCAGCAGGTAAATCTATCACTCCTGGTCTTTTCATAACTTTCATCTATCCTGCTGAAGGGCACTGTAGCAGTCTTAGATTAATATTTAGTGTTCATTAAACCTGTGTAAGTAATTACCCAGGGGAAAATTACCACAAGATCATGAGGTGACAAAACTGTAATTGCTTCACCTAATACTCACATATAAATCTTAAAGCAAAAAGGTGCATTTCAAGAAAATGACATTCTACCATCCTCCTAACACTAGTGACAGAAAAAAAGTCAAAAATATATATTCAACTGGTCCCAATGCTGGTAAAGTGTCTTGTTGAGTTAGTGTCCCTTTTTTAAGCTACAATTAAGTGACTTTGTGCAGCAGATTTGACTTACAGCTGACAACAGTAATGTGAGAAATGAAGTAAATGCAGTCAAGTGAACAGTAGATCTATTAGCTTGCTCGTACATTCAAGTCATCAAAAATCAATGTCATTCATTCTATACAAGAGAGTAATTTACACATATACTATTATACAGCACAGAAACCAAGAGGAAAAAGCCTCCGGGGTGGGTTTAGGGTTAGGGGGTGGATGGCTACCCACAGCCGTAAATTTTCATTTTAAAACATGCAATCTATAATCAAACAATGTAATATCGATCATAAATGTTTTGGTGCTGGATTCAGTTATTGGCATCAAAGCAAAGCGATCAAAAAAAAAAAAAAAACATCTGGTGGGATTCATTTTCAACTGTCAGAGAAACAAGCTAAGATTTATTTTTAGGTAGACATTGCCTCACAGGAAACAGAAAAAAAAGCAGAATTTCGGGGTGTTTCTGATGCATCGACGGGCAGGTGTTTTTTTTTTTTTTTTTTTTGTAATAGCTGTGAGGGTTTGAAAAGGGTGAGAGGCAGAAGCAGCTGGGAGGGATTATACAGACTGGTAGCCAGTGCGACTCTTCCTCCGGCCAATCAGGTAAGAGATAAGCACAAGGATGATTAGAAAGCTGAGTGCCACGCCCACAGCGATGGGCACCAAAAAGCTCAAATCAGAGTCCAGGAAGCATTCCTCAGCTGACAGACACAAAGACAGAGAGGAGATAGAGACGGAGGGTTAGTCAGGAAACACTGCTCAGACAGAGGATTAGGGAGTTGAGAGCGGGTTAGACGTGAAACAAAAGAGGATCAGAACCTAAAAATCAAAAAAAGAATCAGGACTGTACAAGGACAGGGTCATTCAGCATTAAAAAGGCACAAAGCAAAACCGGTTATTTATCAATTTTAGGCAGCATTGAAGGAATTACTAAAATACTACACTGCACAAAACTACACTGAAACATCAAAACAACACAGTGGTCATTTGTCACAATTAATTTAAGGCAGCGATTCACTGAGTATCTTTAAATATATTTAACTAAAAAGACTCATAGCCCGTGGCCATGTTTCTCTTTCTTCCGATGAAATAGGCCAGCAGAACAATAAGAATGAGAACAAACAGGGCAGCTCCGACAGCTATGGGAATAATGAAGTTCTCCTCATCATCAGCAGGGCAATCCACAGCTAGAGTGAAGAGAGCAGAGAAGTAAATGTCTTAAAAGAAATGAAATGTAGAATGAAGAAATGAATGCGCAGGCAGCAGAAAAGAGAAGCCACCCAGGTTCTAAAAACGCACTGGCAGCGACATGAGACCTGCTGAAGTGAAGGAATGCAGAATAAAGGAACATTTACTCAAGTGTCCCGGACACCAATGCATTTTTATTTGCACAAAAATACTAAAATGCTCCATTTCAATCTGACACAATGTGCAATCCAGTTTAATGCAGCCAACAGCGTAAAGATGGAGATGAAATCAGCAGTCATTTGAGTTGACAACACACATCAACTGATATTTTCAGGATGGTCCTGCAGCACAAATTCCCTTTAATAAACAGTTATTTTTTTTGTTTTGGAGATTGGACAGTTAAATGAGGGGAATCATAACTAGAAGCAAGAAAGTGCACGACATACCACAGAGCATACAAATAGCGGTCATTTAGATTAGGTGAGGAGGTGAATGTTGTGAACATTAACCATTACAGTCGTGCTGCAAAACCATCCTTGTAATTAAGGCAACACAGTTTGAATAAAGCCAAAATACACAAGACAGCAAAAATCAAAGCTCAATTATTCATACACAAATACAACATCCTAAGAGATGAAATGTTTTAAGTAACATAGCTCTAGTTCTCATATTTAAAGTCAATTTCTGCCAGCGGAGCTCAAGTCCTGTAGAGCTGGAACAGGGCTGACAGTACGCAGCATTCTGCTGTAAAGCAACAAGACACAGCACCTATTGCGTGTCACATCGGCTTACTATCATTACAAATACACTTATTCAGAAGCTGGAATTTAGCCCTGATACTGCTTCACTGCAACCGGCACCAACAAAGGCCCTGAACACCTCATCTCTATTTTCTTTTTAGGGGAAGGGGGTTCAACATATTCTGCTTAAAGTTTTGGTCATTTTAGATTTGACTTGGTAGAACAATCAGAATAGATGAATAAAAAACCTAGAGCCTAATTACAATGGATAATGAATGAAACTGTAGGAAATAGAATTTGAGGACAATATATATACAATACTTTGATTAATTAAAGTGGCCTACACTATATAAAGAGGTAATTCATTTGCTACTTCCTGTTACAGAAGTTTTGTTTTTGTATTGTTTTAGTGAATGTCAGCAGCCCAATCTTGTGTGTGAACTATTCCAGGAAGACTAAAAACTCCTGGAAGAAACAGACCTAAGGACATGTTTTTCTCTGAACCATGACTGTCCTGTTTTCTCAGTAAATGCAAAATGTCGTACAGACTTTACGATTTGAAACTAGGCCTTTAGGGGCTTTAACATCCCCTGATCCAGCTGCAGCCTTCAGAGCCCAGACTAAGGCTATACACAGGTGAAACAATATGACACACTTTCAATATATGCATAATGCAACAAGTGCCTTAGTGCATTTATATGTAAATATCCTCTGCTCAGAGTTATCTGTGCTGAAAGGGAATATCTACACAATAAAACTATCCCTTTTCTAAACCTAATGCCAAAACTTGTAATGCTCTCAAAGAAAACAGCTGACTTTTTTGAGATTCTGATTTTCTCTGATTTGAGATTGTGCAAGTGAAAAAAAAAAAAACAAAACTTTTACACATCCGACATTTAGACGTATTTGAACAAGAAAAGGATAAAAGTAATTAATAACAAAAGAAATGGCTTCATTTCATGTCATTTTTTGAGTTGAAGGGAGGGAGTTCGGTGAACACTGACTCACTGTGACACATTAAAAACAAATTAACTGTTGTATGTACATTTATAGTTGTATCTACACTTTTCCTGCACAACATGTCAAAGGTCTATTATTGTTGCTAAATTGTTCCTTTTCACACATTCAGATTTCACACTAATAGAGCTGCATAAACAGCACATGTATTCCTCCTGCTCTACAGGGGAAAAATATCTCCTTTAACTTCTTTTTCCAAATGAGACCTTAAAGATAATTCCACTGGCCGCTGTGGAAACTGTCTCCCTAACATGAGGATAGTGTAAATGAATTATATGGGGATGGAAAGTCAAATCATTAAGGCAGTAGAAACTAAACTGTGCATAAAGATGAAATAATCACAAAAGCAAACAAAAGGGAATGTATTTAAAGCAAGTGTATGATCCTGCACCGGGAAAAACAAGATTTAACTTAAACCACACATCACATGACAGAAATCTATGTTGAGATACTGTAACTGTAGTAGTCCTAGAAACCTGTACTCTGCATGATGAATGTGTTGGTAATAGTTTGCTTTTTAGTTGATTTTTGAATGAAAGCGCCAATTTTAATTATACTAAAAAGGTTTCTGTGGATCTGACACTTGCCCATTTACAAAAGACAACAAAAAGGGAAGACAAAACATCCAGAAAACACAATAAAACAAAAAGGAAAACACAAAACAGGGGGTAAACAAGTTTGGTCCTTGAGGAAAAACCCTGAAGCTTCCATGTCTACATGGACTTTGCTTTTTACTGAATAACATCATCTGAAAATGCTGCAGGTCTTATCTCAGAGTGATAACGGTAACAGTCAACCAGACAAAAACAACCTTTCACAACATTTTCTGTTCGAGAAATATGTCTTCAACTCTCAGATAAACTAATCATGTCCTAATTTAACATCTTCACATGAAACCAAAGGACCAGGCTTGGGAACCCCGTGATATTTCAGGAGTGATCACAAACTGATTTTATAGGGTCTGATATCCAACATATGTCTTTCTTCGACCAATCACATAAGCGATCACTACAACGAGAATCAAGCCAGCCAGAGCAGCGCCAACAATGATTGGAATTAAGATGCTGGTGTCATCCCCTGAACATTCCTGGGCTGCAGATAAAAAGAAAATCAGTTAACAGGTGGAACAGTGAATGCTCTGATTGTCAACATGATCAGCAGGACATGTGTTTATACACTTAACCATTACCAAAAAAAACCCCAAAAAAACAGATGAGCACTCCAATGGGACAGTGCTCTCTTTTTATCTCTGGTTTATTAGATGCACTGAGAGCGTTTTCACACATGCACTTTGTCTTGTTTGGTCTGAATCAGTTTAAGTTTGCAAAACTGGAGCGTTTTCCCTTTGCTTCCCAGCAAAAAATCCAAGCAAACCAAAATGACTAACATGTGAGAAACGCTGCTTTGAATTTCACACAGAGCAGTTGACCGTTGCTGCTACTATGCAAAATGAGAGGTTTTTGTTCTGCCTCATGAGCCGTTTAGCTCATATCTGCAAATTACAGCTGCAGTCATATTAGTACTAGAGGGGTCAGATCACCACAAATGAACCGCTCTAATGTTAGTTTGAGACCAAATGACCACCAGTGACTGAAATCCTGCGTTCACACATTCCCTAATGAATCTCATCAGGGGGAAGATGAACCAGATTTAGCCATATAAAAAAATTACAAATGTGAAAACACCCTAAATGCACATTCGGATATTCTTAACGGTTCATGTGTGTTCTTTATTGCAGTAAGTCATTGGAGAATCTGATCAATGAACTGATTATTGTTATTACAGTATATTGGCCTTGAAAACTATCAGTCAAACTCTATTCTGTATAACTATGACACTAATGCCTGTTTTCCACTGTCAGTGTCAGCTTAACTTGCCTTGACTTGGCTGTGATAGAGCAGAAACCACTAGACACAATCAGCTACTATTTCTAGGACCAACTTTCCCAAGGTTCCAAGTGGGGTGAAGTGATACTAAATATGACATAAAATCACGCAGATCACAGATTGGTCAATCCAGAATGGTTGCTGCGTCAGTACATATGCGAGTCGTGTTGCAATATGGGACGCAAAGCCAAGTCATCAGGAATCTCTGAAAATGTCGAAGCACATTTTCAAGTCAGATTAATTTTGATAAACTGACCACATGTTTGAAATCTAAACAACTGCACTTTGGCCTGAACAAAAGCTCAATATAATCTATAAAGTTGCGTTACGATGATCAACCACAGTGAGGATGTACTATACCTGCAGTGGAAATTCCACCTGCTCTGGGCTAAACCAAGCCAAAATGAGTCAAGGCAAGTCGAACTCATACTGTCAGTGGGAAAGCTGCATAACACCAGCCGTCAGGTATTTAGAACAAACAGATATGGAGAATAACTTACCTGTACTGAAAACACCCTTTTTGACTTCGAAAGGCTGCACCCGAAGGTCAAAAGTGAAGAGACTGAGCTGGCTGGTGATGGTGTTGTTCTGTTTTTTGTTACACATGTAGGAGCTGCCCAGAGCCGTCTCCCACAGACTCAAGTTAGTGTTCACTTCTGAAAACACCACACCTTCAAAAAAAGAACACATAAAGATAAGTATAAATGAACTTGCTGTTCAGTGTAGTGTCTGAAATGCATGAGGTGGTGTGATACTTCAAATTACCAGAGCTCATCTTTCCGGTGACATTCAGAGCGTGGAGGTGGAATCTCTGAGATTCCTATAGGAGGGAAAATATACAAATTTAAAAACAGAAATTCTACACCAAACAAATGTATTTTAAGCAAATAAACAAGCAGCATTTCCCCTACATCTGTTGACGACATGAGGGTATTTAGGGTTTTTCTACAAGAGATTTTGAGTATATCCCATTTTACATCATTTTGGACCATTATTATTATCACATCGTGCATAAGAAGTTGGAGAAAAGCAAAGAGCAGATACTAAACAACAGCTAAAAAGCTTAACAAAAAAAAAAAAGATAAAGAACTCTACTGTGAATCAACTGCAGCCATTAGATCAAGAAAAAAATCATTTTAGTTGACGGTTTCCATATTGATTTTATGGTCATTTGGCTTAGGTTGTGAGCCGAAGCCTTATGATGTGAGGAAAACCCTGTTCTGTAAGTAGACATGTGAAAATAAAGAGGATGGATAATGGATAAATAGTTTTAGTCACTCCAAGTGCAAACCTGATCAAACTTACTGAAAAACAGAGTTAAAAGAGACCAAGATGCATAACCTGTTTTGTAGAAATACAATTTTAAATAATCTATAGGATACTGGAAAAACTGTAAGAATTTTAGACTTTGCTAAAATCTGTCTTGAACATAAAACTGTAAATATTTAGTCCTCCATTAATTCACTGATAATCTGTTTCCTCTGAAATCCACAGTTAAAGAGTTCTATCTACTTCTATCAACAGCTTTATGGTGATGACAGGGTGTGTGATGAGTTACTAGTACAGGGCTACAGCTAATTTTTTTTCCTTGTTATTTCTAATTTGTTAATTGTTTTCTCAATTAATCAGTTCATTAAATGGAAAAAAGTTGAAAATACCAGTCATGCTCAAATGTTTTGTTTGAACCATAAACCAGAAATAATTTTGTTTACAGTCATAAAAGTTTAAATGACAGAATATTAACTTTCATCCTTAAAGAACTACTAGAAGTAACTATCAAAACACACTTTGATTTATTTAATAGTAGGCAACTTTTAGATGAATCATTGTAGCTCTACATTTATTTGAATGTGCTTTGTCTTCTTTGTCTATGCCTGATATCATAGAATAGAGACACTTGCTACAGAGGCCAGCTTAGTTTCATTTAATTACCCCAATGATGGCAGAGGAGTCAAGCTGTTTCAGAAAATGGCATCTTGAATCAATCAACAACAGAGAACATGGAGGGACAATAGAAAAGCAAACACCAACTCTTCAAATTTTAGCAAATACAGTAAGACATTTTGGGTTTCATGACAATCTGATGGCTGCACAAACAGGCTGGTTGCTATATTACCTGGGGATAAATATTGATCTAATATTGAGCATTTCAGAGACTTTATGAATCTATATCAACTGAAAACAGCATGTTGTTGAGGACTCACACTGATGAAAGAGAACACCATGGTCACTGTGGTAAACTCCAGCACCAGCTCACTGCTGTTGACGCCACAGAATCCAGAGACTTTGGTCCCATTAGTCTCAAGGTTCATCTCCTCATATTTCTAAGCCACAGGGATGACAGACCATTACAAAACCTGGAAAACCACTATGTTAGCATGATAAGATAATTCCATGTTTATGACCATACCTCTCCTTTCTTCAAACCAATCCGCAGGCCGAAGTCAGCCAACAGACAGGGTACTGAGCTGTTGTCATCTGACTTGATGCTGTACTTCCCAGTTGGGGGTATGGAGGGGGGAGGGGTTGGGGTGGTGGGAGGCAGGGTGGTGACATTTGTGACAGGAGGAGCAGTGGTGTGCGTGGTGGGGGTAACAGTGGTGGGGACAACAGTGGTGACCACAGGTAAGTCAGCAGAACAGGAGGTAACTGCACAGGGAGAACACAAATCAGACAATGAGTGGAAACAACAGATGACTACATATCACTACCTGAGGATGAGATGTAATACTGCATCTTACTGTTTTTGCTCATGGAGCCATTGACGACAAAAGCCTGTATGAGGACGTTCCACAGAGTCTGATTGACTGCACCAGTTTCAATTGTTTCTTTACTCTTGCAAGAGTAGCAGGTGTCCATAACTACATCTGAAATGTGAGGCTGTGTCTTGACAGTCATGGTGTCTAAAAGAAATTCAAAACATCCCAGACTCAGTCCACTCATGTATTTGGCTTTATTTACTCTCTTTTGTACTGTGAGGTTTAATAGTTACCATTTGATAAAGGATCATGGAAGATGGTTGAGTCACTGAGATTGTAGGAAAAGGTGATGGAGTCTGCCTGGTATAAGTTATTACTCAAGCTGAAGTTAACGCTCCATGAGTGCCCGTCTCCAAAGTTAATCTTCAGCACTGAGGTTTTCGTATCACAGCGACTTCCATTTGATGTGAAAACATCAGGGATCACAAACTCAGCTGTGGCAGTCTGAAAAGAGACCAGAGTTCATAAAGATTTGTGTAAATCCATGTGACATGTTTTAGCTCCTGGGCAGAGAAAGTAAAGCTTAAGCATGAAGCATGAAACATAGTTACATTCTGTTAGAAAGCTGAGATGATCAATTAGTTACAGTGGAAAGAATAAAGGTTAGTTAGTTTTTGTTTTGTTTTTTTAAACAAAAAAAACAAAACACAATTCACTAGTGAAAAGACAGGACATAACAGTTACAGGATATGAACCAGGAAAACTCACAAGCTGAAATGCTGAATAGCAAGAATCTGTTCACTTGTGGAAAACAGACTGTCCTAATTTCCCCTTGCTGAGATAACATTTTCTCCCATGGTAACACCACTGTCTTACCAAGCTGTGTTAACAAGTCAACTATACTAAGTATATAGAGAATAAACACAAACATGCCCAGTCACATTAGAGTAGTACATATTATCAAATAGAGATACTCACCTTATTGTCCTTTGTTTCATATTCAACTGAGAAGTTGACCATCAGATTGGCGAAGAGACATAACTTGCCATCTGTGCCATTGACTCTCACAATAATACCTTGTGACAGATGGATTTCTTGGAATAAAAAGTAAGAAAGACCCAGAGTTTAGATTCAACATGATATAAATATATGGTTTTATATGTAAAGTTGGAAGAACTGAATTTTCACAAAATAACCACAGCAACATACTACAGAAAATTAAACCCCCTGGTAGAATGTAGACAAAAGTATCTTTACCCTTGAGTACAGCTTTAAGGCACTTTTACTTGGGTATTTCCCTTTTAAGCATAAGTATACCTCTACTCAACCTAGATCTCAAAAGGGAAATACTGTGTTTTATTCCATGACATTTAACAAATATCTTGTGATATATGAGAAAAAATTTCCAGTTAATCTTTTAATTTTTAATATAGAAACCTGTACTCTGAAGTTACTCTTTTGCTTTGGAATAGTCAGTTAGTTGAGAGCAAATAAAAGATTGTTCCTGTCCAGTGAAAACCATGTATCCTCAAATGTGTTGATTTTTAAGGTATATAGTGAACTGAAGAATCAACCTATACTAGGGTTGAGAAAATTCTCCTCATTCTTAAGGGAAATAAACACTATAAAAGCTTCTTGGATTAGTGGGAAAATGCACTGACACAGAGATATGACTGTTTTTCTTGAGATCATGGTGATACTAAATTGATAATTTTACAGAATACAATACATTACAACCAAAACAGTATAAGTAGGTAAAATGACCAGAATCTTAATGTGAAATATAGCATATACATTAATGTAGTAGGATTGTGAATGCATGTTCCCTACTTTTCTGAACTTCTACTCAAATAAAGTTCTGGAATTTGAGATCTATAAAACTTCTTCCACCACCGTTTACCTGTACCCTAAAGATAAGCCATTTTCCTGGCTGCTTAGAATACAGATTAGACAACTTAAACAGAAGCTAGGTCAAGGTGCAGTCATACTAAACAAATCAATATGGTTTGATTTTCTGAGGCCATCAGCTCAAAAACACTCAAGTAACTCTGACACAATCTCTTCTAAACCATTCACAGCTGTGTGATCAGTAAATATGCACATGATACAAAGATTTGCAGTCACATAGCTTAAATTCCTAATTGGGTCACAGGACTTGAAGATCACAAAGGGGTTCAACACCATAAAATATCTATCAGTACCAAGGTAAACAAAATAAAGACAAACGTGCTCCTTCAACATTTTAGAGAAAAAAAAACAACTTTTGTTATGAACCTGAAGTTAGCAGCAGGAGTTTATACTAGTGATGAAACCATTGGATTTTATCATTTACAACGCTTATACAAAGATAGAATTTGTCTTGATTTTAAGAATAGAAGCATGCCTTTTACTGCCACCGTTTAGAGAATATATTTTATTGTTTTCGTTTCATCGCAGTAAGGTTAACTCGTATGCTAGCTAAACCACAAAGTTGTTAACAGCTCATCGTATACTGCCGTGCTTACTGTAAACTGCCAAACGTAGCTAATGCTAGCTTTTTTAACCGGTTAATGTACTACGTTACGGGCTAAGGTGGAGTTATACAGTGCAATTACACCCAGTCTGGCGTCTTACTTACTCAGTGTCCCCATTTAGAAGCAGAAATCTCTCATTTGGTCATACTCCTTATCAATTTCAGCCATCAAAACAATGGTTAGCTTACTCAACAGTAACTTAAGCTAACGCTAGGTAGCTATGCTAACGTCACCTGCCCGATGCGCTGTTAGATAACGGTAAAGGTACAAAGTTAAATATGGCGTGACAGTTTCTTTACAGGCAAATATCTGATGTTATACACCAAACTGTGGTGAAAAATTGTTATTTTTGTGAAAGACTGCAGCACACGGCGTCTCAAGTGTGCTTCAATCCGATGTTGACGTAGGTAACAATTAGCATTCAAGCTACACTGGCAAAACATCACGACTGAGTTAAAGTGCGCGAATGGACACATAACGGAGCCCGGATTGAAACAGGCTCGGTTTTTCTTCATGTACGAGATCATCCAAAGAGGTAACAAATCCACAGAAAGTACGAATAGTCTTTTAATTTCTTTAGGTATCATGAAGCCGGAGCCCAGTAGCGGCCAGGCCTTGGATATCCCGTAAGTTTAATCGCGTCACTTCGGAGAATCTGGTTTCGATATCACCTCATTTATTTACCTTGAGCTGAAATAAAAATGTGATGATACGTACCGACCCCGAGGAAGAGGAATAAAACGAATGCAGCATATCGGGACATGGTAGCTTGGTAGTTTTTTTTTTTTTTCTTTTGGAGTGTGCCGGAGACGAGGAGAAACCCGACGGGGACGCTCACTCAGCGGTGTTTGGGATGCAGCTGATCCGCCGCCGACTGTACCAGGAAATGGAAGTCATATGACAGGGACCAGTGTGTGAAAGCAGACCGAGGTGTGGACTGCAATCTACTTTTACATGCATGACCCTTTTTTTGCACCGTCACCAGGGTTAATTATTGCAGTGTGAGGTTTTATAGACTCACGAGAATGTATAAATGTTAACTTGGATGTCCTAACCAAAGAACAATCTGCAAAATGCAATAATAAAAATACAAACCTGATTGAAACAGTTATTTTAATCTGAAGCAATAAACCTAACAGACTCATACAAACAAGGGCATGTCTAATCCAACATTTTTTTTTTTTTTTTTTGTTCAGTCAACACTCATCTGTCCACTTTTTAACAAGGCCAGCAAGCCCCACAGGGAGACTTACAGAGAACAGAGTTTATAGTGTGTATGTGATGTGATACTGGGGGGAGATGAAGAAAAAAATGGGGTCTGAAGTCTTTGTGCTTTTTAGTACGCCTTCTAAGGGTTAACCGAAACCTAAAAAGCAGCTGACTGTCAGATGGGAATCACTTAAAATGACACATGAAGCATGTACTGTACAAAAACGTATAAAGTAATATAGAGACTAAATGCATATACTTGTACAATTCACCTGTTGTAGCAGCTTGAATCCATCCTAGAACAAAACAAGTGCTCACTTTTTGGCACATTTTCTTTGAACAATTTATGTGTTCATAATCACAGCTTTATCAGATGGCTACATTGACCTAGAATTGGAAAATGTTACTGCAGGATCACACATTTGACAAATACACCCCAGGACTGTCGAAATTCTACCGTGTACGTTTGTCCAATCGTCCCACATTTTGACACCGACTGAAGAAACAAGCATCTGTTTAATTTTTTTGATCCTCGCTGTGTGGTACATTAAGAGCATCGTAAGGTGGGTCAGCATTTTCTTGGGATACTGAGTGAACAAAAAGAAAAAAAGTGACTCGATAACAAAGAGCATATTGATTCAAACTATGGACAAAGAAGAATCTAAGTTTGAAAATAAATATTTTCCTCTCTGTTAAAAAAAAAAAAAAAAAAAAAAAAAAAAAAGCAAACTGAACAACATCTGTGTGTCTTCTTTGTCTGTCCAAGGTAGCCCAAATCTCTCAGAGGTACTGAGACATGTGGACAATATTCTCTTTTCAGTGGGCATGCAGTCCACAGGATCACAAGACCCCTGACAAAAATCCTGTGGAGCAGTATCCATTCACTTGTCGGTCACTAGGTTGAAGGTGATAATGGTAACATCCACTGGAGCAAAAGATTTAGAGACCGATCACTCAGAGCAGCTTTCAGCCTGACTGGACCATAAGCATCACTTTATTTTCTGTCACTTTTTTCCTTGTCTAAGCCACATAGTTGTACTGGTTGGAATTCTCTTTGTCACGCTCCATATAGTCCCTGTCAATAAGAGACTCTATCCTCTTCTTCAAGTCAGCAGGCTGGAATGGAAGAAGATGGCAGAGGTTAACACGTGAGGCACATGCTGACATCTGAGGTTATTTTTATACGTTGAGGTGTGAAGTAATCGCACAGAAAAACTGGTTCTTGTTATTGGCCTTCAGTAGGGTAACTTACTTCTGAAAAACAAGTCATGTACAAACCACTTTACATATTATCAGAGCAGAAAGAAAAATAACTCCTTAACAGTACTGTCATATTTGTATAATTCACTTGAAACTGCAAATTTATTGATAAGAGAATATCACAATTAAGGGGATTACATTATATCAAAAAATTGGGTTTCGCATCACTTAAATTAATCCAAAATGTAATTAAAGTTGCAGAAAGAAGCCAAAGGACTGTAATAAGTACCTTATTTTTTTAATCAAGCTTTTAACCCAGCCCATTAAAGCAGGAAGTATGATAACAGCACAACACACTTTGAGAGTGAGAAATATAAAATCAACACGAATGTCCTATTTTCAATGTAAATCAGTGCATTTTTTTTTTCTTTAAGGTTCACCCTTATTGCTCAGATGTGTAACATGCTGATCCAGTAGTCAAATGTCCCTGTTCAGGCCTGGCTACAGCACTGATACTTTTATGGGACTAACTGAATTGCTTAGACAATATCAAGAATTTAAAAACTGTCATTTTAATGGAGCTATAGGAACACAGATTTAAAAAAGAAAAAAAAAAGACGTCAATTTAAGAAAACAGGAAGATGCATTTACTGAGAATTGGACAAAATAGACTGCTCACAATTCTACCTTCAGACGAGACTTTTAGTAACATTTCAGTTTTAATATTAGCATAACTTTCTTTCTTTTCTTTGTGTTTTTGAAAAGCCATCATGGTCTTCTGTGTATTTTTTTTTCCAATGAAGCAATATATATATATATATATAAAAAAAAAATCTTTCATCTTTCATTGCTACTACCTTTCAATGCCTATGGAGTAAATGTCATCAGCACTTGTGCATGCAGCACAAATGTACAGGTATTAGACATTTTATTAAATATACTGGATTATATTAAAGTGGTGGTAAGTATGTTCTTTTTATAATGTAAAACCACTCTGAGTATATAAAAATACTGGGGTGCTGAAAAATGTAACTAAAGATGACCATAATGTTTAATGTAATTATCTGGTGTTAAAATGGAAAACTGGTATTTTAAAAGTATTGTCCAGGAGCCAGTATCTGCACAAAAGTATTAGTATTAGTACCAGTATTGAATGTAATGTGGACCCCCTCCTAAATTTCACTCCTTTCTCCTACTTTCTGTAACTGCTCCTCTTTTGATATGGATACAAAAAGGCAAAAGATGCAGGTTCATCACCTTGACAGGGAACTTGAGCTGGTTGTACACCTCAGACATCAAAAGATTATGGCTCAGAGTCTTCCTCATCTTCATGATCCGCACAATGGCAGCATCGATCTGATACTGACGATCCTGAAAGACCCTCTCTGTGGTGCTGGCTTGCTCCTCCACCTGGAGGAAAATAATCAATTTAGGTGAATCAATGGTGCAATGAGGAGGCTTTTAACTGAGAGAACCACTTTAAGATGATTTTTAAGTACCGTTTCTTTCATCTGGATCTGGTTTATTTTTATCCTGAAGAGTTTATGTTTGAAGTCATCGTTGCAAGAAAACTTGTCGCCATCCTCGACATCTTTGCTTTTTGGAATTTTGGTGAGGACGCGTGCTTTTCCACATGCAAGTGATTGAAGAGTCCGGCGCAGCTCACTGTCCTCTGCATCCCAACACAGATACATAAGTGTTCAGCATCAGTGGCTGATCCTTTGAACAGCACAAATCAAAGTGCTGCCAACTAAAGCCATTCTAAGTCATCATACAAACCTATTCCTGTTGCCAGTTTGATCTCCTCCAAGGTAAACTCCTCTCCCTCATTAAACATCAAGAGCACAAGTGTTTGGAAGAGTGACACCTGCAGCTCCTTCTTACCCTAAAAAAAAAAAATCAAACAACAATTCTGATTTTGTTTTTTTTAAGCACAGAAGAAAATTCTCAGATCAGCTCAAAACCCTTGGAGCACATTTGTGATTGTGAATTATAAATAAAACTAACTTGAAAATGTACCTCTTTAAATTCAGCTTTTAAGACACAATGCCCAAGTGTTGATTGCCACTGCAGCTTCCTGCCGCTGTGTTTGCCCAAGTAGAAGGTTTTGAAGATCTCTTGCAGTCGCACCATCTGGATGACGATAACACAGGCGTTAAAAGCAGCAATTGGTGTATTTATTGCATGACGGTTATAAAAACAGCATTTTCTCAAAAGGTCAATATTTGCTCAGCACAAACCTCAGGGGGGAGATGTACTTCCATTGGGACGTAGGTAGGCCAGTAACCCATGGTGAGGATGTTCACTGTCAGCTCAATGTTGCCAGGAATGTTTTGGCACTGCATGTACTAGCGAAGAACAAGAAAGACACAAGAAACATCCACACATAACATGACGCTCACTCTTACTCTCATCGGTAATAGCTTGTTTCATAACTCACTTAGAACATCCCGGTTCACATAATTGTGAAAAGGAACCAAGTGGAAACCTACTTATTATTATTACATTTGGACATTTTTAAAGTTCAACTCTAAATATTTCTTTCTTTGCATACATGATGATCTTTGCAACAAAATGCATCCTGCCGAAATTTACTGAGAAAAATTTAAATTAAAAAACAGTCTAGCAGTTTAGACACTTTGTACATTTTACCAGACATATTATTTGTCTTTTCATGAAACTTATTTATGAGAAAATGTCAATATTAATTGCAAACATGTAAAAAAAATTTGTTGTAGAGTGGTCCCCACATGATTTTATATCATTCTTTCATCATTTAATTTTTTTTAAACAATCGTTTTATACACTTATGACACATCTCTTGATTGTTTTTTTCAGGAAAATCATTGACTGGAAGTACGAAGTCAGTTGATATAGAATTGCCTGATACACAAGTAGCACAAGAGTCTATTATGAAAATTAATTTTGAGACAAGAAAGGGGTCTTAGTGCCAAGCAAGTCTGTCTTTTGTGACAACTGCATTTTAAAAGAAAAAAATTATATCAAGTAAATATTACTACTACTAAAAATAATAATAATAATAATAATAATAGAAATACAGTCAATTTATACATGATACTGGATTGTTCTGCTGTGTCTTTTCACTCAGTCCTACACAAAACAAGCCTTTGTACAGGTTTAGCCCTGGTTTGCTGTTACCTGTTTGAACTGCACCATGATGTCTTTAGACAGCTCCATATCCTTGAACATTCCCTCCAGCTTACTTGTAAAAGCTGCTCCACATTCTAAGAAAAGACCATAAAATGAGAATTGAAAGTCCACAGTCTTTTTCTTTCATCTATATTTTCCCTTTAAAGTGTTTATTAAGAAGTGATCCTGGTGGGTTCCACTGACCGTGTTTCAATTTCGACAACATTGATTTCTCAGCATCCACAGAGGCGCTTTTTCCCACTAACAACCTCTTGGCCAGATCCTTCTTGTAAAAGGCCTCAAAAACATCTTTTCCTGCAATGAAAATACATCATGTTAACACTGTACATTGAGAGTAAATATTCTACACATGAACAAAGTGGACTGGTAGACATTACCATAAATGAATCTAAAGATAATCATGATCTTATCCAACATTTTCTCCAGTTCTTCGTCTGTTGCTTCTTTGTTTCCTGCTCGTAGTTTTGAATCCACATGTTTGGCTGCAAAAAAAGTACATTTATTACAAGAGTAAATTTCAGTTTCATGAGGATTAAATGTTTATTGACTAACAGTGCAGCAGTGTTGAATAGTAAAAGTGTTTTTTTAACCGACCTATGAGTTCTGCGGGTTTATTTGGCCGTTTGTTGATGAATGTTTCGAAAGCCTCCTTCATGGCATTAACAAACTTCTCGTTCTTCATGAAACAGACGTCTATGATGTGATCCACTTTGTCTTTAAAATCCAACAACTCTTGCACCATTGTTTTGTCTTTTTCTGGATTGATTACAATTGTGCTTCCAAAAGCCTTCAAGAGAGACATTAGATGATCATGTCAAAACAAATATTTTACATCAATTCAATCTGTGCGGAACAAAACAAGATACTAATAAGAGTTTTTGTCATGTGGAAGAACATCTAATCAGCATCTTCATCTTGCTTGAAGATTTTAATAACGTAAACAATGGCATACCTTAATGTACTCTATCCAATGTTGAAGGAGGACCTGAACACCACCTCGCACTCGACTGAACAGCTGATAGAGAAGAGACAGATCCTGAATTCTGTTCTCATCCAGCAGGTGAGTGAGGCCTGGAAGTTTCCAACAAGAAGTCAGAGGTATGTGATCACCAACCAAACTGTGATGACTATTTCAAGAATACCATGTTGAAAGATCCAGTTGCAAATACAAGCTGCATGCTGTGATGTTTTACACATGTCTCCCTGTGTACATGTTGATTTTGTCTGTTACTGTCTGTTAGTTTTGTCTGTTTGTCGGTTAGTGCTGTTACTTTCTCCTGTTTGTGTGAACAGTGTGCTGTGTGAGTTGTCTGGATGTTTGTGCATCTAGTCAGGGTCCTCAGTTCCTGTCCACGCATGGTCCCTGAAATGCTGCTCATCATCTTTCAGAATATGTTCTACATGTTTATTGTTGTGTAGCATATAATGTATGTGTCACTTTTCTGTGCACGTTCCAGTAAACAGCATCTATTGTAGTGTGTCCATTTGGGAAGAGGAATCTCTCCTCTTTGACTCCTCCTGAGGTTTCTTCTGTTTTTTGTTTTTTTAATTTAGGAGCCTTTTCCTTACTTGAACTGACAAAGTGTCTACAAGTGTCCCATATGTAAATTGAATGTTCTTTAAGACATTTTTTGAGATGACTTTTATCCACAGATAACACATTTTCTCACACAGGCATTACAGGTAAGTAAAGTATATAGTGTATATTTTAATACAGAAATTGGCTTTATTTAGGCAGGGAACATCAGCTTACTGCAAAGAAAAAATGTAAAAAAAATTATAGTAATCAGTTCAGTGGTAGGTTTAAAACTAAAGGACTTAAGAAATATGGATTTTCCTGCAGGTATGCTTGACTCACATTTATATATATATATATATATATATAAAAGACAGACAGACAGATAGATTAAATTAGTTAAAATGTCTGCTGCAGCTAAGACCTAAGACCACTGAATGAACTCTATAGCCTAACATTTATGAAATTGAATTTAAGGAGCTGCAGACACTTGGACCAAAGGGCTGAAGGACAGCAGCTGTTGTTCAGTGTACAGACTGTAAAAATCATTTCAGGAAAATGTGCAATTTCTCATATTAAGCTACATTTATATATAAATAAAATCTGACTTGAATGAATGTGTTCATATTTGCTGCTAGATACTGTACCTTTTTGCAGAGTTGCAGTCAGATGTTCACCCAGCAACTGCTTCTCCACAGTAGCAATGAGTGGTTTTCTGATGGAGGGAAAATAAGCTCATGTTACAAACGAATACTTGTCAGTATTACATTATGATATGGACAATATGACCCAACACTCACTGTGTGCTCTGGTCTAAGTATGTGATGACTCTGTCAGCTTCCTCCTCCAAGCGTTTGTTCACATGATGGAGATATTCTGGTACCTACAATGAAAGGGAGAACATCTAAATTGTCAATTTTTCCTTATTATAGATGAATACTGTCCAGCTAAAGGCAGCTGGATTAAAATAAATGCATGACATTTAAATTAATGTAGTTTAACTTGAGAGGCTAAATCCTGATGAAGGTACATATACATGTAGCACATTATGTAGTAGGTTTCCTTTGACAATAAAAATAGCATTGAAATGATGTGGCCATCCAATACATCACCTAGGAAACAAAGCAGTGTGTCTCTAGGTGAGGTTTTCTATTATGTGCAGTCTTATGTGTTTTAACTGATAAAAGCAATAACTGATCACAGTATAAAGTACGATGTGGTACATTTCTGGTTCACATCAGTTTGTAGTTAAATATCTGTGTGTTTGGTCCCTTTGTATTTTATAGAAATCTATAAAGTAAAAGTTTAATTTAATGTTGCAAATCAGGCTTTAGATATGATATAAAGTACAGTATATCTGCACATCTGTATGGGGGAGATATGCCAAACCTATAACAAGCCAATTATTCCCTGGAATAAGAAAAGAACACCAACAAGTAACAAGATGGAATATTAGGATGACATAAATCACCTCTCGCTCCTGCATCAACCTCTGCCCCTCTGCAGCATACAGGCGATTAGTCTCCTCCAAAAACCGCTGCTCAAAGGAATCTTGATATATCTGTCGTGGGACGGAGAAAATGCTGGTTTCATTAAAACCATTTTTCAACTGGAAACTGATTGCTCATCACAGCCTAGTGTAGATGAAAATCAAGAACAGTTTCAGACCCAGGCTTTTAATAGAACACGACAACTATGGAAACCAGGTAAAGCTGTGTGATGTGACCAACATTACAAAAAGTTAATTTCATTTCAGTACAAATCACAAAATTGTACAAGGCAAATAGAAAACACTTTTCCACTTGCAGCTTGTTTTGAACTCTCAACTGTATTCACCCATAGACTCTGTTTGACGTAACTGTTGTGTAGGTGGTTAAAGACGCAAGTGGTGTTTGAGTCTGTTGTGGACCAGTCTATGGTAAAATACAGTTTTAGGATTTGTATCAGTCTTTTGGGACCTTCTTTAGGGAAAAATCTATACTGAGAATTCACTACTATTTTTTTCTGCCATTTATGTCATGCATTATTACTTTACAAATCCTTCCACTATTGTTTAACCAATATCCTTTGTGACCATCATGTTAAATGCAATAAAATGTAAAAAAAAAAAAAAACAAACAAAAAAAACAACAAACTAACAATAAACTTCAGGACATTGCTCTTATCTCAGCCATGCCCATATTAGTTTCACTTTTTCTTGCAGTGTTAAAAAAAAAAACATACAACCTGTGCTTTTTTCACACATTTTATTATTTTCTAAATACTGTAATGATAATTGTCAAATATTGTGTGAAAATTGAGTTTTTTGTCAAAAAACATCAAGAACTCCCAACTTCAGTACCTAATCCCCATCCTAAACCACACCCATGTGACAAAAATATTCTTCATTAACTCTGTTCTATGCCACATTCACTTTCCTTTATGTTTGTGTTGCCTTCCTGCAAATGTCCTGCCTGCATCTGAGCCATATCGAAAGGTTTGCCCAAATGACATATACAGTACGTATGAACAGTGATAACAGAGCATAACACTAGATCATGTATTCTGCCATCATCATTGTCATATAGCACAGCCCTAAAACCAGGTGATCTTTTCTTTCATACAGACTTTAACTAAATCCACTGTCAGCACCTTGTGGATCTCTACTATATCCAGCAGTAGGTGTACTTTACCTGCAGGTCAGAGAGCATGCTCAGTAAGCTCCTCAGCAGACTGCGGTCTATGGCCTCTCCGTTACGCTCCCTCTCTATAAGCAGCAGAATCCCATCGATGGTCTTACTCTGGACCTTCAGATCACTGATGATGTAGAACCTGAACAGCTCCAGACCCATGTCCCTGGAGAGCAGAACAGCGTGTTCACTACCCATTTAGAAAGAAATCAACCCACACTGCGGTTCAAGACTAATGTCGAAAATTACTCACCAGATTGATGGCAGCATTGAATTTTGTAAAACGTAGGTACGGTCCAAAAACAAAAATATACTTCTAATCATTATCTGTGAAATAGAATTAGGACATAAAGTTAGTGATATATTCGCTCTTCTAGACTGGATTAATTAGACAGCCCATATAAAGCAAGCATTCCCCTGAAGGCCATAAAAAGATTTTAACACTTACCATTTGTCTGCAATGATCTTGCCAACACTTGTCAATTTTCTTTAGGAAAAGCACGCTATCCAGGGCATCCGTAAGATCAGTGTTAAGGCTTTTACTCAGATAACGTTATATGCAATATGACTGCATTTTACACAGCATTAAAGATCATGTATAACTAGCTTGATTCAGTTGCTTAAAGGGGTCATATTTTGCTAAACCCACTTTCATTAGTCTTTGGTTCATTTATTTGTGTATTTGGACCCTAATAGTTCATAAAGTTTGAATTTGAACCCTCCAGGTGCTGCAAAGCTATCTTTATATTCATTCCAGCAAAAATCAAGTGGCTTTCTACAACCCGTTTCAATTCCTTCTTAATTTGTTACGTCTATAATAGTTACGTCATGACATTTGCACATATAAGGTCAAGACTTCCAATGAACATTTCTCCGAGTATGACATAATTGTTTATCAGCAGCAGTGTTTGTAGTCCATATTGAAAATATGTCCAAACTTCGAGCTGATTACCTAAAACGTTCAGTTGTTGGTTGTATTAACAAACTAAAGTGACTGAACGGGACACAGCAGCATGGTCAGCAACCTGGAAGGGGGTGGGGTCATGTGCATTTAAAGGACCAGCGCTCAAAATGACCTTTCTTATGTCATTACTCAAAAATAAGGTTGAAGATGGACCTGTGGAGTTTAATTAATGAAGAATTCAGACCCAAGCATAGCATTTACAGTTTATGTAGACCACAGGGAAATGTTTTAAAATGCATAATTGCATTTAAAAATGCAAAACATCATTCCTTTAAATTGTGGATAAACATAAACAGTGAAGGATATTCTCTGAACTGATCGATCTGTGCCTTGATGTGGTCTTCACACACAGCCCTCAGCTGTTTGTAAAGCTTGGCAGAAATCTTATGGGAGCACAGGTTCTCAACAGCCTGCAGGGACAATCACATTAAGAAAAACGCTGCTCATATAGGACATGATTACAGAGGATGAGTAGCTATTCACAGATCGTACAGTAGCCCCACCCTCTGTGTTGTCAACAGGTTTGTGACGGTACCTGGTAGAGCTCCTCTAGATTGTACTTGATTGAAGTGCTGTTCTGTATGGCCTCAACCGCCTCCTTCAGCTTCTGCCAAGTCTCCTGTGTGTAGTTCTCCGGCAATTTAGGCTTTTCTGTGACAACAAAAAGACGAAATGTTCTGAAAACACAGTAAACATTCGCACCCAGTGACAGTGATGGCAGCAGAATTTCATCACTTCTGTGTTTGGAAATGCTCTAAAAATTCAAGTACCTTTTTACAGTTCTATGTTATTACACCTGATTATTCTTATCCCTCCACATACTAGAGTCATTTTGGTGAAATCAGATAACAATTTGATTTAGCTATGCAATCGTTTCCTATATTGTGCAATTATAGAGTATGAGGCCCTCAGAAAGGTGCACGACTTGTTACAAATATTTTTCTTTGCTCTTTTCCATATATTTTTCTGTACTTATTTATTATCACTGTTTCTACTGAATGTTACTATACAATTCTTTATATTTTATACCTTTTATATCGCTTACTTTAATCCTTGTTAGTAATGTTATTATCCCTTATGCTGCTGTAACACAGCACATTTTCCCATTGTTGGACTGATAAAGGATAGTTTTATCTGATCTTATATTAATAACCCAGAAGAGCAAAAAGAGACATACCTTAATAGTACTGCTTTTATCAAATCTGTATCTTTTTGGCTCTCATTCCTTTTATTATTTTTGTTATTATTATGTCATCCTTCTTGTTTTAAGCTCAGCTCTCAGTTCCACTTGATGCATGACTTGCATCGTACCAAACCTTGATTGAATTACCTTCAAAATAGTGTTTTATTAGTTTATCTACATTTTATTATTTCTGTGAAAAAACATCTTTTGGCAGCACAAAGCTCCCAAATTATGACAGTCAGTTGATACATAAGTAATGAGCAAATATATAAGTTGTTACACAACTGTCTCTAACATCTATTGTTTTATTTATGCTGCGTAGGTGATAAAGTACTTAAATGTACTATCATATAAGATCAAGGTGACTTTAGTCCAGAGGTGTCAAACATATGTCCCGTGGGCCAAATCGGCCTGCTAAAGGGTCCAATCCGGCCCATGGGATGAATTTGCAAAATGCAAAAATTACACTGAAATATTATCAAGGGTCAACGTTAAGGGTGTTTAAGAGCCACACACAGCCCAATGTGATCTCAAATAAAATAATCGCATAATAACCTATAAATATCCACAACTTCAAATTTTTCTTCTTAGTTTAATGTGAAAGAGTTACATTCCATTATGAAAATATTTACTTTTACAATCTATCCCATCACAATAAAGTATGAATAACCTGAGCAAATACAAACAACCTGAAAAATAAGTGCAATTCTAACAATAAAATGCCTGTTGCTGCATATCTTGTGCATTTACAGATCCGCTGTGATCTGTGAGACGTGTTAATAATAAGATGATATATAATCCTGTTGAAATTGCACTTAAATTCCTCAAGACATTTCCCACAAATTGTACACGGCTGTTCAGGTTCTTCACATTTTCATGATGTAATTTGACTTTTTTCACATTAAAACAAAGAGGAAAATTTGGGATAATCATTTATAGGTTATTATGCGTATTGTTTTACTGGTTTGGCCAACTTGAGGTTACACTGGAGAGTATGTGGCCCCTGGACTAGACTGAGGATGACACCCCTGGTCTAATCCACGCCATGTAATGTTGATGTCCACAGTACATGGGGAAGAAGGGAGGGGAGGGGGGGGTTTCCAGATGTTACATTAAGTTGAATATTTGTGTAAATAAGTGTGTGGGGTTCATAATAGCTCTGTCCTGCAGTGTGTGAGCTACCTTTGAAGTTCTTGATGACTAGTTTCTTGGCAGCCCCAGGTTTACTGTTGGAGAAGGTGCCGGATCCTGCGGTCTTCGTCAGTCCGTTTGCATGGTGTCCCACGCCGCCGGACAGAAACACGGCTTTGCTTTTGTTATTAGAGCACGAAGCAGCAGCGGCGGCGGCGGCGGCTTCCTCAGCCATTTTCACATCCAGTCCAATGAAATCCACCGAATCCTCAAACCTCAACTTCTTCTGGATGTGCACCGGAGTGGGAGAACAGGAGGAGGAGGAAGAAGAGGAGGAATTCAGGGTCTTGGGAGGCGAAGAGGAGATCGTGTCAGTAGTGTCTTCCCTCTCAGAGCCGTTTATTTTCCTCTTCTTCGGAGATGTGATGTTACCGCTGTCGGTTTTGACATCAGTAGCCGCTGGTCTAGCCTCCTGGGTTGGCGGTGGTGGGGGATTAGGGGAAGATAAACCTGTTGGAAACATGAAAAAACGGGAATTCTAATTCTTAACAGCCAGTCTTCTGATCCGAAACTTCCAGACCTGCCGGATGAGCTAATAATGTCCGACAGCGGGTTGTTTTTCTGTCTTAACTACGAACACGCTGTAGCCGAGTGCTTTATCCGGTACAAAACAGACAATAAATTCCAAACTACACACTGCTTCACTTGGACCTAGCCTTGTCTCTTTCTTGTTATTGCTGGTAGAAGAAAGATGGTTGGCTATTGCTTCCTCTTTTCTCCTCGCTTGTCGAACCGCGTTGGACTCCGGTTCAGCGCGAGCGGCTCCGTCAAGCAGCTTTTAAAGGAAATTATTTACAGGAAAATGTTACGACAGAAAAAAATGCCTTCACATCATAGTAAATCACCCGCTGCTAAACACAGGAAAATTCGGCCGTAAAAGCTAGTCAGTGACCCCACCGGAAGTACTTTGTACAAAAGTACTTTTTGCACCAGCGTTTTTTTTTTTATTTTTTATAACGCCTCAAAGCAGTGAAACATCTGACCACGAGATGGAGCCAGGCACACGTCGAGATGTGTGTGTGTGTGTGTGTGTGTGTGTGTGTGTGTGTGTGTGTGTGTGTGTGTGTGTGTGTGTGTGTGTGTGTG
>JAPQRP010000002.1:18657983-18672983 GCA_037367295.1 Apogon hyalosoma
GACTGGTGTTGGAATCGAACCCAGGACCTTCTTGCTGTGAGGCACGAGTGCTATCCACTGCACCACCGTGCCACCCCCACTCATTAATAATAATAAAAAAAGACATGCAACTGTTGAACTTGAATGGTCACTCCATCCGTTTGCACTATCTATTTGCTTAAACTGATCTGCACTTCCTGCATAACACATCTAAATAAACAGAGTACTGACATTATCCCTTTGCAACCACACTATTGATGTGGCCCACATGCATGTAGTGAACAAACAGCAAGCTAAGGTAAATGCAGTTAAACTAGTTCACTAATCCTACCACTGTGTACTTCTTCAATCAGTAGAACTGGACTACTCTGATATTTGAGGTTTTAGATATTTACCTTCTGTGCCTGTGGGGTTTACCTATGAGGTTGTGATTAGTGCTCAGTTTTAGAGCTGCAATGATTGGTTGACCAAAAGAACAGCAGTCTGCTGCTTAAATAATCCTATTTATAAACTGTCAACAAAGATTATCAACAGTGAGGATTTGCTCATGATTAGTTTAGAGTCAATAATTAAGCTATTACTGGACTTTCTGGATTAATTCAACAGTGGGTTGTCTGTAATATCTCAGAAGATAGTGACGAATGTCCATTGTCTAAGATATATTTTGTCTGCTCTACCACAGAAAAGCCAAACACATTTACTTTTCTCACAAGACTGCAAAAGTAATGACAATACTACACTTGCATGGAACATTACAAACAATTATTAAATATTTGACAACTAATCTTCCTGTGACTGATCAACGCATTATTTACACTTATACAGTAGGTCAGGTACTAACATTCAGACAGAACACACTGTCAGGATGACTTTTAGCTTTTAGACTTTGCACGGTCACATTTTTGGTGAAATGCCACGTTACACTTGTAGGTATGTGACTGTTGCTGTTCTTGTTTTTTTTTGTTTTGTTTGTTTTTTTCAAGCCTGAACTCGACCTAAACTGAAACAGGTAAGTTTCGACTGATCAGGATCTGACCTGATCTGTTCTCATCACGAGTGTTAACATGAAACGTTGGCTTTTAACGACAGGGTAGAACGGGTTTCTCTGTGTACAGTTAGCTAAATGCGTACCATTAGTAACACACTATGGCTAACTCGGCGATTTTAAAAGCAACATAAGAGAGAAATAAACCGTATTTACTATACCTAGCTACGTGCTGCCGTGAGAGATGGTACTCCTGCTTCGGCTCACCTCCTACTTTTCCTGTTCGGTAGGACTTCCAGCGTCAGCAGGAGAGTGAATTAACAACTGGGTAGGGCCATGTTGGTCTCCGGGTTTACATTAGTGATAAACCTCAACTCTGCCAACTTCCGCCTTCTCTGATCACGTGACCCCGATGCGGTCTCGTTCGAATAATTTTAGCCTTGTTCTTGTTCGCCTTTTTCATTATATCAGATTTTTTAAACGCATTTTACATAAACTGTTACTTTTAACATATGTGAATTATATTTTTTCTTAAAAGGAGTTATAGATATAGTTGTCTTAAAATAGCTGTGTTCATTTGGTTCCTGCCTTATTTTGTGCTTTTATTTAGACAAATTAAGATTATTTCAGTTAGAATTTTGAGTAGTATCATGACATTTTTTTTGTGAATCAGGAGAATTAATACGAAATCAATACAACTGCTGAGCACTTTCATGCAATTCTGGACACAGTAAGTAAAGGCTAAATATACTTTACATTGATATTAAAGTATATTGTAACTGACAACACATTGTTGTGTTGTCAGTTTTACACAAATAAAGCAAAGAAAATTGTCTGTCCTCAGCAAAATCTTACAGGTTGAATACTATACAAACAGTACAGACGTGGCCAAAAGTTTTAGGAATGACAGAAGTCTTTTAAACCTATACAGTGCTTCTAAGTGTTCTTTAATGTATCTTAGACACACACGGAAATTAAAAATTAAAAAAACTTTTGCTCAAACAAAAACTGTGTACTGTGCAAAAGTCTGGTGCAGTCTTTGTTGTATTTGCAGTTTCATAATGGCCACATGCCTTTATTTCTGACAAGACATATACAGGAAACATGCTCACGATGCATATTTGTTTTAATAGTGGTAACACATTCGCTGTATGTCCAGCTGTACATATATTACTACAAAGACTGAGAAATGCATTTGTGTGGTCATACATTTAAGGAAAAAAAAACAACAACATATGAGTATTGTAGAAGCTATGTGAGATCATCTGGACAGAGAAAAGGATAACAGACAATCAAAGGGATATTCTGAAGGTGTGTAATATAACGCAAGATAATTTCAGAAAACATCCAGACAGTCGACTCAAGAGTTGAATATTTAATGAAGTCAAATGGAGGTCACTCTAAATACTGACTTTACTTACAGAGGCTGTTATGTTCAGATTTGTTTTTTTTTCTTCATTATTTGTGTGTGGGTTTCAGTAATGCGCACACATTTCCTGCATATTACTTGCAGTTAATATGTACACAGTATATTACACCCCTGCAAAAATAGTAGTGCTAAATGCTGCCTAAGACTTTTACATTGTACTCTACATCACTGACACTGTTGTTAAATATGATCTTTAGCTTATTTTCATATACTGAACAACTCACAATAATGAACAATGCATCTGGCCACCACTTTGTTGTTATTACTGAACAGTGCCAAAAATACTTAAAATTGCAGGCATCCGCATTTAAAGCTGACTTAGATTTCTCTCTGCTATAGGAAAGTGGATATGCTACACATCTATAATTTAATCGGTTTATGTAAGTTTAAACAGCTAGATTTGACACATTTTAAAAGGAGTCTTTTGTGGCAAAAATAATTAACATCCCAAAATATTCACAAATAACTAGATAAGCAGCAGTTTCTTGAAGTCAGTGGTTGAAAAAAGCAATTCAGTTACTATTAACCTCAGTGTTTTTAAATAGTGAACTCCTTAATAGCTATAAATAAATTCATTATCACCACAATAAAAGACAATGACATGAATCACTTTCCATAATCCGGGTGTCTGCTTTAAACTTATTGTTTGACCTTAAAACTAAAGCCTCACTGACCACTCAGCTGGCAGATGGATCATATTCTTTTTTCTAAATTACTGCAGCAATTTCAGAGATGTGAAGACAACCTTATAAATCACCTGACAGCTCGTAAACTCATCCAAAGAACATTACTGACCTTTCAGTTTGATAAAACACCTTGTAGCCCACAGATTCTTTGAACTTGTGTTAATGTTTTGTGGCAACGGATATTGTCCTTGTTTCTATATTTTATAATTTTATGACACAGGACTTTTCAAATTACTTGTAACACAATCATATCAGCTTATTTTTATATAAAGAAGCGCATATCATGAGCCAAGATTAGTTCATCATTAGGTACAAATGTGAAAAATCATAGATATTCATGTGTCTGTGACTCTGATTAATTAACATTGTTTTGTTATTATAATATTGTGCCAAAGCTTCAGTTTAAAATCTGTAAAACCCACATTTACTCATCTTGTTTTGATGTTTTAATGTGTGTTTAATGCTTGTTTCATGTTATATCTTTGTCTTATTTAATTTAAAGCATCACAAATCAATTTTCTTACTCTCTCAGTATACACAATATTATGTTAACTGCTTAATATTTAATCAGTATTTTAAATGTGTTTAATTCAACTTGATATTTATAAATTTACCTTTAGAATATTTTGTAAACTAAATGTTGCTATTATTTACCGATAAAGTATTAATTCACCACAGTCTCTGTTTTTGCAATGTGGTTTGATTAATATATCAGAATTAAAATTGTGGCGAACATAAAGAAAAATCAAATATAAATGCTGGTATTCAGAGGTTATTAGACACTTACATTTTCAAACTTCCATGACTTGCATTAAATGAATAAATCCTGACACGTTAATATAGGTCATAGGTTAATACAGGTCACAGCTTAACCAGTTAAACACTCGTTTTTATCCTTGTTCTTTACATCTGTTATTTATTGTGATCCAGCCAGCTTTTACAACGTATTTATTGCACATGTTCATACTATGATGACAATGAAAGAACAATTTATGGGTCAAACTGCACAAAAGCAAAGGATGACACATCTGTACCTGGAACACATACAATCTATACAATAATGCGACATATTTGTCCTTTCAGACATTTATAATGAATGGAAGTGACGTCGACGCGTGAAGTGACACAGCTCATGTCGCAGTGTGTACCTGAGATGATCAACGATAGGACCCAACAGCCCATCAGGTGTCGAACATAAAGCATTGGAGGATTGTGGGACAGCTGCTGATTACTGCAGCAGAGCAAACATTTGTTAGGGCTCTCTGAACAAGCAAAGATAGGCTCAGGCTGAATTGACAGGGTCCCCTAAATTGTGTCTATGACGCCTGATCCATCGCGTCAAAACCATTAAGGAGAAGAATGGGTGTGATGATAATGTATTGATCAGATGGTGATGGATGGCCGTTCAGGGTATATAAGTGAACTTGTGTACCAAATCGAGGTATAGTCCAGAACTGGCCATCTTCAGATAGAGGCACCATGCTTTCAGTAGCTCTGTTTTACCTCGTAGCTGTGATTTGTTCAGCGAGATGGGCACATGCTTTACCTCTGTACCCTGACTCCAACCTGGAACCACAAGCAGGTACGGATATTTTATCATTTTATCATTTTATCATTTGTATCACTTTACCTGCTTGACCATGTTGCTTTTGTCATGGGCAACACTAAGACACATTCACTATTCTCTGGCTACAAACTAAAAATATACTCACGCTCTTCCAGTGATGACAGGTCTTTTTAATTTTTGGCAATTTTTTTTTTTTTTTTATTGTCAATTTACAAGATGTACAGAACATACAGTGAATTGAGATACCATTTCTCTATATTTCTCTAATAGAATGTACAAGATACATACCAAACCTTTTTACAATAGCAGCATAATGCAATACAGTAACGGTTATGAGGTGAGGAGGTGCATAAAGGAAGAAAACAGCTGCAGATATTACAATAATGCAATGTGTAATAAAGTGCAGAACAGTCAGTAGCAGAAATGAGATATTAGAAATATTATAAATTCTGCAGTGACAGACATATATTGATTTGCACCTGCTTCCCAATTAAAAAAAAAAAAAAAAAAAAGAAATATAGATTCTAAGTCTGCTGAGTCTTCTATGTTTTGTATTTTTTAATAAAGTCATACTAGTGTCATGATTGCAGAGTGTTTTTTCTCAACAGATTTCATTCAGAAACTAGTTACAGAGGTGGAGGATGGACCAAACACTGCTGAGGGGGAGCAGAGGGATGTGAGTAACCTGTACCCTCTACTGATGCCACACAGTGGAGGCAGAGACATCTGGAATAAAGGTACAAACCAGTAACTCAACATGCAGGTACATGAGTCAAAGTCACAGCCAAATTAATCATAGTTAATGTCCTTTACTGTGTGATTTTCAGTGATAAAGGATTCAGCACAAGAGGATAAGTACGCCAACATGGTAAGGACAATAAAAGCACTAGTGTATTTAAAAAAAAGCTGCACAGATGATCCTTTAGTGTATTCATGATCTTATGTTGTCTTTGTGTTCAGGTTGAGGACCTCAAAGAAGTTGTTTTGAAGCTCGCTGCAGCCGACAAGCTTCGCTCTCAAGGTTTTCTCAGATCAGAGCAGAGTCTGCCAAAAACCAACAAGAGAGGTAGGTAACTTTTAAATCAGGAAAGTTCCAAACTTTATCATCCAGAGCTGCGATCACAGAGTTACGAAGTATCTGAACCAGGGCTGAAGATAATGATCGTTTTCACTCATGATTACTTTGTTGGGTATTTTCTGGATTACTTGAGTCATTTTTTTGTCTGTAAAATGTCACAAAATGGTGTCTTACATGATGTTTGAAGTGCAACAGTGTCACCAATAAAACAAATAATATTGAACAAAGTTAAAACCCAGGAAAGGACTGTCACAAATGATAAGTAACATCATATCCTAAAAGTATCAAAAGTGATGATCCATTACAGCAATTAAAGGAGGAGCAACATCAAAACTAATAAAAGCAATAGCTAATAAAAGCAGTAAGACAGACACAAATAAAATAGAAGAGGAAAAAAGAAAAAAAAAACATAACATCATTTTTAAGAAGCTGGAATTATAGATTATAAAAATAGTTGTGGATCAATTTGATAGTCTACAACTATGAATTACTTGCAGATCTAATTTCACCAAACATTCTAAGATGAGGTAAAAGTATACAGAATTATTAGAGGCAATCTAAGGATGCACAATTAATAACACTGCAAAAATAATCGCATTAGAAATGTGGAAGTGCAATTTTAGGAGGATTTAAGGTGATATCATTGCAGAAATGCAGACAAATATAACACTTTGTGAGGTGCTATATAAGTTTTAGTTACACTGACTATTGTATTTTTGCACTCCTATATTTTAATGCCATGTTTGAGATGAAAAAATCATAGCAAAAATAGTAGATATATATAAAAAAGAGGAATATGTGCATATTTCTTAAAAACCAAACAAGCTGACTCAAACTGCAGTGACAAATGGCAATATATGCTTTTTACCAAATAGTGCAGCTCTTATACAAATGTTGGCACAAAGTTATACTATTTTAACAGTTTGGGTTTTTTTACTCACCTTTCATAGTTCTGTAATTTCTCAGTTTCCACTCAACAATGCGTACAATTTTTAATGTAGTGCTTTTTAGTTGTAAAAAGCAAACAGTTAAATAATTCAAATGCATGCATACTTAAAGAAAAACACGGGGAAATGTGATTGCTCTGCAACTATTTCAATTGTGTACATTTATTTAGATGCACAGAATATATGACCGCTTCAATAGTGACATACTTTTTTTACATGAAAATATTGATAAAATAATGTGAAATGTAGCATTAATCTTCTCACAGGAAGGTTATTATACAGTATTATCAAGGCAGACGGTTGAAAAGCGTTTTAACTGTCTTCACCTTCAGCTTTTTTCTTTATTTTTCTTGTCTTGCTTCTCTGACAGCATGTTTCTGGAAGTACTGTGTGACCAACTGAAGCAAAGGAGTGGTGTTATTTCAACAGCCTTTTTGGAGACATCTTCATTCTCCATCTTCATATTTATTTCAAACTGCATATATTTATCATCTTTACCTGATCAACAGAAAATATATTTTTGAAGTTGTAAAATGGTCTTTTATTGTGGATGAAAATAAACTTAAATATCAGAAATGTGGCTGTTTTCTGTGATGACTCACACACAAATTAGGATTATGACAAATAAACCTGATATTTGTTTATTAGTGACAGTGAAACAATGAAATAATTGTATTTGTACAGGTTAAGATACAGCTGTGAAGTTTGTGTTTTGCAAAAAAACTTAACTGTTTACTGAGGATTTCTGCAGCTGCTGCTGCTCAAACTAACACAATCAAAAGGGTGTTTGATTAAAAAAATAATGAAAAATACCTTTATTTACACTATAAACAAAAATCTGCTAAATTACATTAAGTGTCAATTGCACGATTGGCCTTTTCAGTGTGACATAAGGATTTGTCTGCCAGCAGTCCCACTGAGTGCTCTAGGTTGGAGTGCCCTCTACAGGTTACACTAGGTGAAATAGGGATGAGAAGTACAGAGGAGGGGTTTATTTCCTCTTGTTGGCCACGCTGAAGTAGGCTTTCTCAATCTCAATGTCAGCTGGACACGTCTGCTTGAACTCCTCTCTGTCGTAGGCGTTTTGAAGGTATCGCCACACGCCTGTGAACTGAGCAGGAATGTCAAAGTCACAGTACTTCTTGGCAGCAACCTGAAATAAACAGAAAGGGAGATTAACTCAAGCATTTGAGAAAACACAGTTCATAAGCAGTAGATGAGTGGAGAACTTCCAGAAAGTTGATACAAGGTAAACATCCTCCATGAACCAGGATACATTCAAGACCTGCATCCAATGCACCAGTCAAATGATTTTATTTTGAGTGAGGCTAAAATATTAATAAAATAATGCTTTTTTATGAAGAAAATTGCCTCTCTAAGGTATTTAAAGTGTATATTTCAGCAATATTATTATTGTTATTATAAGGTTAATACTGATGCAGTATGGTCGTAGTAGCTGTAGTACTTTCTTAGAATTTTTTTCTTGGTAAAAGATGTTATTTTTGACAGTAAGGTTCTGTGGTCGACAGGTTAATAGTGTAGGTGTCTGGTTCCTTGAAAATAGTCTGGAGATAGATGGTAAACTCAAAGAATGTCCAAACATCAGCCAGTTCAAAAAGAGGTTTAAAGAGATGGTTTATACACAGTATAAAACTGGAGAAGGTGTTTGAGTATTACCAGATGGCTGCTGCGGTTTTGCTTTGTTTTTTGTGTGTTTGTTGATTTGTGGTTATGTTTTGTTTGATTTCTATTGTTGTTCACTTTGTATTATTGTTTTTTTTATTGTGTATTCATTTTGTGTTGCTTTCAAGGATGTATGTATTTATTTATTTACTTTTCTGGTATGTTAGTATAGGTGTGTATATATGTATGTGTAAGTGACGATGATAAGTGAGGTGAACTATTTTGATTTTTCATACATTATGCCAATAGGAAAATAAAGGATAGACTGTTGTGTGGAGAAAGGGTGGGGTTAAATAAGTTCTACTTCCTCCCACTCCTTTCTGAATGTGCGAATGAAGTCATACTTTGTTTTCATGTATGTGTATACGTTTATTCATGTTTTCTTTTTTTCTTGCAATCTGTTTTATTTCTAAGGACCAAGAAGGATTACTTTTGTTTTGCTACATATTCAAAATAAACTAAACTAAACAGAACTGAACTGAATAAATGTTAAAAAAAGGTTCTAATCTTTCCTTTAACATGAAATATTGGAAAACTAGTGGATGTCAAAATTGACCTTATATAGAAGATAAAATCTGTGAGACTACAGGTTTAACATTAAGTCCTTTTTATCGTCATAATTTATCATAATTCAGAAAGTTACTCAGATGAATGAAGTATCAGTTATTATTACATATATATAAAAAAAATAGTGGGTCAAGTTTTACAATTCTTAGATATGCACCTGATTATCACATATGTGTACAAACTGGGTTTCTTTTCCACCACTGATGGAATACCTTTTCTATATCATCTACAGTCAGACATTCCTGTTCCATGGCCACATTCTGCACAGAAGGCTTCTAACCCAGTCTTATATTGACCCAGGACATTACACAGACTGGATGTCTCACCCTGATGACGTGCAGTTTGGGCAGTAGGTTGCAGTCTGCTAAGGTGAGGCGATCCCCGTCCAGGAACTTTCTTTGGGATACGGTCACGGTTTCTGTTGAGTTGTGGTCGATCTCCTCAGGGAGCGGAGAGTTCAGGAAGTTATCCAGACGCTTGAACTCCCGGAGCAGGTTTTTCTCCTGGACTGTGGAGTCAGAAACACAAAAATATGATGATTTTTTTTTGCTCATGTATTCGTTGAACACGTACAATCCATATGTACATACATTTTTGAAGTACTATTCCACTTTTCTGCTGCCTTATTACCCCGCCCACTGAAGGGGAGACAAGGGGTACGGTATTGTTTTTGGTTCAGTTTGTTTGTTTGTAAAACTATTGGTCGACTTCATACTAAATTGAGTTTATAGATTGCCAGTGACCTAGATTATATGTCAATACATTTTGGGAAACCTAGGTCAAAGTTTCAAATTTTTGTTAATTTTTTTGGATATCTTTTTTTCCCCATTTACTTATAATGGGTGAAATTTCACATGTCTGTAGCAGCAAAACTATTGGTTGAATTCATACCAAATTGACTTTATAGATTGCCAGTGACCCAGAACAGATGTGGTTACATTTTGGGAAAAGTAGGTCAAAGTTTCAATTTTTTATTAATTTTTAAAATCTACAAAACATGAATTTTGTTTCAATTCACTTCAAAGTTGGCACATATGTAGAGGAAATTGATATGCTGACATCAGCACACACATAAACATGATGACATCAGCTGGATCGATGCCAAAATAAGCTACAATATGTGCGAGGGGCGGGGTTTGTTGTGCCTAGAATCACTTGGTCTTTCTTTGTTTTGTCTGTATCTTATAGAAAGTCCTGCTGTTATGCTGGTACTCCAGTACTTTTAACTGCTAGAGATACTTGTGAGAGAATCAACCAGTGACTGAAGGGTCACCAGTTCGATTCCCTGGACCAGTAGATAAATTGTTAGCTGATGTGCCCTTGAGCAAGACACTTAACCCCTCAATTGCTGAGGCAGCTGAGACTCCTAGTCAACAGTGTGTGGTGTGTTTCTGCATATTATATAGTGATGGGTTAAATAAAGTCAATTTCAATGTGTATTCTACGTCTACATGTAAAAAATAAACAAACAAATAAAAATTCTTAATTTTTAACAGTTATATGGTGGCTCAGTCTCAATCAATCAGATATAAAATGCTCCCTAAATTCTTTAATACAATGTATAACAAATAAGTAGAGACATTTTCTTTAAAATGTATGCCAATATGTGAACTTTTTTGCTCATTCATGCTTTTTTGTACACGGCTGGAGTTTAAACATCTTTAATTTAAGGTTATTTTTTGTATGAATAGTAATCCGTGAAAATCGTTGGAGGTGCTAAATGTTTGAAGAACTTTAAAAGGCCAAACCTACAGGCATTATTCGGGCTGTTCTTGATGAAAGCAGAAAACTTTGCAAATATGTCAGCTCCCACATCAAAAGACTCTTTGTTTAATGGGCTCAGATGAGGATACCTGCAGAGAAAAGAAAGGAGAAGCCTGGGAATCATCTTATTTAATGACAATAAACTATTTTCAAGCCCTGTTTTTGTTAATACTTATGTAACGATTGAGCTCACCATACCTGGGAGGGGCCAGTGTTTGCTCAAGAAACTCTTCAATTTTGATGAAGTCTGTTTTGAGGGTGCCGTTGTAAAGGAGGAACGGAGGGTTGGTCCCAGGAGCCAGGTCTTTAAGCTCTGCTGGTTTCCTGTGGTGGAAACAGAAAGATGGGAAATCAGGAAGACAAATGAGGAAGAGACGTCTGATTCCACTCCTACAATCACGTCCTTATCTAGAGTGTCAAAACCAAGCACAGACTCAGCAAATGTGTCGGTTGTCGAGGCTGTCAGAATCAAATGTGGCATTGTGGATTAATGATTTCAACGTTGGCTGTTGGTTTAGTTGTAAAAACACAGACCTGGGAGTGGACGGCTATTAAAGAGCCCTGCAGTGTGTGTTTTCTGAATCATTCAATTATCAGCATCCTTTCAAAGTTTCCTGATCTTATTTGCTCACCAGTAATGACCCTGAGAAGTTCACACAATAAAGTCTCAATTAAAGACAGTGTTTGTTTGTGAGCGACACAGAGCTCTTTGTGCTCTTTGAAAGGGGCCGATTCCTCCCTCAAACCTGAGTTAAACGAAGCTAAACACACCTATTGAAAGTGAGAAATGGTGTCGATTACATTGAGGGAAGAAACCTTCTCAATTTTTCTCTCATTTGCGTCTTAATAGAGGCCTGTTTGGAAGTCCCTTCGACCAGATGCTCAGGAAGTGTTTTTGCCAGAGGGGTGGGGGTGGGGTGTGTGTGTGGGGGGTGCTTACTTCCTCATGTCAACAGTGGTCACTGTAAACTTGACTCCTTTCAACCACAGGACCATGAACAGCCTCTGACAGAAGGGGCAGTTCCCCACGTTTTCACCATCATGTCCAGCCTGAAAAACCCAAACCGTAAAGTGAAATTAGTGATAATTTTCACATAAATGTAACTCATCCTCTGGCATTGAAGGAACATGTACTTTTATACCATGTCACCATTTTTTATACATGATTTTTGAGTGTTTAAGAATGAGTGGACATTTTGAGGTGTTAAATATCAAGTACATTTTAAGAAGCCAATCCAACAGGTTTTATTTCAGCTGTTCTTAGTGAAAAAAAAATCATAATGAGAGAAAGAAATGTGAACCTAATAAAATTGATCACACAAATATGACACACCCTGTTTAACTTGACATGCATTTATTGTTATAACATATATACTTTTAAACTAATCAACATTTTCACACAAAACATTTGTATGAAATAGAACATTTATCTTCACACGGAATAAGTAAAAAAAACAAACATTTTGCACTGCTAAATGTTCACTGAGCTTTAAGAAATGAATAAATCTTGTGCTATTTCAGCTGTTCATAGTGAAAATATGGAATAACAAATTAATAAAGGTTATTGAGAGTATCACACAAATACACTATGACACGCCTTGTTTAACTTTACTTGCACTGACCTCCACAACTTTTATTTTTGTAGTAATTTACATAATTTATGCAATACCTTTACCTGTATTACGATAATAGTTTCTTAAAGTTAATATTTATCTCTATGTACCGTAGGTAAAAATAAAAGAAATCATTTAGAGCTGTTAAATGTTTAATGAACTTTAAGAAGCTGATAAATGTGGTTACTTTTCAGCTGTTCTTAGTGAAAATATGGAAAATGACAGTAACAGTAGAGCAGTTATACAGATAATATTTAAACTTTAGATTCATATGTATTTCCATACAGGTAAAAGTGAAAACATTTGGAGCTGTGACTTTGAGACCCCAAATTTGTGTTACATGCACGTGTGACTTGAGCCGTTCTTAATGAAGGCAGAGGAAATGATGGAAAATCATATGAAATTATTAAAGTTTGTTGAGATTTTCTCATAAATTCAACAAATGTTGCTTAACTTCAAGTGCATTTGGGAATGCACTTTAGTAAAATTAGCATGAAACTACATCTACTTTTGCACTAATTTGCCTTTTTTGAGATGCTAAATGAACTTAAAAAAAAAAAAACAAGCAGAGAAAAGAGAGAAAATGACATAAATGTGAAGTTATAGGTACAAATACAGATTAACTTTATTGATCCCTTTATATCACTTTATTGGTGAAATTCATCATATTAATCAAGTTACCACACATTTATTCTTCCTGTTTAACTTTAGGTGTAGCACATATGCTGCTAATATGTTTATTTGTAGTAATATTCATGTGAATGGTTTAAAATGATGATGTGCAGTTCATAAAGTTTCTTGAGACTGTCATGTAAATTTGACACATCCTGTTGAAGCCATTGAGATAATGAGTCTGTCTCCTGTCTGCTGATAAACAAGCAATTTTGGCAGTGAAAGGTGTGTCGGGGACATTTAAAAGTAGGTTTCTCCTCTGAGGGGAAGAGCTGATGTGTCACATCATGAAAAATAGACTAAACAACAACATGTTTTTAGCTTTTAACCCATATCTTTGAGTATATTTTTGTTAAGTGACAGAACATTTAATCTTTAATCAGCAGAGACATTATGTACTTCTTCTGATTCTTTTGACCTTCTAATAACTATCAGATTGTGTTTCTGCAGTGTGGATAAAAAGACATGCTTTAATGCTTGAGTATATGAAGAGAAATACTGTCAATATATCTGAATGTGTGCGTAAGTCAGTGGGTGTGCCTCTTCCAGTCACCCTACATGCTCCTCGCTGCTTCTGAGTGTGTGGCGATAAGGTGGACCATCTGTGGCCAGAACTTACTGATAAAAACATGCCATGACCCTCAGCTGAAACACAAACATTTCAACATCTGTAGCAACATCAAAATCCACTGACTGAGACCCTGAGACCTGATAAGTGAGCAGCAAATCCTGGACAGAACATAGAAATCTAAGTAAAGGATACAAGACAAGCAGATCAGGTGACAGTTTAATGTTGGATCTAATTGCGAGCAGCACATTCTTTGGTCATTTAATTTAGCTGTCACTGGATTTTACCTCACATCTGCTCGCTTTTCCTTAAGATTCGAGAGAAAAGACTGACCTTAATGAACAGCTCGATGCTTGGCTCCTTGTCAGAGTCCTGCCTCAGTGCCATGTCGTCCCAAAAGAAAGGCTCAGTTCACTTCTTTAAAACTTTTTTGTTTTGTATAGTAACTGTTGCTTCTCCTGGAAGTCAGCACCTTTGTGTATTCCCCCCAAAATACCCACAGAGCTAAAGAGGAAGCTGATAACAGTGCCCTTGAACAAGCGCAGCTCTGGTTTCAAGTGCGTCTTGGATGGCAGCAGAAAGTGTAACACCTCAACAGTGGTGTGTTTTGTGTGTGGGCTCCTTGGAGGCTATCGCTCTGAACATACTTTACAAGTCAGGGAAGAGGGAGGATCCAGAGAGAGAGAGAGAGAGGGAGAGAGAATGGGCGGGGGACTAACTCTTATATACCCAAAGCCAAAATCTACGAGGGGAGCTTAAAATAGGTCCTGTGCATTTTGTAATACATGCACCGATGACGCCATGTGACTCTAAGCGGATAAATTCACAGGCAGTTTACTTTGGCCTCCTCACATGAAATGAAAAAATTATATTCAGTACTTTGATCTGATCCAGTATTCCAAAAACAAAAGCACTTTAGTTCTTCATCAGTGAGAAAGAATAATGTACATTTGTCTTGGTCACAATTAAGAAATGCCTAAAACCACAATATCAGATGAATAGCCTTTGTATGTTTGGTGATTATTAATATATTCACCAGATTTACTACTTTACTAATAACCACTTGACAAAACTTGTGATATAAAATGGTTCAACTGTGATGCAAAATACTTCTCATTTCAAGTAAAAAGCAAAGAATCAAAACTAACCTTCACTTTCATTTTAGTACTCTGAAAAAGGATATTCCCACAATGTGATATTAAAAAAATGATGCTTTTGAGCATTAGAAAGTCCTGTGAATTATCTTTAATGTAATGCACTGTATGATAATGCAATTAAATCACTATTGTTAGGCTCGAAACTGGAGCAAATTTTCCCATTAAAGTCAAAATACTACTTCAGAAACTTAATTAAAAAGATGTACTGGTAAAACATATATACAGGTACACATAGATGCAATGACTACACCATTAACTAAAACAGTTTTCTCTCACCTACCCTGTAATTGATGTTTATTAATAAT
>JAPQRP010000002.1:18674664-18712588 GCA_037367295.1 Apogon hyalosoma
TAGTAGTAGTAGTAGTAGTAGTAGTAGTAGTAGTAGTAGTAGTAGTAGTAGTAGTAGTAGTAGTAGTTGTAGTAGTAATAGTAGTAGTAGTAGTAGTAGTAGTAGTGGTAGTAGTATAGTAGTAGTAGTTGTAGTAGTAATAGTAGTAGTATAGTAGTAGTAGTATAGTAGTAGTAGTAGTAGTATAGTAGTAGTAGTAGTAGTAGTAGTAGTAGTAGTAGTAGTAGTAGTATAGTAGTAGTAGTAGTAGTAGTAGTAGTAGTAGTAGTAGTTGTAGTAGTAATAGTAGTAGTAGTAGTAGTAGTAGTAGTGGTAGTAGTATAGTAGTAGTAGTTGTAGTAGTAATAGTAGTAGTATAGTAGTAGTAGTATAGTAGTAGTAGTAGTAGTATAGTAGTAGTAGTAGTAGTAGTAGTAGTAGTAGTAGTAGTAGTAGTATAGTAGTAGTAGTAGTAGTAGTAGTAGTAGTTGTAGTAGTAATAGTAGTAGTAGTAGTATAGTAGTAGTTACATTTTAACTGTGTTGGAAAATTTGCTCAATTGTTTTTTTACAGTCACGTTGCAAATATGCCTTACATTTTTTATTCGATTCATTTTAGATCAAAATACACTTTTCATCTTACACCTACTAACAGTAGTTATTCAAATATCAAATCATCTTTACACTCAAAGGTAGATCAGGTCGATCACATTAATGTACAGCCAGTGTAGGTATTATCAAATGTAATGGTATCTCCAGCAAGTTTTGCCTTTAATATTAATATTATCTGCTGTAGCTTTACCAGAGTTGTTTTTTTTTTTTTACACAGACATGATAATAAAAGTGGCCCAAAATGATATGAAATGTAGTACATTTTTAAAGAAAAATCTAACATTCTCTTGGTGGACCAATAAGGTGTTGAAAGCATGGCTGAAAAAAAGTGAAAAGACTCAAAAAGTCTATTTGAGTCATTCCAGACCCATATAGCAGGTTATTACAGAAGCAGGTCAGGCTGGAGTAGGTGGAAGGAATCCCCTGCTTCGAGGAGGTAAAACTCAAATGGAAATTATGTTTTGATTGCTGGCTTGTTTTGCTCAAGAATTTTTTTCATTGCAGTCAAACCATTTTATATTCTTTTAAAAGATATATACGTAAACTTTAGCAGGTTTTGGTTCGTTTTCATTAGTCAACTGATGTCTGGGTAAATGACTGGATGAATGAGACAGACGTGGGTTGCTTTCATTCTTTGAAGAACACGTCATCATAAACTGAAAGCAGAACAGTCCTTCTTCTAATACCATCTGATTTACAGTAAAAAGTGGAGGGGGATTTTCATGACAAAACACCAGTGCATAGAGAACACTTCCCTAAAAGAAAAGAAAAATGTTAAGTATCAGCAGACACATGCATGATTATGCAACACGAGGAATTTAAACAGTGAAAGATACATGTCTCTCTGCCATGTTCTTGTCTCATTTATCTGCCTGAGGTTATTTGTGGAATTTAGATCAGGAGAAGAAGGAGCATGAATAACAAACGCATCATATTAAAATCTCCATCAAATCCTGGAATTACACCCCACTTCTCAGGAAAGGCAGGAAATGTTACATAAAAGAAGGCAACAGCTTCTTTCCTCTTAAATGTCTACGCAAGACTTTCCTCATATCTGACCTTTAATCTCTCTTTGCACTCTCCTCCTCAAGCCTGAATAGAAAGTTCTAGGAGTAATTAGTCACTTTATTTACACTTCCAATGGGAGTGAGTGGAATTCTACTGGAGAATGAGGTGGGAGTGTCTCACTGACTTGCGCACAAGATTAAAAAAAGTTCACCTTTCTAATAATTATCTTTTGTTACTTCGTCGTCTCTGCAGTCACAGCCTGACCGGCAGATACGTGACTGTAGGGTATCTTTTCAGAAACTCATTTCTGATTCACCGTCAGTACTTCTTTACGCAATCAGTGGTAACATGTGAGCTCAGCACTGTGTCACTGTTTGGTTGGCATGACAACACAGACAGAATCTGTTCAAGTGAAAATATGGAGTAAATTGCAGCCTTTTTGCGTAAAAGAATCTGGGGTGTTCACAGCAAGGCAATCCTTGGAAAAGATTTATTGATTTGATAATGAAATAAGTAAATTCCAGCAAAGGCCAATCCTGACATCTCTTTAAATATCATAGCCTCCTTGGTTTTTTATCTTAAGTTGCATTCCAGTTAAAAGTGGATAAGTCAAAGTGAGCGACGAGTGTTGAGGTTTAACAGAACAGACAGATACCATGAGTCCAAACATATATATCCAGTCTCTTTACACCATAATCAGTGCTGGATGGATAGGACTAACTGTTTCCCTGTACATTTCCACATTTTCATTTGTTCATGTTTCACAGATTGTTTTAAAGCAGATGGTTGTATGTTCTGTTGAACCTGGTGAAGTTCACAATCCAAAACATGCTGGTTTAACTTCATGGTTCAATGAAGTTGTTTTATTTTATAACGGCTGTTGGAGTTCCCGATCAACGGAAAGTTCTTGCCATTGTCTTAGATTTACACCGTAACCTGTCTAAGCTAGTCTTTCATTTTCTAGCAGTAATGTCCAGAAAAGTCTTTTCTGACCATGACCTTTTACTTCCTGAGATGAAGAAATAGAAAAACTCTGAAATGAAGATCTCATAACTAGGGTAATCATAATAGTAACTAATAATAATATAATATATAATAATAGGTAACTAGTTATATAGTTGAAAATGTGTCTTTATCACTCAGCACATTTGTTTACTGTTTCTATAGATACAATGTTTTTGTCCAGTAAGAACAAAGAACCATCACAGTCACTAAGACCTCCTCAAACCAGGTGTATGCATAAATAAAATGTGCATATGTGCAAAAGATATTGTTAATAAAAATGACATAAAAAAGAAACAGATGGATGAACTGTTTGCAATTGAGTTGATTAACTGGCACAGGTCAGTGATATAACTGGAAATAAAAGGTGCCTTTTAGATCTGTGAACTGGTTCAACAATTTCAGAATAATGTTCCTTTATGTTACATTGCAAAGGCTTTGATTATCTCATTGTCTACATCATGTAAAATTCCAATAATCTGGAGAAATCTCTGTCAAGGTCAAATATCAATATTGGATGGCCATGATCTTTGGGCCCTCATTCTGCATTAAAACCAGACATGGTTCTGTTCTAGAAATCACTGCATGGGCTCAGGAACACCTCCTGAAATCACTGTCTGTGAGCACATTTCAACATGTCATCCACAAACAGACGTCAAGCTGCACCACTCATGATCCAAAAACACCGCTGTCTTCTCTGGATCAAAGTTCAGTCTTTTTTGAATCCATGGATATCACATCCTCCAGATTAAAGAGGAGAGAGACCATTGTTATCAGCACTCAGCCTGCAGTTCTGATGGTGTGGGGTGTATAGCACCTAGGAAATTGTCATTGGATTTGGGATCTTTTACAGAGGGCACCTTGCATATTAAACCACATATTCCATCTATTACAACATGATTTGTAGTTGAAGACTCTGGTCTTGGATTGGCCTCCCTGCAGTCCAGACCATTCACCAACTGAAAGCATTTGCTGCATCATGGAACAAAAAAATACAGCAAATAAGATCCAGAACAGTTATGAACTTAGAGCCTTATATCAGACAAAAATGACAAAATTCCTCTTCCAAAATTTCAGTAACTGGTCTGACTGGTTTCTGGATGTTTTACGGGCTGTTGTTTAGAGAAGTTTGTATGCTATACAGACATTTGTAAATCATTGCATTCTACTTGTTTTTACATTTTACAGTGTCCCAACTTATTTAGAGTTGGGGTACATGTTATAAACTTAAGTCTTCATATGTGCAGATTATGAATCTATGTGATAATAATTTAGTATATTACCATAAAAATAACATATATGGCACCATAGGTGCATGTATCACATACTGCATTTTTGTATGGACTGAAAACTGCTATAATTTCTTTAGAACGGTTTATAATGATTTATAAAGTGCTGACAACCTAATTAATAACCTTATTCATTGGTACCAAAAGCAGTCATCCTTCAGATTCTGGACAACTGACAGGATATTCATCAGGGGAGGTTTCCTGAGTATTTAAAAAAAAACAAAACATGCTGCTCTGAAAATGCTTGCCAATGACCTTTCACTTCCTATTCCACGGACAAAAAATAGTAAAACCCCATCTCATGGAGATAGATACACATATCTCCTCTGGACACACACAGCAGCTGGAAATGACCTCCTGGAAAGAAGTGTCTTATCTCCACAAACAGGACCCTCCGTGGTGACAGCGGAGTCCAAGAGAATGAGTCCAGATTTCTGCCAATACACAAACGCAAACACACATATTACACATATTTACTTAGACTGACGTAACTTTGTGTCTTTGTGTTACATATAGAGGGTTTTGAACCAATAGAGTACATGCTGTAAGCAGAGGAAAATTGATATGTTTTTAAAGAAAATGTTTACTAATTCTTAATAATTAACACTGTAACTTGTGAGAGCAATACACAGACGAAAATGGAAAAACACAGTAGTGATTTGAGGATATCATATTAAAGAACAGCCAGAAGGGAGATATTTAACCCATAAAGAACCAAATACCCATCACCGACCAAAACCATCTTCTGATTTAAACTGTCTAATACCTGTTGATCCACTGATCCTATCAACACATGTAAATAATTGATGGAAAATGCAGTTTGTCATCTTTTTATGGTCATCAGATATGACCCATTTGGACGTTCAGAGGCTCCATAGTTATCGTGGAAACACTGTCATCTTCTACAACATTGATTCACCAGTAAAACCCATGGAGTTGGATCAATGACAGTGGATGGAAATGCTTAGTTTAAGTTCAGTTAATGATACATTTTACTGAACAAGTCACTTTTTCTGCATTTTTCTCCGTTTTTGATATTATAACCGTCAACTTTAATCTGACTCTTTATGAACATCTTCATGATCAGTAAATTAAATGCAGGAAAATACCTGATTTATACAGAAGATCATTTTATAATAAATGGTGATAAATCACTTAAAGGTCAGATATAGAGAAAATGTCACTTGGGAACTGACACAGAAGTAGCACTGGGTCTTTATGGGTTAATGGACATACTTTTAACGACATTTGAGAATGAGACATGACCCAACAGTTAGTTCCATACTAAACTAATAAATTTACTATACTTGTTCTCATGCAGTGAAGCAAAAGCAAGACTGAAGTGGTTCAAAGCTTCAGTGATTTGATATTTTATTGCTGGGGGTGGTGGTGGTGGTGGTGGTGGTGGGAGGGTGTTTCTTGTAAACACAAAGGCATCATTGACCCACTGACCGTGCTCTCCCTGGTGGTCAATAGCAAACCAAGTTGTTACAACAAAACTGTGGGGTCTGTCATGCAGGATATGATGGTGTCGTGGAGTTTCGGCCAGTCCTTCTATTTTTTGCCTCTCCTTCTAACACTGAAGATTCATAACACATCCTCAGCTCCTGATTTCTCACGTAAGTGCTTTGTTTTTCATCTCAGTGTTAGATAAATGCTGATTAGGTACTTTTAGACGGTGCAGGATTTTAAAGGGAAGACATTTGTGCATCCTCTTATTTCTCTGCATCCTGCTTTTGAAACAGCTGGTCCAGCTCATGCTCAGAGACCAGAATCTAGACTAATGAGGGTTCAGCAGGTCCTGAACTTCACTGACCAGCATTAGATCCTCCCTCGCAATAAACAAACTACAGCTCTGTTTATGTATTGCTTTGTTGTTTTGTTTGGACTCATGACAAAAACATGATGGGCGATGTTATCGTATCAGTGATATATTCGGCCAAAGCTGCAGATAGTCTTTGTATTTGACATCCCGCTTCGGAGCACAGCAGGGTATGGCTCCATCTAAACCAACCAGAGGTCAGACATTTTTTTGTGACTTCAGGCTCTAACAGACCTAATAATAGCTTATTGTGAGTGAGTGCCTGGTACTGCCGCTCATTCACTCCCTGAAGATTCTAGCTGCCTGAGTGCACACACACATACATCCTCGAGGGCCAGTACAGGAAACACACATGGGAGGGGAACTTGCCTTCAGTGTCTGTGTTCCACTGTCGTACATGTTTGTATGTGTGGTCATAGTCCAAATATTGTCTTGGAGAGCTACACCCTGTGAAAAGGACACCGCCCAGTTGACAACCAGGTCCAGTTGGAGCCACAAGGAATGAAAAATGTTTCCAATAATCCATCCTATTGATATACCCGTGACAAAGAACAAAAAGTTTCTAATATTTAAAGTATTATCTGAATCAGGCAGCAATTTCCTGCTTTGGCTACAGCATAATAACAATTGTGCCCATTGAGATTCAAACTGTCCTGCTAATAAGAAGACACAATGTTTATAATATTTATCCATTGAAATTCAAATCAATAACTTGTATTTAGCAAAATTATTTGCCAGTGGAGTTACAAATTTTGCTTGATGAGATTTATGAAAATTAGAGTTAAAGTCTGACCAAAAACCAAAATGTGACTTCAAACTTGGAAAAAAAGGGCAAAATATAAACAAGTTGTGCTTATAACAACTAAACAACTAAAATACTGCTATGAATTAGATAAACTGAATGCTCTTGAATTGAGAAGGCCTGAAAGTGGTTTCACTCTTCAAAACAATCCAATTCATTTTACATATTACATAAATCACTTAAGTATTACGTGTTACTGATTGAAGTGGTGATTGAAGTTTTGAGGAGTTTTTTAGTTTATATTGTAATAGTATGATATGTTAGAGGAAAAATAATATATTGGTTAATAATTCATGTGTAAAGGAACATCTGATCTTAATGTTAATTTCAATGAGTTGACATATGTTTACATCCTTTCAAGAACTAGACCTAGAAAGTAGATTAAATTGTGTTTATATGTTATGTCATGTTTAGGTTCTAATATTACTCTGTTAATTTTGGAATGTTATTATGTGTATATTATGTTATTTTGTTTCATTCTCACAATGTAAGTTTTAGTGGATCGCAGAAGAGTAGCTGCAGCCAAAAAGCAGCTAACTTAAACTAAACTAAATCTAGCTGAGTATTAGCTACAGTATTTTTTAGACACCATTCCATACAGTGGTCTCCTAACTTGAGACACTTCTAATGTGAAACATGTCAGACAAGAGTATTTTTCTTCTTAGAAAAAGTAAAACAGGGTTGTTTTTTTTTGTTTTTTTTTTTAACTTTCTCAACATTCTTTTTATTACAGTGAACTAAAATATTCAAAAGCTGACACATTAAACCACTCCTAGATTAGATATCATGTCTTGTTTTCATTGGCATCAAGCTGTATTGGGTTTGTATACCTATTGTGCACATATTTTACTATTGCACTGTTGATTTTTCCCATGTGAACATTAGATTTAAGAGGATGTTCCAGGGTTATCTCATAAAACTGACTTGCTTTTTCTATGTTTGTTCTATCTTTTAAGTATATCTCCAAACTATTCTGAAGAACCACACAGCCCATGCTTGTGAAGGAGACACCCTGACCATCGAATGTCCCTCCAAGACATCTGTGGCCGTCCTGTCAGCCTTCTATGGACGACGAGTACCAAACCAACATTTATGTCCCTCTGCCAACACAAATGTGACTGTGGAGGAAGATACAGAGTGCACCTCTGCTGTTGCTATTGAGGTACAGAATATACACTGCAAAAAATGATTGCTAAGAAAGTGAAAAAAGCCTTATTTCTAATAGAAAAAAAAGCTCCCCAAGAAATTTTTACATAAGAAAAAAAATTCTTATTTTAAGAAAATATATCTAACTATTTCTTGATAAGATTTTCCAGCTAATTTCAAGTCAGATTTTACTAGTAACAAGGTGGCAATATTTGGAAATTATCCCAGCAAAGGATTAAGAATGTTTTCCTTATTTTAAGAAATTCTTATAGCCAGCTCAGTCAGAGACTAAAATTCCCCATTTAAAGTAATTGTATCTTAAATTAGTGTGATTTTATTTCTTGTACTAAGCACTGTTTGATAAAATTATAGCATTTTTATCCAGTTTTAAGGCACATTAGAGATTTTTTAGTTGATAGACTTTTTTGTTTGTTTTAAGAATTCTAGCCAATGTTTTTTTTTTTCTTACCCTACTGGCAGATTTTTTTTTTTTTTTTTTTTTTGCTCAATATAAATCAATTTGACCAGATTTAGGAATATTAGGCTTATTTCTAGCAGGGTATTTTTTGCAGTGTAAGTCTACGGCGACGGTTTTTGTTGTTTAAAGAGGTGCAGTCATCATTCATTCATGTGATAATCATCAACATGTCTTTGCAGAAAGTTCTGTCAGAGTGTCAGGATCGGCGGTCCTGCCATATCCCTGTCCTCAGTCCAGTGTTTGGACAGGACCCCTGCCCACTCACTACAAAGTATCTTCTAGTCTCCTATAAATGCAAACCAGGTAGTCCACAAAAAACATAAACTGACCAACACTAGTCAGGTATTAACAATCTGTCAATAGATGTGTACATATTAATACAAGACATACAGATCTGAAAATATCCAAAAGACTTACAATCACAACTTATAAGTGTTTGATTTCACTGTAGAAACAAATGAGATAATTTTTTTTCCAGTGTCATTTTCAGTTTTTATTCCCAGAAAATTATAACTGGATGATAAAAAAAAAAAAAAAAAATCACAGAGTTCATATTAATTTAGAGACAACATATGACCAATATATTAGCATAGGTAGCATTCAGAAATCAGTATTTGGTAGGTTTCACAGCTTTTATGTGCCTTATCATGCTCTCTACCAGTCTTTCACATTGCTTTTGGTGCTCTTTTGTCTGAGGACTAATAATATAAATTCTAACATTTACCTGTGTTAAAGATTTGTTTTGTTTGTTTAATTTTTACAGAGTAACTCACTGGATCATTCTGGGAAGCAAGCACTGACTCTTTTCACTCAGTAATTACATATTGTTAGTTCTTAAAGTAGTATCTATTATGACAGAGCTCATCAGAACATTAAGTATGTTTTTATGATAATGGTATAAACCAGGGGTATTCAAATCCGGTCCTCGAGGGCCGGTATCCTGTATGTTTTAGATATTTCACTTTGTTCAGTTAATGATCAGCTCATCATCAAGCTCCGCGGAAGCCTGATAAAGATGTAATGGCTTCTAGGTGTGCTGGAAGAGGGAAAAATCTAAAACATGCAGGATACCGGCCCTCGAGGACCGGATTTAAACGCCCCTGGTCTACATCAAACCTGAAAACATTTTCCATATCGCTTTTGTGCAGTCTATGTTTCTTCATGTGTTCTTAAATCTCATCTGTTTCAGAGCATCACCGCACAAGACTGGTGTGTGAAAATGAGCGTCTGAGGCTGATGTGTAAAAATGACACTGTCCTCGCCATCTACTCTGCCACATTTGGACACCTGCTACATGGCAGCCCCCACTGTCCTCTGGAACCGGGATCTCAGACTGACATGGGTCTGAAACAGGGCTCTTGAGTGTCACCTAGTGGAAAAGCAGTGAAATAATTATTAATAGTGAAGAAAAAGACTATGATCATTGCCTTATTTCTGTCTTACTCAACACAAAAACATGCAACAATTATATTTTTATTGGAGAAGTCTGAAGTAGTTGTTGTAGACTTTTCTAGATTATAATAACATGATGTTTAATAAAACTAGTTTTGCATTATGACCATGCTATATTTAATAATTATATTGAAATTCATTTGTTCCAGAGTGTTTGTCACCTACGGCTCTGAGAAAGGTGTCACGACGGTGTCATGGGAGAGCGAACTGTTCATTACTGGCCGATACTCTAACCTTTGGGGACCCCTGCTTCCCTGGGACCAGGAAACACCTGCGAGTGTCCTTCACTTGTGGTAAGTAACAGTACTGAACAACAACGATATGGTTTGTTGCATCAGGTTTTACATAAAAACTCCTCATTTCCTCTTTAGTGCCTCGGTATCTTCTGGAAGATGTGGGTCGAGGATCAACAGATCCTTTCATGATCTCAGACTACACTCATGGTAAGAATAACTAATGTCAGTTCTCAGGTTTTGAAGAGTCCAGACTTTGACTGGTGTCTGAGACCGGACCCCTCTCACCTGCAGGTGGATGGTACACTGGGCCCACCTACAGGCCTCAAAACGTGTTCTTAACCAACTCACTGGAGATCATTGAAAAAATATTGGGTATGTGCACTGATGCCTGTAGATCTCAGGCAAGTCTTGAGTGTACATGTGTCATTGTTTTAAGAACATACAGGTGTTCTAATAGTAGAAAATTCACTTTAGACAGGGAGATGAAGAGACATAAAATGAATGCTACAGGAGTAGGCTTGGATCTGAAGGCATTCAGTACTGCAGCAGATTTAAAGCTTTGCACTCCTCGCGATAACCCATTACAAAAAAAAAAAAAAAAAAAAATCACATTGGTCAGTATGGAAGAAGAAAGTGCAGTTTGCGGCTTTAACCCATAAAGACCCAGTGTTACTTCTGTGTCAGTTCCAAAATATTTTGTTCTCTATATTTAACTTTTCTTAACTGATTTATCATGATTTATTATGACATAATCCTCTGTATTTTGTGTTTTTTCAGTGAACATCAAGTATTTTCCTATATGTCATTTACTGATCATATAGATGTTCATAAAAGCTCAGATTAAAGTCAAAGGTTATTGTATCAAAAACAGAGAAAACTGAAGAAAAAGTAACTTTTTCAGCAAAATATTTCATTAACTGAACGTAAACCAAGTGTCTCCATTCACTGTCGTTGATCCAACTCCATGGGTTTTACTAGTGAATCAATGTTGTAGAAGATGACGGTGTTTCCACGTTCACTACGAAGTCTCTGAACGTCCAAATGTGTCATATCTGATGGCCATGAAAAGATGAGAAATTGAATTCTGAACTAATTATTCACTTTTATTGATAGCATTAGTGGATCAACAGGTATTAAACATTTTACATCAGTAGATGGTTTTGGACGTCGGTGGCTGTTTGGGTCTTTATGAGTTAAATTATTTCTTGAATCTGTGGGCGGAACAGTCAAAACAAGGATAGCATCTACATTATATAAAATGTATTAAGAGTTTTTTGTACAATATAAGCAAAATCCTCAAAACTAAAGATCATTGTATCTTAACAATTTCAGTAATACAGTTTTACTTTACAAACAAAAATAATGATAATGTTCATTTAAATGTCTATTCTAAGCTGATTTTCTTACTATACTGTAATGAAATCACTGTATTAAGAGCTGTGACTGTAAAATGGTTGCAGATATTCAGCCAACACACCTGGAAAGACCATTATGACTTTCAAGACAAACAACAAAGATGCAGATCAGAACTATAACATTTCTGTCATTTCTATAGTTCCTGTTCCAGCACATGCTGAATTCATGTTAATTTTCAGTATTAATCTTCCAGATTTCCCGGAGCGAGTGGCCCTATACTTTGTGTCTGGCATCTGTGCTGGTCTGGTTTTCCTGCTTTGCGTTTTTGGTCTTCGCTCCACACTGGTGAAAGATGTGAAGGAGCTGGTGTCTGATCTGAATGATGAGCTGAAAGCTTCTCGCAGACGACGCAAGGAGCTGATGGACGACCTGTTTGATGAAGACATCTCAGACACGTCATCCTTCTGTCGCCTCACACAGTCCTACCGAACAACAGACATCTTCAGTCCGTCCACGTTGGCGGTCGAGATGGTCGACCGAGAGATGGAACAAAGGAGGGACATTCCCAACGGAGATATTTGGCCACATCAAGACTCCAGCCCTTACGCCATACACAAGATTAAAGGCAGCAACAACTGAGACAAGTATTAGTGTTACTGATGCTGATAAAAAGCACTGTTTACAAATGATTATTTTGATTTTCTTAAAGTGAGTCTACACTGTTGTACATACATTAATTTTTTAAAGACTTCCTCCTTTTCCTGTAAATATTAAAACACTAAACACAAATCACTTGGGTGATTACAAAATGTATTATTGGTATTGTTTAAGCATTACTCCAATTGAATAATTTTTGTAAAATAAATATTTAATGTTGACTGATTTATTTGTGTCATTTTTGGTTTAATCCTTTGAAAATGTCAATATCAGAAATTGCAATTTTCTGCAAGCAGTTCTGATTAATAAAGCATTACTAATAGCTTTAACTCTGTATAACAAAGGAGGATTAAAGTGTTAGTGTGAGAATATCTGGTCCAACCCAGGGTTTTCAGTATCAGGAAGACAGTATTAACATTATTAGACCAGTTCTATTTCACTTCCATTTCCTGTCAGTGCCAAGGAGGTTATGTGATCATTCCTGTTTGTCTGTCTGCTAGGATAACACAAAAACCTGCTGTACTGCTTTTCATGAAGTGTGGTGGAAGAATAGGACAAGAGCCAACGATGAACACTTGAAGTTTTGGGCAAGATCTATAAAAAAGCTGCAGGCTACCTTATGACTTACAATAGGCCAATCAATTTAAAAGTAAAACAAAAAAAAAGATAAATAAACTGAACATCAACTGACCTAATTGTAAGACCTCCATTACCACGATGACAATCACACATAAACTAATTCATGGCAATAACTAACAAGAAGGAGACAGACATGATGGTAATGATGTTTGTCAGTGACTAGTTCGAGTGACAAATTTTTCACAAATTTTTGTTCTAAAAAAAAATTAAAAAAAGTTATGTTTACATTTACTTTACCCAGTGAAAATGCCTTCAGTATAAGTGTGGTCTTTTTGGAGGGTCAAAAAATACATTATAAAATACTAACTGAAGATGAGTTCAGGCACACACAGTAATCAAATAAAATTAAATTTTCACATGATTCAAATGCATGAGGGGCTAATACAGTCCAGTCTATACCAGTAAGTAAAGACTATTTTAAGGTTTTTGTCTTTGCATGGTTTAATTTTAAGGTAAAGTTAATTGCCACTAACAACAAGATAATATTATGCAGGCCAACATCAATAAAAAATTATCTAAATACAAAACAGTATAAGTGACAGTTACATTTGTTTAATCAAGAATTTAAACAATTTCTTTTACATATTCAACTCAACGACACTATATTCGTCCTTATAAAGCACAGAGTAGTACAGAATGCAAGAAACCACAAACATCTGTACATCAAGATAAGTTAGATGAAATGAGCCAACATCAGTGCACATATAAGTGTAGGTGTTAAATGGTCATGGGATGGAATCAGCCCCTGCAAGAGGTGTAGGTGGAACAAATAAATGTACAAAATGTTGTGCAACAAAAGCATGAGGATAAAAATACTAGTAATAAATACTACTCACAAAAGTAACAAGTAATAAAAATATGTTTCACTCAAGAGGAAATATGAATAAAATAAATCATGTGGAGGAGAGGACTATAACATAAATGAGATACTTTTCAGTAATGTAGGATTTGACCCAAGATAAGGTCTGAAGCTGCTTTTTATTTGCTGGTTCACACTCCGAGGCAGCAGATGGCGCTGTGCACCCGATGAATGAAGCCGAATGTGGGAGTCAACATAGAAAACTGTGCTGTAGCTTCAACCGCTAAGTCTGGCACAAACTGCCAGCTATGTAGTGTGGCCAGCCCGCCTGGACAATCACCGGCGGAAAGTAGAAGCTGAATATTTTGATTTTTCCAACAGAATGACTCAGAACGACGGGAATATTTCGACTTCACAGCTCTGTTAAACAACTGTGACCTCATCCAATTAGCCACAACAACAACAACAGCAGCCGCCGCCGCCGCTGGCTAACAGGCTAGCATTAGCATTGGAACAGCTGTCATCCCGGAAGGCCGCCGCAACCGTCGCACCGGGTGGGGATTTAACTTTCTCCTCGCAACGTCTGGATTCGACCAACTTCAAATCTCTAACCAATGATAAACAGCTATTTATTTTCTCTTGGTAAGAATGGATTCCCCTTTGAGCTTTGGGATAGCCGACGAGGAGTGCTTGGCAATATCCTTTTTCAATTACAACCTTTTTTGAGTGTTTTATTTCCAGCTTGCTTTAGCTTATTGGCTAACGTTAGCTTTCACTGTTCCTGAATGATTTTCCAGGTAAGGTCAGTGCACTTCAATAATTCGGGTAATATTATGAAATTATTTAATAACTAGATTGTAATAAGCGAGTCCAGTCCTATTAATGTGTTAGCTCTGTACATTCATGTCTGCAGCAGACTGTTAGGTCAGTCTGGCATTAACAATGTTGTTATAATATAAGCTAATTAAGTTAAATCCTGTTATTGTGAAGCAGAATAACGTTGGCCATCTTTTATTTAGTTTAATTTTCACTGGCTGCCATTTAAGATTCGATCCACTGATTTTGCCTTCTTCCTTTTTTGGCTTGATGATATGCCACCCTCCACATTAATTTGCCTAATATTGTTTTAGCATGGCTTTTAAAAGATACCTGCTTCTGTGTTGCCAGTCTAACCACACTAATCAAACCTAAGCATTGATAATACCGTAGAGAGGCAATGTTATTTTCTGCAGTTAACGAAAAATAGCTCATTGCTGTTTGGGATGTCCATGCGACTTCATGCTCAGTCACAATAATTCCTTGATTGTGCTGCTCACACTGTGAGAGGTCAGGAGCTGAGGTCAGGCCAGAAGGAGCCCAGACTGCTGTCACTAATTGAGCGCAGTGGAGAGTTTATGTAAGTATCAGACACCCTGGTGACTGAAATTCTTCATCTGCCTTTGTCAGGGAGTGGGATGTCGCAGGGTATGCTTCTGTTCTGCTTCAGCATCACATACCTTGAGATTTTAGATTGTTCCCTGCAGCATCCTTTCCTCCAAAACAGCTGAACAAGCTGGCATCTCCTCTGATACTACTGGTTGCAAGCTGTTGTCTGTCTCAGCTGTCACACTCATATGGGAAGGTCTCTGAATTTGCTAAGAGGTGTTATGTATTACAGAAAATGGGTTCAGGGTACCTGTGCTGTTTTACACAAGGGCTAAGGGATAAGTGTCATATTTTGATTAAGGTAAAATGAGTTAAAACAATTGCTTTTATTCGAATAAAACAATCAATAGTCAAGACATACAGTTTACTCACATATTTGGCAAAGAAAAAAAAGCATGAACTGCTTATACTTAAAGACTTACCACATCGAAACACCTTTTTTTGTTGCTTTGCTTGCTTGATATTGACCTAAACTAAATTAAAATATTTTTTTATATTTTTCCATTGAAAGTTAAGTGCAAAATGACATGACTCGTATTGCAACAGCTGTCAAAATAATGTTTTTGAGGCTGTTGCTGTTGGTCCGGGCCCGGACCCATGTCACTGCTAGCTATTTGTCCGGCACTTCCTGTTTACATGCGGAGAGAGCCGTTGCCTAGTGTTACGTAAGTGCGCCTGGATACCTAACCCTAACCCATTTTAGCGTGAAATAATGCTGGTGCAGTGGCGTACTGCGCATGTAAACTGGAACTAGTACAGACAAATAGCTAGCAGCTACGTGGGTCCGGACCTGTAGCCACTTCGTATTTTTTATTGTATATTGTCCAGCCCTGTTAAACCATACTAGTATCAGTTTGAGCACTAAATAAGCCAGTGATTATGGTCATAGCAGTCCCTCTTGCAGTGTGTAGAATAGGCAAATGAAGAGGGTATTTTTGTACATTGTATTGTTTTTTTTTTTATTTTTCGTGATCAGTGTTGTGGGGTGTTTTGTTATACAGGCAGCTGGTGATAAGTTATATGGCTGCAAACTTTACAAAGAGATTTTCCAGACACTAAAGAATCCAATTTTGGATTTATATTTAAGAGAATTGTTTTGGGCTCAATTTGCCTCCAGGCTAGTCAGAGTTACTTTATCCCTAAGTCACATGTCCAAAACCTGATGCATTTCCTCTCAGCAGCTCCACCATTTTTTTAGTGAAAGGGGGTTGTTGTGGATGACAGCAGTGGGTGTCTTAAACGTTCAGCGTTGTTTTTTTGTTTGTTTGTTGTTTTTCTTGTGGTAGGTAGTAGCATGTACTAATGCGAGGAAAAAGGCAATTAGTCCCAGTAACAGCTTGCTCACTACCCATTATCCAGAATTCCTTCACTAAATCCTGGACTGTAATGAGACTCACATGGATGCACAAGCTCCATGCTCAGCTAACTGTGTTAAAACCACACACACTACACTCAGGAGCTGACCTAATAGAAAGAATGTTGTCACTGAGGCCAGGTGCTGGCAGGGTTTCAGTTGTTGCTTTATAGTGTGAGACTGTAACAGTGACATTTGTTAAATGTCCTTAATTAGTTCTGGTTTTGATGAAATTGTGCTAAATGACCTTGTAAAAGAAGGAGTAAAAACAGGCTGTCAGCGAAGTAACGATGTCATATTTCAAAATTTGAGTTTTGTTGAAGCTCCTTAATGTGGGGTTTGTAATTTGATATTCTCTGTGGCAGATTTCTTAAGCAAAAATCCTATTAAGCCTCAGTGTATCAGTGTCAAGATGTCCTGTACTTGACTTGTATTTTTTCCAGGGCAGTTTAGCATGAATTTGCATTTTGGGCCTGATGGTGACAGTTTTGTTGACTTTTCACTGATGCACTTAATACAGGTGCAGTATATGTTTGTTAGCCAAATAATCAGTATGAAAATTCAGTTTGAGTATCTATCAATTGCATATCAATTAACACCTATGGTATGAACAAATAACAAAAGGAAGATTTCTGAGATTTTTTATTTTTAAAAATATTCATGCTGAACATGCACTGTGGTTGCAGTGGGTGTGTTCCTTTAAACTCTTTTATAATGTAGCGTATGGTATCACAGGGGCCCATGGTGATTCTGAGGAACTTTAAGTCTGACACATTTTGTCCAGCAAAGCTGAATCAATTTCCTCTTCCTAACGGTAATCTGAAAGGAAGTGTGTGCAGTGCCTATCTTGCTGCTCTGGCTCAGGCTGTTATTCAGCCTTTGTTAAAGTGAAAATATGACCCAGCCCACATCAACACACATCTCAGTTTTGATGGTGCTTTTATGGACTCTTTATGGCCTGCATCTTACCACAGACCCTCTGAATGTGCAGTGGATTGTTACACTATTATTAATCACTTCTGTAGTTACTGCTCTCTCAGCTGAACTGGAGATTATATTGCATGTGCATGCTTTTTCTTCAGATTAAAACATTTACACTGAAATCCCATTTTAATCCCATTATTATTAAAGTCTAATTCTAACACCACATTTTCTCATATTGCATTCCAAATCTTCATTTATTTTAATACTTTCATCCTGAATGTTTTGCATGAGGTATTCTTCATTTAAGTTTGCAGCAGACTTGCTGCTCTGAGAAACAACAAGTTGTGTCGGTGTTAAATTCAATAAATAATTTTATCAAGTATTTTATCAGATGATATGAAAACATCTTAGTGCTGATATTAAGTGAAGTCTGTGCTGATCTCATCCAGACTGGGTGTGTTGGCAACTCCTGACGCTGTTGTGTCTCGTCCAGTGGCTCAGCTGTCTATACCCATCAATTCAAATTTTGAAGTTATTCGAGGTAAGTAATCTTTTTTCCCTCAATATGAGTGTTGTATGTTGTTCTTCTATCAGTAGTATTTTTATGTAACAAACTGCTACAGTCACTTCCTTGTTCATATGTTTTTTTCTGTAAGATTCCTTCTTGAAGAGGTGGTGTGTTTGTACATTTCATCCTCTAACCACAGCATGTAGCATTAGACCTCACATTCTTAAAACCCTCGTATAGCTACCTGGACTTGCCCTGAGTAAACATGGAAGACAGTGTAACAAGTAACACACATATAGTGGGGACTGTTGAAATAGTTTATAACACAACTCCCTTACTATGACAACAGACCTTTGAACTGCATAGGCACCGCTTAAATGTGTTTTCTCTTTCATTTCAGAGGCTGATGAGGCTCTTCTAATCGACTTCTCTGTAGATTGTAAGTATTTTTAATGTTTCCTGCTTAAAGTGGGGCTTTTGAACTGATTCTGATAATGTTTGTGTTGTGACAATAAAAGAGCAGTAGAACTTTTATTGTTACACAGTCTCTATCCCATTGCTCTACGTTAGAGCATGCCTTGAGCCAAACGTCTACCTCCTTATTTAGTACCAGGCGCTGGTCATGAGTTACCAGGGCTTTCTGAAAGAATGCTGAAGTGGTTTACTGTTGAATCACTTTTCTTTATTTTCTAGACGATGCTTTCCCAAAGACTTAAGATGCTTAACTTACATGTGTGTGTTTGTGTCTCTAAAGCCTGTATTAGGATTCGAATCAAAGGAGAAAAAGCCCCCGAGCTGCTGTTAGAGCTTCAAGACGATGATCGGACTCAGACTTTTCTCACACAGGTGAAGAGTGCTCAGCAGCAAGGTAAGACTCCACTCTGTCAGCATCTAAAGCAGCTGGATGATAAATTATTTAATTCCTCATCTAACATTTATTTACAAAGGGTGGATTACACTACTCACTGATTTCCTGTGTATTCTGGTTGCAGCCTGCACACTGGTGGAAAGGCTCATTAGGCTGCTTTTTATAAAATCAGGTTCAGTTTTACTGGTGGCAGCACAACATTTTATAGACTGAATAAACTGGAGACTCTTGTGTATGCCTTAAGAGGTAGAATCCAATATACTTTAATTAATTTTCAAATTGGGGATTTGTGTTTTCTGCAACTTTATACTTCTTCTCCACTTCTCTTTTACTTTTTACTCCACTATATTTGACTGACAGCTTTAGCTTTGTTTCATAATAGTGTTTTTCATCCTGTTCTTGTCCAGTGAAAACTATGCATCTCCAAATGCTTTAAATTTTAATGTTGGTAATAAACTGATGCATTAAATGTACCTTTATGTCTTGAGTTTACACTAATTGAGAAAACTACTGCTAGTATTTCTAAGACTAACTAGAATTCATTTGAAAATGCATAATGATGAAGCAGAAAACATGGCTGTTTTTCTGAGCTCTATGTAATTTGACTTTAGAGAAATGTGATTCTCACAGGAAATTGACACAACAAACATGTAGTAATCTTATAGAAGCTCATGCATTTCTGTAGATTGAAAAGCAGCAGTCAAATGGACAAAAATAAGTAATTCAAGATGGAAAAGTTTAAGAGATATTTCAACAAAGGAGTTTCAAGTGGGTTGTGGAGCAGAACCCCTGTTCCTCTTGGTCAATTATTGCGATCGTTAGCTTTTATTCACTACAGTTACTTTAACATGTGTCAAACAGCAGTGTCAGCAGAACTGAACCATTTTTAGTGCTTTCATTTGGGAGCTTCCTTTCAAATCTGAATCCTCTATTTCCTGGAACAACAACCCTGCTGTGTGTTGGGTAACATCACTAGAGTGCACATTTTTACTTAGTGTGGCAGGTTGTCAGTCTTAAACACACATTATATTGTCTATTTTTTTCAACAAATTATGACTTGGATAATGACTTCAGTAATTTCTGGATAGATGTGTTTATGGCATTTGCAAAGCCTCATGTGTGGAGAAATGCTTATTGATGATAAATTGACTTTTTTTTTCTTTCAATCACTCAGTTGAATCTAAACTCACAAAACCAGAGGCGATGGAGCCGATTGCACCAACAGCCCCTAGGGGACCAGTCCCTATCCCACCTCAAAGAGCGAATAAAGGCACAAACTCTCTGGGCTCTGGAGCCAACCTGCCTAAAACTAGCAGTGCCCTACCTCCCAATCTCAACAACAGCACTTCAACAAATCAGACCAACACGGGTAAGTTAGGGATACACTCTTTTTAAATGCAGAAACATCAATATGGAAAAACAATTATGTGTAGATAACTATTACGCTGATGTTAGAATGTCAGCATCTTTTAAATGAGTTGAAGTGGCTGATAGCTTGAGTAGGGGTCATAGTAATTAATAGCCCCTTTTCCACCAACATTTCCAGGAACATTTATTTGCAACACAGAAATGAGTCAGCAAATGGACCTTGCTGTCCGTCTACTTCTCGTTACATCTCAAAACACACATAATTTGATGACTGTAGAAATGGAATAAACAAGTTTCAGTCACATATTGGTTTAAACATTGTGGGTGAACATACGTGTGGAACGCTATTCCACCAGTCAGCCTTCTTCAGCACACGGCCCTGTGCCTTGTTTTTCCAGGGAATGTGAAAAGTTTTAGCTTCCTACTAGATAGTTTTCTTCAGGGAATGTTTGGAGTCGAGCAATGTTTTTTTCCTTGGGTAATTTTGGAGGAAATTCGCTGAAGTTTTAAAAAATCTCAGGTAAATAATAAAAGTTTCTACTGTGGAAAAGGGGCTAATGTATAATATTTTTGAGCATTAGCTCGCCTGTCACCAACAAGTAAAACCTTGTCATCAGTTATTTTCCTGGTGAAAATCCTGTTTCATATTCATACTAGAAAAGAAACTGAAGTAAAGAACTATCACTATCTGTGTTTGTATGTTAAGACGTTGTAAATCATATCCAGCAACAAAAACACTCAAGGTTTTAGTTGGCAAATGATGGGAGTACTTGTTATAGTATATAGTCAACTCATCGAGTTGCACTGGTGTAAAATTAGAGTGATTATTTTGTTATAGAACTTAGTATTTTAATCAACTTTAATTATCACTTTCAGTTCATTCACTTGCCACAGACTTTGGCTTTGAGGACAGCTTTAACCACACTCTCAAAGTGGAGGAAAAGAAGAATCACCAGAATCGTATCGTTGCCTCCAGGGAGGCTCCTCCTCCTCCTGTTCCCCCTCTACCTCCTCGCAAAGCTTCCTACACTCCGACTAATCCTCTTCCTCCTGCACCAGTCCCCAAAGAGAGAGCCATCTCTTTACAGGCCAAAGACAACTCTTTCATCACAAACACCAAACCAGAGTAAGTTTAAAAAAAAAAAAAAGTTTACAAGTTTAGAAAATCTTGAATGGAATCTGTCTGGTTAAATGATGCCTTTTTACTTTTTATATCACAGTAGTTTTAGATCAGGGTTTGACCGTGTCGACAGGCCACCGTCCTGGTGTGACAGTCCTACGACAAACAGCATGAGGCAGGCCATGTTCTCCAGTCAGGCAGGGCAAAGAGAATATCTCATCAAACATCGCTTGGGTAAGAAGGAGAATGAGTATGTGGACATCAAGAACTTTAGGTGAGAGGAACTTCATTTTTTTATTTAGAAAGATGAGAATAAAGTAATAATATGCTGTAACCTGTAACTCGATATAAATACCGCTTGTTCCTTCAGGTTTTTCACAGGGACATGGAACGTGAATGGCCAGTCTCCAGACAGCAGCCTCGAGCCTTGGCTCTGCTGTGACACAGAACCTCCTGACATTTATGCTCTGGGGTCAGTGAGAGTTTATCATCAAATTATTTTCAAATCATAATGAGTTGCATTTTGCTCTTAACTTCCAGTGTACTCATTTGTTTTTATGACTATAGCTTTCAGGAACTGGACTTGAGCACTGAAGCTTTTTTCTACATGGACTCTTCCAAAGAACAGCTGTGGGTTGAGGCTGTGGAGAGGAGTTTACATCCAAAGGCCAAGTACAAGAGGGTGAGCAAGACCAAAAAGAAGAATGAAATTTCAAGTGCTAATGCATATTTTCCCATAGATGAACATATGCAGTGTATAGTTGTCAGTGAACTGAATTCAGGGAAAATGTGGAAAATGAAAGGAAACATTTTAATCAGCATTTTACAATTTTCTATTGTCTGCCAAAGACCTAGTAGACTACTGGAGCTCTCCAAAACAGAAAACTTAGTAATCTGAAAATCTATCCAATTGATATACAGATGGTGATTTATGGATGTTTTATTAGGATCCATTATAATATGAAAATGTATCCTTCAAGTTAAGTCATATGGGAGCACATGCACTTTGAATGACATCACAACTTCATTCACTGAAACTCAGAATAATGTAAATGACATTATCCTTCAATGATAATACTGCTTCAAGCTTTGAGTACAAAGATTTTCCAAGACATATGAACAAAGTAAATGCAGTTACAGAAGATCAAAAATAATAATTCAGTAGTACTGAGAAATTAAGTTAGAAGTTGAGGTATAGAGTTGACCAAACTGTCATAAAACATAAACTATCATTAAACTGATAAAGTATAGCTGTGTACATCTACAAGTGTGCCTGCATTATTCTAAAATCAATGTGTCATTATTCCTCTGCATATAAAACAGGTTCTCATAGGTAAACTACAGCTATAGACTGCACATCTTTTAAAACACTCTATCACTGAAAGGAACATATTGGTGTGTGTCGCAGTCCTCTGTGATGTCAGCGATCACCACTGAAAATGTCTTCTAAAAGTCCTGAAAAAAATGATTTCTATTAAAGAATGAAAACCCTTTACGTACACAATGTTAATGAAACATCAACTGAGATGATTTAATTCACTTATGTGTCTTACTACAGCATTATCATATTAACTTACTCATGAACTTTTTTCTAATTGTCAACAGGTCCGGATCATTAGACTAGTTGGAATGATGCTTGTGGTCTTTGTGAAAAAGATACACAAGAATCACATAAAAGAAGTGGCTGCAGAGCACGTGGGGACAGGAATCATGGGAAAAATGGTTTGTTCAGACTGCCTCAAAGCACACAGTGACATACACCCCTTACTAAAATGACTGTCAGTATAACGTCTGTATGAGCTGAATAAAGAGTATTAGGTATTATGATTCTGTTATTACCATTTTATCAAACAAAGGGATAATCAAACAGGTCAAACCATAGACATTATTCTGGCTTTTTTTGTTTGCAGGGGAACAAGGGAGGTGTGGCTGTGAGGTTTGTTTTCCACAACACTAGCTTCTGCATTGTTAACTCGCATCTAGCAGCACACGTTGAGGACTTTGAACGCCGTAACCAGGACTACAAAGACATATGTGCCCGCATGACCTTCCATTTACTGGAGCACCCTCCTCTCAGTATCGTCAAGCATGAGTGAGTTCTTCAGTCTCCCATCACTAGAGTGAGATTAGTGATGTGATGTTAAAAATACTCGAACTCTTTACTTGTTGTAAAACATTTTTTTATGAGCTTTACAACAATAACAGTATGTGTGAACAATCACGTTGTTGCTTTCCTTTAGATGTTTCATGTTTTCTCTCTGTCTCTTTCTCTGTATTCCAGTGTTGTAATCTGGGTCGGGGATTTAAACTATCGTCTGTTTATGTATGATGCAGCGGAGGTCAAACAGCTCATTGCTCAGAATGAGCTAAAAAAGCTTCAGGAGGTCGATCAGGTGACAGACTTTTCCCATCCAGTGTTTTTTCTACATATGTTATTATTTATATATTATTATATTGTGCACTGATATCTAAATGTGACAAAGCAATGGTTAAGACTCCTAACATGTAGTACTATAATTTTAAGATGTTTAAGTGATAATTTAGTAAGCTACCCTTTAAGAATCTCTCTTTCATAGTGTTTGAACTGTTTGTGTGAATCATCTATGAACGTAAATGGCTGTCTGTTTTTAAAAAGGAAAAAAAAAGGATATAGACTGTAAACAGGAAATTTGCTGTTGCCCTTGAATGTATATTATGTGATTGATCATCTTTAGACTTATCCAGCAAATACACTTACTGATGCCATTTTTTTATGTGTAGCTGAACATCCAGCGGCAGACCAAGAGAGCCTTCATTGACTTCACTGAGGGAGAGATAAACTTCCTCCCCACCTACAAATATGATCCCAAAACAGATCGGTGGGACTCGAGGTAAAACCAAATCCCTGTGTTTCATGTCTAAAATCGTCTGAATGAATACTGAAAATTCCTTCAGGTTTTTTAATGCATTGCTTTGATTTGGCCACAGTCACAGCACGTTTTTTCCCCCTTTCCGGCCTTATCATTACACTAAAACCCAGTCAGCAGTACTGTATGAGCGGCTGATGCCTGACCCTTGACTGTTTTCCACAGTGGGAAGTGTCGTGTCCCGGCTTGGTGCGACAGAATCTTGTGGAGGGGCAGCAGTGTCAAGCAGCTCAAGTACAGAAGTCACATGGAACTGCAAACGAGCGATCACAAGCCTGTCAGCTCACTCTTCAGTATAGGGGTAAGAAAGAATGCACTCGTATGTAAACATCTCATGTTCCTGTAAGGTTCTTTCTAGTAGGGTAATGTAGTTATTTATTGCAGCTGAAACTGACATAATACCAGTTGTTGGAATGCAGCTAAAGACTTTGACCCAAAAGGCCCGAGGTCATGAACAGCTGACATTTTAGAGATACATGGTCCTCACAAGAAAGAGATGGCAGCAAACATGGTCTTCCAGAATATGATGAATCATTGTGGATCAAGTCTATAAAGTGGTTCTACAGCATTATAAAGCAGCATAAACATGATTGCAATGGTAAACAAAAACATCATACATAGATTGGCCAAAAATCACCACCTGGATTTAACAAAGCAAAAAGGTAAGGGCTTTCCATTGACTAATTACTGCAGTGAAACAGCAAGTTCTTTAACCCTGACTTATGCAGTAAGTGACTTGCCATTTCTTAAACAATCATTAGTTTGCAAGAGAGAATAAAGATTGGACAACACTAGGATTCATTTGGTTCATCCCACTTATGAAAGAGTGATTTGGGAAGCACGGGACAAAACCTTTCACACATGAGGTGGCCACCAGAGTCCAGACCTAAACCCCTTTGAAAATCTCGTAGGATCTGCTGTAGAAGACTGCTATCATCATTACAAGATCTGGACAAAAAGATTCATGCAAGTCTGGATTGAAATATGCAGTGTTACTATAAATGTCACAACATACACATTGTGTGACGTAGACAATGAAAGAGTGAGTCCCAGTGGAAAATTTGTTGGGCTTTTTTTTGTTTTTAGTAAAATAATCACAGGGACTCTTACTGCACAATGATTAGTTTGACTTTTCATACTTGAAGTAGATTTGGGGATACTGCTTAAGTAATTTACTTAAAGTAAGGTTGTGAATGTACAACTTTTATTTGTAACTGAGTATTGTGATAAGTTTAGCACTTTAGTACTTTTACTCAAGCAAGGATCTGAATACTTCTTCCACCGCTGCGTAATATTGATGACAATCAATACATTAAGATTTCTATGACTTGCAGTATTGAGGGGGTTTGTGTGTTGTTGTTGTTTTTTTTTTTTATAACAGGTTAAGGTGGTAGATGAGCAGCGCCACAAAAAAGTGTTTGAAGAGATCGTGCGGGCGATGGACAGGATGGAGAATGACTTCCTCCCATCGGTATCTCTGAGCAGGAGAGAAGTAAGAATAAAGTGATTACATGTGTCTGTGCTCTTCATCATAATGAGGACTCTTGTTATTACCTCCTCAGGAATGAAGGAAGAAGGGCTGATAGTTAATAATCTGTAAAACCTTCATTAAGAGACAGTGTACCCGATTTTAGGGTTATGGTACTGGGAATCTGTGATTTAAGGAACTCTTTCTCTCTGTCTTGCAGTTTACATTTGAGAATGTGAAATTCCGGCAGCTTCAGAAGGAACGCTTCCTAATAACAAACGACGGGCAGGTCCCCTGTCACTTTGCCTTCATTCCCAAGCTCAACGACTCGCAGTACTGCAAAGCATGGCTACGTGCTGAACCAAGTGATGGATTCTTAGAGCCCAGTAAGTGCTTTTTCATTACTATGCAATATATTCCCTTGTTTATTTCTTTTCTACTTGAGGTTCTGTTCACTAGAGCATCATTTGGCATCGTAAACATTTTTGTACTCTTACATATATTCTATTTAAATAGAAGGTCTTCCAAATGTGATTAGGACATTATTTGAATAATGTTGTACAGAATTTCATATAATTTTAAAATATGTTAAGAAAAAAAATAATAAAGCCAGTATGGAAACAGTATTCACCAATGGTAATTACACCTAGCAGTTTCTCATTCTGCAGCAGAACTTATCCCCAGCACATCCAGTGTGTAACTTCATGGTCTGTGGGTTAACATGGCCTCTTCTCTCATCCAAAAACATCCACTAGAACTATTAAAGTTACTCTAATTTCTATTTGGAAATGTCATTTCATCCAACTCATTGCACCTTATGCAAGAAAATGTTTTCTCATGTTTAATGCTAGTAGATGACTCTCTCATTACATGTAAAAACTGTCAGGCTTATACTGCTTATACTGGGTTAAAATAAACAGAAAAAGAAAATTGAAGCAATTGTTTTTAGAGTAAGTGATCATCACCTAAAATGTCAATATTGTGATAGCCCTTAGCCATTAGTCACATGGAGAAAAACAAACCAAAAAATGAACACCTTCCATTATTCAGTTTAGTTCTATAGTCACATTGAGAGCACCAACAAGTTCAGCCTTTAGTGGTGCCTCCGGCTCTGCACTAACGACTGTCTTAAATTTCATTCATAATGGTCTTAAAAGAGCATAAGAAGTCTTAAATGTAACGTGTTGAAACCCAGATGAACTCAGTTTGCCTCTTCTGTATCTGTCTGAACAGATGAGACCCTGGAGATCTATTTGGAGGCATATGTCAGTAAAGACTCTGTTACGCTGCTCAACTCTGGAGAGGACTCCATAGAGGACATACTGGTGCTCCATCTGGACCGTGGCAAGGACTACTTCATTACCATCTCTGGCAACTACCTGCCCAGCTGCTTTGGCACTTCGTTGGAGACTCTGTGTCGCATGAAGAAGCCCATCAGAGAGATCCCCATCACCAAGCTCATCGACCTGGTGAGAAAAAAAAGCGAAATGGAAAAGCAGTTTGTCTTCAGCATGAGAAACACAACACTTCCCCACACAGTGAAGCAGTGAAGCTCAGATTGTAATTTGATGGCAGTTTCCTCCACTGTTCAGCTCCAGAAACCTGAGCAAGTACACGTGAGGACTTGCTCACTCCTTCAGGGTAAATTTGGTCAAATAGAGGGCTTATATTTGGAGGGCTTATAATGTACTAGTCTATATACAGTGTGCTTGAGTGGTCCAAGGAATGAGGAAGTAGCAACAGTATAGCAAGGGAGCTCCTAAAGAGCAGGGAGAACTGAGTCAGGTTTGACCCACATTAGTTTATATAAATAGACTGCAGTTCTAAACATGTACACCTCTGTCTGTTTCCATAATGCTATTTTTGACTTTATCTGATTTTGCTTTGAAATGGTGTGCTCCTTTCATTGAATTCCCTTTATAAAATCTAATTAAGTAGTTTCATTTTCCTGCTGTTCCTGTGTGTATGTGGATGAAATGATTTATACAATCTCTTTCTACTTTTCTGTGTTTATGCAAAGTACTATCTACTTTTTTCCCTTCTTTTATTTCTCTCCGCCGCCTCTTCCTGCCTTGATCATTCATTTCCAACTCTTCACTGTGGTTGGGCTGGCTTCTTGCTCAGGGAGAGGACAGCTACATGGAGAAGGTAAAATATTAACGAGGATAATGTTCAGTAACAGGATAAACATCTTCAGTTTCACTTTAGTTAGAATCAGCTTTATGGAATATTATAGATCTTTGTCCTTTGCTCATGTTAGACATGAAAACTGTCCCAAGTGTCATTAAATATTTATATCAGGAACTGATATGGGCAAGAACAATGATGTACTCCAGGTTAAATTCTGTTAATGGTTAACTTAAGATTTATACTGTAGTTCAGATACATTTCTGGTTTATTTTATGAAAGCTTGGACTGGTAACCTAAAAAATGATAGCACATTTTTACAGGCCAATATAAAAATTCTAATTTGTAGCAGGAAAAAAACTGACAGCTGATGCATCACCCAGACAAAAATTAACTACCTTTTTAAACATTGCATACTTTTTGAAGTAGCCATATGAGTGAAATTTAGAAATAAAAAATACACAAATCTGAATCACAGAGCATCTAACTCTAACTGTAGAAAATCAAGTTTTTTTAGACTCTGTTTTTCTGAAATGCCACACTAGCACTAATATTAACTAAATTTAGAAAGTATTTCCCTTATCTGTGTTTTATGTGGGATAAGCAAAGTTTGTCTTTTATTCAGATGTATTAACATTCAATGTAATCTTGTCAACTTTATAGATTTTACTCTTCTTTTGGATTTGAGGTTACTCTTACTGGAAATTGTCCTCCTTGCTGAGTAGTGATATAAGCCTCCTAAATTTTCAGCCAACACTATAAAAGCTTTCATTTATAAGTGCTAGTGTCACTTCCATAATTTATCATTAAGAAAGAGGCAAAATAAAGGCATGGAGTAAAAAAAAAAAGGGATTTTGAACAGAACTACTATTGTGATGGGATGCTTGCTGAAATTGGTGGTAGAGTCATTACTTTACAAATGCAGACATGAGAGCTCAGAGATCACTGCTCTCTACTGATAGTTTGTAAAATGTCCTGTTGGTGCTGATTAAGCTATCAAACCCTGTTAATCAGATGTACAAGAATCACATATTGGGAAAATGCGTCTTTTTATTGCCAAATGTAGCTCTTAATTTCTCTACTAACAGTTGGATGAAAAGATTTACACTCGCCTCTTCATACTGTGAATATTCATTTAAGGTTAGGTTAATGACCCCTTTCTTATATGGGTGATAAAAGCACAGCCGTTAGAGTGATCTTGACCTGATTGTGTATTAGCACATAGATGAAAGGTTGCAATACCATTAGTCTCAAAAGTGAGTCAGTGCATACTTCAAAAAGCCGCCAAGGGCACCAGTCAGTAGCCGACAGGAAGCCACAGACCCGACCATGCCGGCTTAGTTATAATCTGTGTGTGCGGATCAGTCACCCATTAAATCTCCCATGGACCATTGAGAGAAGTCCAGTGAAAATTAGAGACACACTCACTAAATCTCATTTCACAGCAGGTCACCCTCACTGCTCAGCCCCTTCATACACATGATTAAGCTAATGAGAACAAGTGTCTGTTCAGCTAACATCAAACACTCATTTTAGCCCCACTGATTACACTTCTCTCCCATTTCTATAGCTTGTTTCTGACTGGTGAAACTGAATAGCGCCAGAGTAAACAGATAGCCACTTAGAATTTAAATTGTGCCCTGTTTTTTTTTTATTTTTTTTTTATTTTTTTATTTTTTTACATTGTAGCAATTCAATACATATTAAGTTAAAGCCTTCTTGGCCTTGAAGCCTCTCTGGGGGATTCACCACTCAGTAAACATGCTTTATAATCACGGTCTCTGTTAAAACATTTTACAGCATATCACATTAGTTCTGCATGTTAGCATCAGCCCCACTCCAGTTTCCTCTGCCTTTATGTGCAATCTCACTAGCAGGGGTTATTTTTGGAAGTCTCTCGTGAGTCTCGGGGATCCATTTGCAGAGACAAAAAGAATGTGATATCCAGCTCTTAGTAAAATGGCTCTGCTTCAAGTCTCCAGACGCCAAAGATAATCGTAACCCCTAATCCATCACTAATTGATCACTAGTGTCATGTGCTGTCATTCTAGTAGTTTCTGTTACCTTTGAATCAAAGCATTATGAATCGCATAATAGAGGATTTAATGCTATAAATCTATTGTTTATTTCTGTTTCAATATTGTTTCGAGAGGCTATACATCTGTAAACTAGTGGCTGTGTTGTCTCCCATCAGGAGAAGTCCAAGGTGAACTTCCTGATGGTGGATGGTGCAAGTACTGAGGACAAACCTCTAAAGATCCCCAAGGAGGTCTGGATTCTGGTCAATCACCTGTTCACCAAGTCCTGTGATCAGGTAAGAAAACTTCACCTGATGATTTTAAAACAAAAAAAAAAAAAACTGTAAACTGTAGTTATTACATTTACTAGTCTGTAACTTCATACTATGCAGATGGATTTCACATAAACCCACTTCAAATAGCCCTAATGAATACTTTAATAATCAGTGTGAAGTTGTTATTATTACACTATTAAATGCAGATTTAGATCAAACTTATTTATCCCCTAGTGGAAATGAGAATAGAAAATAAACCAAGAAAAACTAAGAGGATATTCAAGTGATTTAATTTATTGCTTCATGTACAATTAAAAACATAAAACTGTACAGCTGAGCATTAAAAGCCTAGATCTTGAATGTCTCTGTATTAATTTACAACTTTAAAGTACAATTAAAGCTGCAGGAAGTGAAATTATGGAAAATACACCTTCCTACTGCAGCTCTCTCCCAAAGGTCCAGTTTAAAAGCCTAAATATAAAGATAGATGATCTGGTGCTGTTTTGTGCCACTGTGGAAAAGAGATGACACTGTTCCAAGCTTCTGTGTTGAGAAACAGTCGAGCAGTAGAGTTGTGTCTGGAATCTAAACTACGATTGGTAATTACAGCTGTCATGTATTTATGCCCCCTACCGGTCTGAAAAACCTGTGGTTAGCCAAAGTCTGCATCATTTGTCCAGCCTGAGTCATCCAAAGTTGACAGAATTCTTATTCAAGCGAGGCAAATTACAATATTCTGAAATACATAATTATAGAATGTTTGTCCACTGACAGTATTTTAGTAAAGGTTATTGAAACAAAGCAAAAATATTTCTGAGAAACTCCTAGAGCTACTCAAATTCATCACAAAGGGACTATGTATGTTAACTAAAAGCCCAGGAGGGTCTAGATCTGTGTTTCCAAAATGGGTCACAGGCCTGTTTTTATTGAGTCACCCACTGGAAGAGGTAAAATATGTAGTGGTAATATATGTGAATTCATTGTCATGATAAGAACAGAAGAAAAGTGTTGACCCCACCAAAGCCATGTTAAGTGCACAGAAGAAGAAAATGATGACTTGAAAATTATGTAGAATGGGTAACATGACCAAAATGTTGAGAAAGACATAGAAAGATTAAAATCCCATAAGACCCAACAAGAATAAAAGATGTAATCAGACAATAGTGATGTAAAGATGTAACAAATTTGTAGATTTCAGAAACTTTAGATCAGAAAAATCAGTGTAAATGCAGATTTTTGGCAATTTGTACTGTACTATTTTGGGGTCCCGAGGAAACACTGTATTTCTCTTTTGGGTCTGTAGCTGCAAAGGTTTGGAATCAGCCCTGTAGGGTATGAATCAGGCACCAGTTTCACTTTACTGAATTGTTTTAACCGTAAATGCGCACAGAGATACTCAGGTGTACAGTTGTAAATCCTCAGTATTTTGTCTTGTATTGTGTGTCTCCCAGGAGGACCTGTTTCAGACACCAGGCCTGCAAGAGGAGCTGCAAACTATCATTGACTGTCTGGACACCAGCATCCCAGACTCCATCCGTATCCTTCTATAACTGGCTTCACTCAATCTGCCAACATACAGAACAGCAGATAATACAGTAATACAGCACACACACCATACATTAACGACATTAAGGCACATGATTACTCACATATTTAGTCATTTCACACTTGTGTTGTGTCTTGATCATGTGGATAAGTTGATATGATAAACATTAGTAGTGATGTGATCTTCTGGAAATGAGTGTCATGTCTTGTGCTTCTTAATGTTCAAAGTATAGATTCACACTTTTCAATCTAATATTCACATGTAGAACATTTTTTAGTTGCTTGCATTTACCATTTGTTTACAATTGGCTATGAAGAGATCCCTTAATAATATCAGACTCCAGAAGTTCTGAGTTAGTTTCCCTTCTAGTCACTCCTCTTTACAGTCAGAGAAGAAATCTGGTCCGGGAGCTTAGTTGAGACTGATGATTGGTGTCTTTTCCACCACAGGAACTTTTCTCATTTATCCAGGATTTTGAAAAACCATGGTGCATTTCCACCAAAATTACCTGGGGCAAAAATACTCCCTCAGCCCCAGAATTTCCCTGGAAAAAAAGCCTAGGAGAGGGGTAGGACTTTAAGAGATTCCCTTGAATTCTTGAGGGGCTGTGTACAGAACAACGCTGATTGGTGGAAAATGTTCCACACTTGTGTTCACCCACAATTTTTCAGTCAGTATGTGGCTGCAAAATTGCTTATTTCATTTCTACAAGCTTCACTTTATTTATGTTTTGGTCATTTGAAAAATGGAACAAAAGAAGAGAAGCTACTAGAGGCGGACGGATGATGAGGTCTAGACTCTTTTGAGTGCAATTACAGAGTCAGTGACTCGAAATGACCGAGCCTGATTTGATTTGAGTCTTTAACAGTAAGTAACAAGTTGTTCTTTACAGTCTACAGCTGCTGGAGTTTTGACTTAATATTCAGGTATGAAAATCTTTATTACACCAGTACTTTTGGAGTAGGACTTGAGGGACTTAAATATCCAGTGTTGACATAAATACAAATATTGTAAATGTACAAAATTTAAAAGTGACAGTTAAATTTTCACCCTTACTTTTCGGTGTAGACAACAGCATCTTAACCACTGAGTTATTTAACTTTCTTCTTTTATTTATTTATGTTAAGTTTTACTACATCATGTGAGATCACATGAGGTGGTGCAGTGCTCCCTCTGGTACAGTAATCCTAATGTCCTCTAGTGTGTCATTATTTTCCAGCCTTGTAGTGTCTTTATGACATTTGCAGCATTTGGGAAGTTTCTCCTCATGAATTCAGTGTAACTTGATTTTAATGCCCCTGTAGTCGGGAGTAGGGTTCCCACAGGGTCTTAAAAAGTCTTGAATTTATAAATCTGCATTTAATACCTTAAAAAAGTCTTTAAAAGGTATTAAATTTGATATTGTAAGCTTTAAATTGTGTTGCCATAAAGTTGTTTGCTGCATTGTGTTTATATGTGGTCAGGCCATTACTGGAAATGAGAATCAGTTCTCAACTAACTTACCTGGTTAAATAAATGTGGAAATAAATGTGTTTGGGAAATGTCCAAGCTGCAAAGAAGCTAACATTAATCTACTCGGTTCCACCCGTTCCAACCTGACAATTTATATTGAAATTAGAAGCCAATTATTGGTTACTTTACAGCCTCTGGTGAGAAGTGACTTTGGTGGGAATCAAGGTGTTAGAGTAAATAAATACATTTTCCTAAATTCTAGGAATCACAAATTTTTGCCAGTATGGCTGTGAAAAAGGCTGTGAAATGGGCATTAAATTCTGTTCCAAGTAGTCTTAAAAAGTCTTAAATTGAACTTGTAGAAACCTGTAGGAAACCTGAGTCTGTTTAATGCAACTTTAATATAAGGCATACAGTCTATACCTGTCTATTCTTGTCCTGTGTAAAAATGGATTCTTTGCTTAAGCTCAGTTGAATGAGACCTCAGAAGTCTAAGTTAGAGTAATCTCTTGAACGCCTTTTCAAATTACAGTTTGTACAGTACAACTATCACATATGTGTTAATGTAAGAAAATTATGTGTGTAAGTAATGTCTGTAAATGTTGACTGTCATAAGAACACACTTCGGCAAAGACCTGGTCCCGAGCTGACACTGGACTCCAAACTCGCTTGTTCTTTCCTTAACTCTTTCATAGCTGGTTGTAACCACTCCGTAGCTGAGGCACTGCTCATTTTCTTGGAGGCCTTGCCGGAGCCAGTGGTTTGTTATGAACTCTACCAAAGGTGCCTAGAGTGCTCTAATGACAGCCGCCTCTGCAAACAGGTGACGCCTCTTCACATTTATATAATTCACTCTGCATTATATGCGTTATGTACTTAAGTATTAGACAAGAAAAACCTTTCTGTCATAGTTATCTGATCATGATCTTAACCTTTGTCTCCATTTTGATGATTGACAGTTGATCTCCCAGCTGCCCCGGGCTCATCGCAATGTGTTCCGCTACTTAATGGCCTTTTTAAAGGAACTTCTCAAGCACTCACACAACAACAACCTAACAGCCAGCCTCATAGGTATGAGATATAGAACATCTTTTCTATTTTGTGATCATTAATACTTAGCTCTTTTATACTTTTGTAGCTGCTTTTGCTTACCTATTTACCTGAGTACATTTAAATCTATATATTTAGAATATTTACCTCTTTATATGAATAGTGAAACACTGACAGCAGGACTTTTTGCTGCCAAAAATCTGATAATGCGTATTTATTTTTTAGTGACTATAGATAATCTAAAGCACAGAGCTTTGGGGTAGATACTGACATTGGTTTTTGGGGATTTAATATGTAAGAAAAACATTTTGATGGTGTTGCATATTCTCAAGAATCTAGAATTCTAGCTAATCAGTGATATCACAGTTGAGCTTTGTAAACAATATATTGCATTTAATTTCTTTTGGTTTTCTTTATTTTATTGTTTGATACCGAGCATGATTGATATTTGAGTAATTTAGTCAGTTAATCACTTCATTTTTCTGTACCTCATTTTCTTTATTCTTTTGATTTAGCCACGCTCTTCGCCAGCCTCCTCATCCGGCCGCCTCCCAACCTGATGGGCAGACAGACGTCACATGAGCGGCAGAAAGCCATCGACTTCATTCTGGGTTTCCTCATGTCAGGAGACGAGGAGTAACTGAGGTTTCCAGCTGATTCCCAAACTGGTTTACTGGCTGCAGAGGAGCTGGGCCTGTAGGACACTGTGTGACACAATTCACTTGGTATTTATCGTCTAATGGGCCACCAGTGCAGTTGTTTTGCACCCTACCTTTCACAAACTCTTACGTTAGAGGTACCGAGGACCACTTTGGACTTCAGTAGAGTTGTGTTGATTTTACCAAGAGTCATATCGTCAGTTTTCAGTATGCCTGCTGGATTCGGAAGCACTAGGGAGAGTGTTTGAACTGATGCCTATGCACTTTCTGATGACCTAAAGGACCTGTGCCTCCACTAGAGCTCTCCTCCTTCCTGTAGGTGCTCATGCCAAAATACACCGTGAATAGTGAGTGGAATGAATATGAAAACACTATGTATCCATAGATAAGAGAATGCCTCCGTTACACTAATGGAAAGGAAACTAACTTCCTTATGTTAAAGCAGACTGAATTCAAATGTTCTGCTCAAAGAATTAAGTAGTTTGAAATGGTATAGCCATGAAAATGTATCACTAAGAATGTTTAAGCTTAAGATGAATCATGACAATCATCAAATTTGCAACATTTTAGCTGAGGGGCAATATTAGGATATCTGCAAGAACTACTTGTCTCTGCACCCATTGTATTTTAACTGTTATTTATGTGTGTTTTCTTACTTCACAGTTTGCATTACCTGAAAAGTTTCCCTTCAGTGGTTTATTTTCAGTTTTAAGTGGAAATATTCATGATTTGATTTTAATCATTTGGTTATAGAAAACAGTTTTTGGTGAACGTTTGCTGTGTTTTTGTGTAACTTCAGCTGTGATCCCTGCATCTAGTTTTACCAGTTCCTCTGAGTTACAAAACACGTCTGGTAACACTAACTTCCTGGTCAACCGGAGTTGAGTGAAGAGTCACCTTCTGTGGTTCTTTGTCTTATAAAATGGTGTACATAGTGACTGTTCCCTGTCGACTTTTTGTGGGTATTTGATTGTCGGTATGGTGTTAAAATCTGTAATGGTGTCATGTTTGTCTGAAGGTGGTACTGTTGATGTTTGTGTTTGTTTACATGTCTCTTATCTGCTTTTGTCATTTCCCAAAGCATACATTTCCTGCTTATCATTCTTTGTTTTTGGCCTTTATGATGCCAAGGCACTGATGCTGTGTTCCTTATGTTAAATCCAGATGAGTAATACTCTTTTTGCTTTGCAGCATTTTACGTGATGCAGCATTTTCTGGGTGCAGGTTTAGCAAGATTTAATGGCTCATTACTCTGCAGGATGTAGCCTGTCTTTGTGCACCTTTATCATTTGTGCCACTGAGGAGAAAACTTTGTATAGTCAGTGTTGCGAAATAAGGAACCTCTATGCTGTGTATAATGAACAGTATTTCCTCTTAATAGTTCTACCCAAGAGATATTATCGTCATTAGTGTTCCTATAAGAATATTCACATTTATAATATTAATTTTCCTTTGTCAGCACCTTCTGTTATATAATAATGCCAGAAAAAAAAGCCCTAGAAGTTTTCTTCTCAGAAACTGCAGGAACTCTGGCTGAGAAGATTTATTTTTGGAGACAATGTGAGAACATGACAAAATATGACATCACTGACAATCATGGCATTTAATGGATTTATCTGTTAGGTTAAAGTAGTTCTTGTGTAGTTCTTTCTGCCTTATTGCCATCGATACACTAGTTCTCAAATTAAAGCTATGTTAATAAGCGCTTTGTTCTCATCCGTTGGCCTTAATAGAGTTGAACCTTGATGAAAGTTGGCTTAGACTGAAGGAATAGTTCTTGGTGACAAATATTTGGGAGACTAGTCATTTATTTATTCATCTTGTCTTTAGAAAGACTATCCTCATGTCACACACAGAATCAGTTTAATCAATAACCTCTGATTTTAGGTGTTGTCTAATGCCACTGTACCTACTGATGCATTTGTGCAGATTCATTGTGCTTTTCGTCTTTGGTTTTGTCGCAAAATGTTCTGAAAAATTACGGTACACAAAGAAACACCTTCACTTGTTTTCAACTTTTCAGATTTTTGGTACTTTTAATTTATTTAACAGAAATAAAACGATGTATAAATCTGCCTTGTGTTTGGACTTTAACTCTGAAGATGGAAATCTTCTTTTTGAACCCTTTTATGCATTTCCCATTTGATAATGATTTAAAGGAAACAACCCATCTGTGGATTGTTGTTGTGGCTCCCTCCTCATGTACATGTGAAATCTTTACTAGCTGATGTTTTCGCTATAGTTAGTCTACTAAGTGGCTTATGAGAGATCCTACACCTCAGTGCCACATTTTTATTCCCTGTGATATAAAAGCCCCACCTTAGACCTGCCGCCACTATTTGCCTGTGGTGGAGTAGCCCAGTACTGAACGCATTCACGGCCATGGCCATGCTCAGAGTGTCCTCTTATCGAAAGCTGTTTGAGGAAGATCACTGGAGTCGCAATGTGGGATCCAGTCTGCAGTGTGCTGGGCAGTACCGGGTCTCTACCAGGTCAGTGTGGGTCTCAGCTTCAGGACAGACTCCACCTTCTAACATTAGAGGTCAATTCAATAACAACTGAATATTAACATTAATGTTGGACAAGTTTTATTTCATGCATAGTTTTCCAGGAGAAGCAAATCTGTTATGTATTTATAGCTGTTGTAGGTTTTTATGTGAAATGCCTTTTGTGCTATTGGAAAAATTGTGCCAGGAATATCCCACCAATGTTTATTTAGCTCAATGGCTTGGGCAAAAACATCCAAAACATTTAAAGAATGATGCGGGGTTAAGATATGACGTGTTAAGGTTCTTTTTAAACTATAGTTAAAGCATTGTGCCACATTCCTGCATCATAAACTCAAAATACAGAACAGTGTCTGTCACTGAAAAGCCTTAAAGGTCACACTAATGATCTCCCCCTGGATCTTTTTGCTTGGTAATTTGTATGATCACAGGAGTGCAGGCGTTGACGAGTGTGACTGTGACAAGTTAGACTTTGTAGCTGCCAGGACTCTCAACAAGGATGGACTGAACCGGTTTGTCCAAGACCGCACCATCATCGCTGCCCTGAATGACCGCCTAGTCAGGCTTATTGAACTGGTGAGGACAAACTACTACAGTTCTCAAAAACACATCAGCACTTTATTTTCCCTCTGCTGTGTCATGCCTTTGTTCTTGGTAAATGATGCAGTGATCTATACAGATACAATATGTACTGCTTCTGACTTTCTGTTTGATGTGTCTCTGTGCCCTTCAGGCTAATTGCTTTGAAGAGGAAAATGAATCTCTTGAATGTCAGATTTTGGACCTTCAGGACAGGCTGAACCATCAGAAGACCTCTGTTGTTGCAACCACTGGGGATGTGCCGGACTACAGTCTGGATGCAGTGGTAAAAAGACTCTGCAAAGAGAGGGTAGGATACTGCTGTGTGTCTGCTACATGTTTTTCTGTGTGATAACATCCCTGAATTAGGGTCTTTCACAGACAGTCCATGTGAATCCACATATGGCTTCAGTCAACGCCTTGTTTTCTTCAATTTCTTGTTCATTTTAATGCCTGGTACAACTAAAGGTACATTTGTTTGGACAAATATAATG